>CP139503.1:205975927-206575927 GCA_021014915.2 Artemisia tridentata subsp. tridentata
CCTTCCATACAAAAGTTCGGCCTCCATTTTGCTGTTGTTGTGTCGATCCAAACCCAACCAAAAAGGAGTGTTTTGGTCTTGTTCTTGTGTCATTCTCGTCATCAACAAGGTAACCATATAATACTACTCAAATCTATACGAATTCATGATCAAAAACTAAACAAACCATGTGTTTTGCTCTTGTTTTCTGCTGTACGCTTAAAGGAAGGAAGGATTCGTTCGTGCGATTTTGATCTCGTGTTATTCTTGTCATTCGTGTGATCTTCAAGGGTATTGTATCATATTAACTTGTTCAATTTTTGTCATGATCTTGTGTTCTAGTCGAATTTATGTACATGAAATAATAAAAGATGATAAGGAATATATGTCACATAAAATCATGAATCAAAACCCTAAAAACCCTAATATGTAAAATCGGCCTAGTGTGTGTGTGATGAATTTAATGGTTTTGATTATGTTAAGATATGATATAAATTGACCTAAACATGTTATGAACTCACCTATAATCGTTGTGTGTCATGAATTAAAGAATTAGAATGATAAAACCCTAAGTTTATGCATGATTCTGTGAAACTGCTACTGATCCAGGAAAAGATTCAACTTAAATCGAATGTAACTAAATGATGCGAACGTGTTTTTGGTTGTTTTAAGAGTCTAGAACTAAATTCAATGAAATAGCTACCTGGGAAAATTTATCTTGTAATTTTTAGAGGCTTGGAAGGTTACTTTTTGATTTTTAGAAAATTAAGTGTCAAATCGAATTCGTATGTCTGGAAAATCAGTCTGGGTTTTTGAATTTTAACTTACAAACCGTGTCGAATTAGAAGGTTTCCTTTGAATTGAGTAATATTTGAGATGTCTACTAGTTAATGGAATTTTTGTAGAATTTTATAAATTTTATTGATGGGGTAAATAATTAATTTCTTTTCGGGTGTTTCATCAGATACGATTCTGGGACAGGTTAGGGAAACGGAATTTTCATTCGTAACTATACTAGTTAATAAAATCTGGAAAAATTAGGTAAAATACTAGGGACATTTAGGTATCTCTGTGAATTTTTGTAGATTTTATTTCGAAGTTCTACTATGATTTATGAATTATTTGAAACAGGTCCAGATCATACCTAAAACCTGATAAAGTGTAATATGACATTTAAAAGGTGTTAATTGTTTATGTTCTAATACTAAAGGGTCTAAATTGTTATTTTGCTAATACTAAAGGACTTAACTTGTAAGAACCTGTAAATTTACACTTTATACCCTAAATTGATGATAATTGCATATTGGTCCTTAAACTTATCATAATTACTTAATAAACCCTCAAATTTGTAAAACTACTATAATGGCCTTAATTGTATGAAAATAACCTTATGAACCTTAAACTACTAAAATGGTCATCATTAAATACTCTAAGTTGATTAAACGGGAATGTTAATGACAAGAGTTACTAAATATGGAGAATCACTTAAAATGAGTAAACTTACTTAAAGTGGAAACTTGCTAAATCTGGAAAGCTACTTAAAATGGAAGGATAACTAAAAATAGTAATTATGTCCTCTACTCCTTTAGGTTCGAAGAGGGAGTGATTTGATCCCTGTCAGTTTTGCTACTCTTGTATTCTTGCATTCGTAATAAGGTACAGATATTCTGCCCTTCTTGTAAGGAGCCTTCGTTTCTCTTGACTTCTGATTTTGATTCGTTTAGGATTCCCCAAGCCATTGCTATGTTCCCTTGTATTGTGAACCTTGACTTGAACCTTTGCTTTGAACTCTTGTCTTGATCATTTGTTTCGAACCCTGCCTTGGACCCTGTTATGTTTCCTTGATACTTGACATGACCTGTTCATAACCTAGTAACCTGAATATTTAGGACCCTGGGATTCTTAAAGGTTCATAGGATTTTATAACTACTTTTCTAAATTACATATGAAGAGGTTTTGAGAATTGCTTTTAAAGACTTTCATGATGAAAACTGATTTAAAGACCACTTTATTTTAAAACCATTTTAAAAGGATTACTTTTTAATAAATTGACATGAACCTTCTGGTATTTGACTTTTCTGATATTGACTTCCTGATAGTGAACCCCTGCATTGATCTCCTGTCTTGAATCCTGATTTGAACCCTGATATGAAATCTGATATGAAACTTGATATAAAACCTGACACTTGATACCTGATACTTGACACCTGAGACTTGATACTTGACCTTAACCCACAGTTTGAGACTACGAGCCACCCACTAGGCATGAGGGTTTCATGTCCATGTCATTGATGCACCGGTGGCATGACTCTAGGGCAGGAGAGTGATGACCTGTCCCGTCCCTGACCTGTTACTGATTTACTTGTTACGTAGAGGAAGACCTTGTGGCCTACTGGGGGCGTATGGATGAATCCTAGACCTGACCTGATTTTTTTGTATTACTTGTATTATCTGGTGACTGACGAGTGTGTGCGATACACGTCTTTCACAATCCTGGGAGCCCGCGACTCCAACCCCTGGAGGTATCCCCTCACCCTGTACCTGGTATGCTGAGGTCACCCCTCCATACACCCTGATATGTGATTGATATGATATGTACTGCTTCTGGGCTCGTGGTGGATTACTGTTTATGTTACCCTATGACTTGATACTGGACTTGACCTGTTTCGACTTGGGCTGGTGGTGGGTTATGGTTTCCTTTACACTGAGCCATTGTAACCATTTCTTGATAACCTTTTTCATTGTCCTTTCTACTCTTGTTACACCTTGTGCCATTTCATTATTTCACCATCCCTTATTACTGCTTTGTATCGTTATATCTGTTCACTGAGCTTTCATAGCTCAGCCGCGTTTCTTTTTCCCGCGGCAGGTTTTAGTTTGGAAGCTGGGTATGAGCGGAGAGTACCATGGATATAGAAGGCCCGACTAGCTATGGAAGAGTATTAGAAGAACTTATAGTTAGACTTAGAAACTTTTGCATTGTAACCTTGTAGTTTCATTTTCCTTTGTAACCATTGAATTCTATTGTATTATTAATGTCAAATGCTTGTGTTTGTTCTGATATGGAACCATCGTTGTGACATCTTTACCCTTGTCGGGCTGGGGTGTTACAAATATATTTTTGACATAACACTTTCTAATCAAACACACTCCTTATAATTTTTAAACTAACACACCCTTAGTTGGGCTTAGCAGCCCATTATCGCAAATTTTAGACACAGACCACAACATTATACTAATACAAATCATAGGTAACACTTTTTTGTTTTTAATAGTTAGCCGAGACCAAAAGGAGTGGTTGAACCACGAGCCAAAACCAATATAAACGAGTGCACCCTAATAAGCTAATAATAAGCCAGAAAAATAAGCTCGACCTGAGACCCTAAATAAAATAAGCTACGAATCAAAGTAAGCCTAAAGAAATTCTGAATAAGAAATCAAAACGGGACCATGACCCAAACGGGTTTTCTACTCGAATCGAAATACACAAACACCCTACTTGGGTGTTGCGACTAACCGAATCAACACACACCAACCATTAATAAGCTTACAAAAATGAAAATAAGCAAATCCATACCTACGACCTGTGGTTACTCGTACCCCAAACCAAATCAAAACCGACCCACTCTAATCATTTCTTACCACACGACACAATCCGAACACTTTTCCTTAAATCTTACCACATAATTCATTCTCAAAACACGTTTTAATCCATTTTACTTCCATGAAAACAATAACAACTCGTGTTTATATATATATATATATATATATATATATATATATATATATATATATATATATATATATATATATATATATATACTAGTGTCAAAGCCCGCCCGATGGGCGGGCGTGACTTGTAATTTACATTTTAACTTAGTCATGTAAGGGTATCAGTTATCTTGTATAGTTATAACTTTATTTATTCATGTACGGATATCAGCTATATTGAATAGTTATAATTAACAGATAGAGTCATGTATGTAGGTATTATTTTATTGATGTTTGAATTAAAGAATGTTGAGATTATTTCTGTCGTTGTATACAATATTGAGTTTGTTTTAAGTTATATTTAGAATAGCATTTGAGTACTTTTTCATATGTTGATATATTTTGTTCGTAGATGTGATAGATGGTTTCCATACCATAATATATTAACAGACCTGAAATATAGGTACTTGTTGCAGTTCACAATTGATAGATTGAATCTCATTACCCATAGAACAGGGTTAAAAGAAAACTTTATCTTTGTCGGAAACAAGGCAGCGAATAATTGAGTTTATCTGGTGTTTGGATATTTTACGTCATGTGGTTGACTATTGATGTATGGATATGCTAAGTATATGTGGTGGCTACATTAACATTTTGTTTTAGCAACAATTGTAACTAAATTGGACCGAAATATTTGTTAATTATATCAAAGAGTTATTTTTGACACAAACATGATAACCACAAAATGTTCCATTCTAGTAGATTATAAGTTGTATCATGTTGTCCTACACGGTTACCTTACCATAGTATATTAACAGACATGGAATATTGGTACTTGATGTTGTTCTCCATCGATAGATTGAAGCTCATTACGCACCAGCTTTAGACGCATCATCTTTTGTTTTTCAAAGTGGCAATCTTGTCCAAACTGATACCAGTTTCCCACCATCACCAAAGCTTTTATCTTAAAAGGGCTATTTCTGTGTAAAACCACCTACAGATTGACTCGGTAACTCACATTCATATGTACGATCTCTGCTTTTCTGTACTTGTGCATGTTCAAGTTATCCAAGATCTCTGATTTGATTTTCTGCTTGGCAAAAGGGTTTTTGGTATCAGTTTAAACTATTAATGGGATGAATTTTACTTTTGTGTTTGTAACATTATTATGTATGGCTTACCAACTTAAAGTAATAACCAACATCTGCACGGAACGGGGTGTAAACGACTCTGTCTTCATTTATATGAGCATTGTGATGGTACCAAGTGCAAATGTGATGCATTCTTGTGTCTGCAATCATAATGTGGGTGTATTATTAGCTTATTTGTAGATAGTTTTTGATATTTCATTAGTTGCTATTAATTCAAAAGTTTAGCTGATAAGTAGAATATGTTGTTTACCATGACGGACGCGGTAAAGAATGGGCGGGCAATGACTTGTAATTTACATTTTAATCTAGTCATGTACGTATATCAGTGATCTTTCACAGTTATAATTTATATATTAATAAAGAGACAGGCATAACTTATAATTATTCTTTTGATGGTATTAGTCAATTAAAATTCACATTTAAGGATGGGGAGGTTAATTAATATTTTGATGATATTAGTTTACGTTAAATATTTTTTTGAAAGCTGAGGTTGACATACATTTTAATTGTTATTTTATTATATATTTTTTTTTAGTAATTTAGATTTTTTTATTTTATTATTATTATTATTATTATTATTATTATTTTTATTATTATTATTATTATTATTATTATTATTATTATTATTATTATTATTATTATTTTGATATTAGGATTATGTAGATGTGTTTCATTTTTATTTATCTATTTAGTTTATTATTTGTAGGGATCTAAGATTCATAACACAAACACAAGATTGATGCTAGATCTAATTATAGAGAGAGATATGAAGAAGATGGGAACTTTTAGAGAGAGAGAGTGGAGAGAAAATGTGAGGATTAGATTAGAGAATGAGAAAAGCTCCAACCCTCTCCCTAGTGGAGAGGGGTATTTATAGTTACAAGTTTTAGGTGCCCCTAGCGGGCTGTAGAGTGAGCTGACAGTGGGTAAAGACCCGACCCACTCCACAAATACTATAATAGCTAAACTAATATTACTTTAACTAATCTAATATTAATAACCCTACGAGCTATATAAATGCTAAATAGTTACTCGGGGTGACCGAACCTTCATCTGAATATTTATATTCCTAACAATCTCCCCCTAAGGGAGGTCACCCCGGAAACAATATTTCGAATTCTAGCACTTTATCTTCTGAACTTGACTTCATAGCTCGTAGTCTTTGATTCTTCAATGTCTTGAAACTTTGTACTTTCAACAGTGAACTTTTGATGACTGATCGGTTGTCTTGGATGATCTTTGAGTATTCTGCGAATTTATCATCCAACATGTATCTCCAAGTCATCTTTCAGTAGTATTTCTCCATGTGATGTGATATTCTTTGAACCGACATGCTCACACTATTTAGTGTCTTGATCTTTCTGCATCAGATTTTGCAGAAGCTGTGTTGAAGGTCTTTTAGTTTATCATGACTTCTTTGATTATAATGATGATGTAGTGTGAACATGTGGTGGTGGATTGGCATCTTTTCAGCAATCAGCTACAACCGCAATCAGCTGCAACATCAATCAGCTACAACCGCAAATAGCTGCAACAGCAATCAGCTACAATCGCCAGATGTTCCTGCATACGACAGCTAGCAATAAAACGTCCGATACTTACAGGTTCGGACTTCGATATTGTTAATAGCATAGTGTGAAAACTCTCTCTAATCCTTACCAAGGCCGTTCCTAAATCGGAAACCCACAGAGGGTTTTAAAGATCAACCGTAGCAAATCAACGATTAGGTGAGTCGCTGGAGATCACTCCACGACTGTAGACCGTTTGAAACCGCCGCGATCACTAAGCGTAATCCACAAGGAATTACCGAAGTGACCTGCTTTCAGGACTGCTTAATGTTGACCCTGGCAGGAATTTCCATTCAATCATTGAGAATTACATTCGTAAATTCTCTCATAAATGTTCTGGCAGATTGCTAAGATCTGCGTCGGACTCATATGTTTACAGCTGGTGTCCTTAATGTTGAACAACCAGTGTAGAAGTAGCAAGTGTTCCTATGAGATCTTATTATGCATCTCGTGGCTCTAGACTCAATTGTGCGTTTTGATTTGGTGATCGGAGGCTGGAGAGGACTGCCACCTTTTCAATATCATCTAACTTGGAGTGAGAGAGACGATAGAAATGTATTGAACTCTGTGACAATTGAAACAAGAGACCTTTGAGGGACCTTGAGTGGCTAGGGAGGGTTTTGCAGCGTATCACTGGGTCCATGATACTTTGTCTTCAATGTCAGCAATCAACCAAGTGATTCTGACAGCATATGTATTGACCCGGTTTCTGCCTAAAGTGTAAGGAGGGCTTCTTTCTTTTCACCCTTTATGTTTACATTTCTTTTTCATTCTTCAACCCCTTCAGTGCTTACCGAGACTTCATAACTAGAACCTTGTTGGGTTTGTTCCAGAACTAGCTCCATCTCAGTCGGCACTGTTCCCTTATTCACTTTTCTCCTTTTTTAATCACACCTAAGGACTTCTACACTAACTAGTGGATTGTCCCTAGGTAGATCCCTCCGGTTCTGGCGGGATCGTGGGAACTTGTACCTAGCCTTACCATCCTTATAACTCCAATACGTTAAATAAAATGGTCGGTCTTTGGTGTTCTACCACAATTGCCATTAACCAAATCCTTGAAAAATCTCTCAAAGTGTTCATAATTATGAAACACATTTTTCTAACACTTTGAGAGTTTTATATTTTTCAAATACTCCCCCTCAACATGTGCTTGGATGATTGTTTTATAAATTTGCACATGTTGGGTGGAGTTCGCACTTTTTGAATTGATCCACTTTCAGTGAACATGACCGATTCGAGACACGCTTACATCACTAGTTAGACTAGCTTGAAATTATTACCCGGCCTGGTCAAGTCCATAGAAAGTTTCTCGAAACGGTACACTCTACTCAGACACATCCTTTTCGAGACACGCTTACATCCCTGGTTAGACCAGCTTGAAATTATTACCCGGCCAGAATATCCTTTCGATTAATGACAGTTTTGTTTCGTCAATTCTTTGGTGAAGTCTGAGTCACGCTCAAATGAGATGCCAAATCCTTTTTGTCCATTCGCTCCCCCTCAATATGTGCATCGATATACGAAAGAGTTTAGCACATATGGGAGAGCTCACACTTAAGTCCAAAACATCACATTTTCATCAGGTTTCATATTTAAATCACATTCTCTCCCCCGATCAAAAATTTCAAACCTTTTGAGATTTGTGATCCCAATTGATTTAAATAAGTTAGAAAATGCGGGAGAAAATGTGTCCAATTAAGTGTATTCTGATGATGAAACATATTGTGCTCCCCCTTAATCTAAGAGGGAGATTCACTGCTTATCTTGTACAAAGATTATAGTTATGACACAAATGATATTGACCTTTTTGCGCAGATGATGTGATCATCCGCTTCTCTGAGGGAGTTATTAGTCAACATCAATTATCCATCCACCAACAAATCTTTCCAAATATCGTCGATCCCCACTTAGCGAGATCCGAGTAAGTACTGCTTTGTTGAAGTGATGGTGGTGGAGGTGAAGACAGTGTTGTTGTTGTTGTTGTTTTTGTTGCCGATGTTGTTGTTGTGGTAAATTCCGAGCCAATTAATAGAGTTTGAACGTCTGATCAAATGGTTAGAGAGGGAACTGGCACATTCATTTTGGCCATGGAATCTGCATAAGAATATCCACACAGATATACATACATACAGATACGCTAGTCATTAGTAGCTATCACATAGCAGCATGCCACATCATAATACCAAGTTCATCTCATAGTCAAACCACAGTCAGGTAATACATCAAATTTCTATCTAGCATGAAGAGCAAACAACAATCATGATCATGGCAATTTACTCATATTTCAATATTCAACTCAAGATATTAGGAACATGATTCTAACATGATAGCAATATACCTAAGCATATCCTGAGCGCACATGCACTAAATCAACAACAATTAATCAGCAATCGACTAACGACAGTCACACAACAATTGAAATTCATTCATTCAAATCATACACATGCCAGAGGAGTATTCAAGAACATCAAACACATTGGGTTTTCTAACTTCTTTTAGATTTTGAGTTTTAAAGTAATTAGGGGATTAAGCGATTAAGCGAGGATTCCAAAGTGACACAAATGAGCCTTCTAGTTACATAAAGCTAGGAAACTATACGCAAGTTGCACATAATGCCCTATTCTTTCAAACAACTAACACATTTGGCTATTTGATATAAAGTTTTAGCAATTTCCTCTTCAACTAATACCCCATTAACTACAAAACCTTTTCTAAGAATTATGAATTAATCAAGAAACCCGTTTGATGATATAAAATTTGAATTCACTCTCCCCCTCAATCAATGACCCGTATTCTAGTTAAAGATTTGTAGTCGTTGATTAAGTGACAAATTTTATGCACAATCCAATTCTAAAAGAATTTCAAGCACCACATAACCACCAAGTGTCTCACAAATAATTTTCAGAAGAATCATAGAATGAAAACTATTTGCATACAAAGAAGATTTCTCTTCCTTTTCAAGAAATGATGCACTGAAACGTACATCAGATCGAAGAAACATGGATATAAAGTAATCCATGCCCAGGTGAACATCACCCAGTTGGAGGAACAACCATCTTTTTGGCGACGTACCTTCCCTATTTTGAGGAGCGGGTTGCTATCTAAAGTAATAGCAAGCCATGAGGCATGTTTTACCAATTCATTTTAACTTCTGCTCAAGCTTCATTTAAAGTCCCGTGTCATTATTGAATGACATTTCTAAGACCGTAAATGTTATCGATAAACAGAAGACATGCCTAGATGAAACTATTTTTGGTATTTTCTAATTTTCTGATTTTTATGGTTTTTCTTGGTTTTAAGTTTCTCTATTTACAATTTGTTGGTTTTATATTTTTCTATTTAAAATATTCTGGTTCTATAATTTTCTATTTACAGTTTGGTATAATATATGTACAAAATATGTAACTCAGTTTAAGACGATGAAGACATGAATACCAAAATGAGGATACGTTCAGCATGTGGTAGAAATCTGAAGTCTACATGTCTTAAACTTTCACCACCAAAGCTTTCAAGGCTCCAAAATAATCGTCTGAGCTTGAGCCTTCTCAATGTGAAGCTTTGATAGCTTCCCCCCAAACCGACAATCTTCCTTTTGAGCAGCTTCAAAGCTCTCTTTCAAGCTTACGAAAGGTAAGTGTACAGCGAAAACCGTAGCAAACCCCATTAAATATTGCTGCTCCTTTTAAGACTAACCATCGAGATTCTTCGATCGGGGGATCATCAAGTAGATCAGCAACGAATCATCTCACACTTGAATAATTCTTCTCACATTTCTTCCCGCTGAAGACTGAAGTAATGCATGCCAAGAGTATCCAGAGACCACTTCCCCCAAGTAGTTGAAGTGACGCACTCAGTTTCAGTGTATGAAGCCCAAAAACCCGAAGTACACAAACATTCTCGTTAATAAAGTCGAAAATGTAACATCAAGATCAATTAAGACCCGAAAATCCCCTTTTCTTCCTTCAGGAAATCGCAGATGAGAGTTGTTACACCAAGTTCACCTAAGTCCCGAGTGTAAGCAATTTATCCCGTATGTAGTCGACATGATAACACCAAGACAGTACCATAAAAGCAACTGAATACCGGATGTACACATTTCCTTCAGTAGGATACCGACTAACCATAGGAACCATCATACAATTGTGTACATCTTTTATCATCAGAAACTGACTTTCTCTTCCCCCACATAGTTGGAGTGATACACCAAAGGAACGAGTTAAAACACTGATTTTCTCTGCGGTTATGACATTTGTCTTCCCGGAATAATCTTCAATTGAGAAGAAGTATAAAGCTCATCATGTGTACTCGTTGTGCATTCAGATGTATGTCTCCTTCCCCCTTGCTGGTTTTGATACCTCAGAATCAGCAACACTTTTTACGAACATATTGTTGCAATCTTGTGAGAAGAACAAATTAGGCTCAAGTAGATCAAGTGAGAATTAACCGCTGCCGAAACCGTTTCTGACTATCTTTATCAACCTTTAAGAAGGCTATTTGAAGTGATAACTGATGGAGCAAACCCGATATACCAAACTTGAATCTGAAGATAGAATTCCCCGTTGACGTGACTTGACCTTGCACTAATTTTGGAAGAATGGTGTAGAGAATTAGTGCTCCAAGCAAATCTCTAAGTACTCAATACCCAACCAAGGTATGAGACATTAACACCTCTTACGATTATCCACAACATCATCGGCGTGTGACACTGAGTACTACAACGTAACTCCTTTAAGTGATAATTACCCCGACTGCTGGTAACTAGATAACCTAAGTCTTCAACTTAAATCTTAAGCACGAGCAAGTTATCATTAAAGGTCATGCATCCAACCAACCCCTACTTCAAGATAGAGTAAGATCACGCCTTTGAGAAAGTCAACTTCAACCCCAAATAAGTGATACCTTATCAATTTTGTAGTCACAATTAGATGCCCAACAAGTGATTGTTTGTACGCTCACTTGTTCACACTTCTCCCCCTCAAAAATTGCATATGAGAATGCCATTTTTGATTAAACAAGTGCACATGAGGTTGATCCACTGTTCACACTTCTCCCCCTCAAAAATTACATTTGAAGTTGCCATTTTTGATTGAGTGAATAAACGTCCAATTTGATGGAAGTAGATCCACTTGTTGTCAGAACGAGCATGGAGCAAGTATGAAGCCTTCTGATGAGAATAGTCAGAAACCAGGAGAGTCATATGACCATTACTCAAATCTCAATTACCATGTAGTTTATTCACCTTTCTCCCCTTCAAAAATTTCTTGTGACGACCAACTGCCATTTTTGATAGACCAGGTGAATAAGAATATACTTCAATGTACGCTTATCCCCTTTGGTAACTGAATGAGCATTTGAAGACCATGAAGCCTGACGAGAATGGCCATAAATGACGAAGATAGGCAATAGGCCCGATCGGCCTGAAGAGTTGTCAACAGACGCCATTATGTTGACAATGAGGCCCGAGGCTTGAACTGCGGTGTTCAAACGTCATTTTCAATGAAAAACGAGGCCTGAACTGATATGAACAGACGTCATTGTCGTTGAAGAACGAGGCCTGAACTAATGTGAATAGACGTCATAGTCAATGAAGAACAAGGCCTGAACTGATGTGAACAGACGTCATAGCCAATGAAGAACGAGGCCTGAACTGATATGTTCAGATGTCATCTTCGTTGATGTTCATCAAGCTTGAATTGTTTGAAACCCATACATTCATGAATATCCTCTTTCGGCACCCAAACTCTGAGTCTTTCCTTAATACAAGGCCTGAACGATGTACCTGCACTTAAGTAAAGACTTCCTGCATTGACATTAAGAGTTTGTTTGCATTTATATGGGTTAGTGATATCAGCATTTAGACCATTTGGGGTTTCACTGTCAACCTTGGTTTCGCACTTAGTGAACATCTTTCGAATAGGTATCGATCTAAGACCAACAATCTTAAAAGTTCTACCCGTCGGTATCCACCTAAGGCAAGATCTAGGAGTGTTTGGTTTCTCATGCACAGTGGAAGACTTGTTTAGAGAAGACCTTTGTTCTGCATCAATCTGCCTACCAGGTTTCTTAATACCCCTCTTTGGTTCTACGGGTTCGTTGTTGTTTCTAGTCTTAGAGGTTTGAACCTTAGCACGAGCATTCACTTCCTTCAGGAATTTTGTTATACAAACATCATGGGTTGCATTAAAAACACATTTCTGACAAGTCGAGCAAACAAAGTGTTTGGAATTAGAAAAAGATCTAGGGTTCTTAGAGTGATCGGCTACGGGAGTTGCCTTAATTAGCATGTAACTACGCTTAGAAACAGGCAAATTCCTAGTCTTTTCATGTGTGTTTTTCTTAGCGTCCACTAGGTTTTGATGCTGAACAATGTCTTTATGTCTAACATGTTCCTTTGGTGTCACAAGTGACACACACGTTGAACTAATCCTAGAAGAACTAGATGCACTCATGTGATGTGGTTTTGCAACAGCATATTCCTTTTCACTAGGTCTAGACTGTGAAGTAACTGGTTTTGAAAAAACATTTTCTGCATCAACTTGGGAGGCAAACCGTGTTTTTGAAACTTTTGGCCGTTCAAATCTAAACGCAGTCAGTTGTCTAACAACTGATTGGTTCCTAAGTGGTGGTTTCCCCAAGATTGATGGTTTTGCAAATTTAGTGTTCACACCATTTTCATTCAATTTTCTCAACTCGTTTTTCAACGATGCAATCGCAAAACCCTTTTCCTGAAGTTGAGCCTTGAATTCATCATTTTTGCCAATCAAAGAGGTAGTTTGCTCTACATTCTTAGTTTTCATTTCTTTGATTTTATCACACAGTTCTTTGCAATGAATTTTCAACGACTCATTTTCTTTAAACAATTCAGTCACTTTATGTTGGGATTCTTGATTTGATGAGACAAAATAAATAGAAGAATGAAACAAAAGGGCTTAAAGTGACAAAGGAAGAATTCTTCAATTAATGAAGAATGAAACAGAAGGGACTTGCTTGATAAAGAAGTTTTTATTTATTAGTCCTTTGTAGTCTTTTGTAAACCCTAAATCTCTATTATATAAAGAGATCAAGGGTACAGGTTTTATATATGTCTTCCACAATGTAGAATAAAGGTATGTGTGTGTATGTCTAGGGCATAATAAATTGTAAACGCCTAGACTAGACTAGAGTTTGTGTAGTCGCCTCAAGGATCTCTTGATTCCTGTTACAAGATTAGTGTAACCGTATTATCTTGATCAAATAATATTGAGGCGTGGAGAGTGATTAAAGAGAAACTTTGTGTCAATAACTTTGATTTGCTTTTATTCCGCTGTGCATTAATATTCATTGTTATTGTTGAACCCTAAGTCTCAAAACGATCCAAGAAACTATCTTTAGCACGTTCTTAGTTTCTACACTTTATGATCTAATTCTGCATTTTTTGTTGCACTAACATCATTGTCATGTTTAGCCTTAACTTCATTAAACATATCACACATCTCAGAAATACGTTTTTTCAGGTTGTTGATTGTCAAGTTTTTGGCTTGTAGCTGAGCTTTCAAATCATTTATTATAAAAAATTCACAAAATTCAGGAAATTCTAGATTCCTACATGGTTGGTTAGTTTGAAGACTTTCTTCTTTTTGTTGCATTGAAATTTCAAGTGAAATGCAATGTTTTTCAAGTTGCAAAAATCTATTTGAAAGTTCATCATAAACTTCTTTTTCAACCATATCATTTGATTTAAAAACCTCAGCAGTAAGCAAATAACTTGACGAATCATCATGTTCAGCATCCTGATCAATTTCTCCCCCCTTATGACTCATACTTGTCGAATCAGAGGTAATATTACTATCATTCTTTTCCAACAGATATGTGTCATAAGTAGGTTTAATTTGATCAGTATGTTGTTGTTCATTAGAAATAACATTATCTTGATAAGACAGATGTACCACAACAGACTGTGCTTAGTGATTTTCAGGTTCGTAGGCTGCATTCTCACATGTTGTGAAATCACATCTTGTGTTGTCACCATCATCAAACTTGTCTGATCTTGTTCCATTCCCCATTTGTTTAGCCCTTTCATTAATGAACCCCTTAACATTACTCATAAGTTGGAGTAATATCCTTCTGAACACATCAACCTCAGTTCCAGTGTGATTAGCAAAACACTTTTTCGCCATTTGACTGTCATCATCATAATCCAAAGTGAATTGCGAATCAATGAACACTTGGAGTTGGTTGTTGATCACACAAAAAGCAGCCATGGATCTGTCTTCAGAGAATTCTTCTTTGTCAAGCTGTTGTTCAAGTTGATCTAAATATAGAGTCATTTTGACTGTGAAATCATGAACATCTTGACCAAAGAGTGTTGTGAAAGCCCGTGTGTAACCCATCACGTATTCTGGTTGTTCAAACAGAACCTTGAGATGTGAATGTAGTAGACGAAAACATTCAATGCGACTTTCCTTTGCATTAGGCACCATAAGTGACTGAAAAAACTCATTCTCTTGTGAATTCGGGCACGAAGATTCCACATTAGTGTTATCAGAATCACCCACGTTTATTTTTTGTACAGAACTGGAGATCTTTTGTTTATCATATGTGTCGTACAACTTGAGTACCTCAGATATGAAGGAATCTGAAGTAGTAGACATGATGTAAACGTGCACGGGATTTTACAATTCTATGATTTAAACCGAGAAATAGATTCTTTCGCGGGATTTTACAAAAATCAAGAATAAACCGTGAAGTGATAATGATTACTCAAAATAATCCCGAGAGTATCTCAACTCGAAATAAGTGTCAAAATCGGAATCTTGAAGCTCAATCAAAAACCGTGATCCAAAAGTTATACCAAAATATTTCGCCAAACAATAACCTCGCAATTTGTTCTTGCTATAACAAGCCAATAACAATCACAAAAGAGGAAAACTTAAACCAACACAAATTTACTTTGTGTTATCTCAACAGATTTTCATCCCAAAAATAAGAAAGAAACACTCGTCCTTGTAAACCCCGTCCAACCAAAATATTTTGTCCAAATGGTCCATGTTACACATCCCACAAGATAAGCTCAATTATTTAGCCCAAGTCCAATATTCGGTTCATAAGCCCAACTGTTAATCTTAAACCCGGATGCAACTCACTAGTATTAACAAATCAAGTCTAATTAAACCCAAATCCAAATCAACCCTAAAGATTAGATGTTATATAAAGTTGATAACCCTAATCTTAGTTTAATCCGCCCTTATTCACGCACACCTAACTGCTCTTCTTCAATCAATTTGTAGTCAAACTCAAACCCTAATCACACATAACATCGCAGCCAAGCTTTTTCACATCTCTCTTCTTTCAATCAACCGCAGGCAACAAAAATAAATAAATCGAACCTTGTGTTGCTTGATTAATACAAATCACCAACACAAAAACGGCAACAAAATCATCAAAAGATATAAGGTATGTCCGATTTACTTTTAGGCCGGCTTGAAAGAAGAATGAAAAGAAGAAGGTTATCCTTCAAGAACAGATTTATGATGTTTGACTCTTTTAGGTTTCGATTTGTTTACAAGTCTTGGATGAAAAGAAAGAAAGTTTTCACTGGGTCCAGAATGTTGTTAAGATTTTTAGTAAATCCGACTGTTAAATTGATGTATATTGTTGTAATGAGGTTCATTAAGTAGCGGTTAGGATTTTGATTTGTTGTTGTAAATTTAGTAATGGGTTTTGATTTGGATTTTGTTTCTTGTAATTAGTTGCTGTTGTGAAACGGGATTGTTGATATTACTGAATATGTTTTGGAGTTGATTCGGTTAATCAGTACTGCTTTTCTTCTTCTTGTTCACGACTTTACTGATATGGGATAATGTCAAATTGCAAGTCCTTTTAAGTGCCAGACAAATCGCAACCCAAAACACCAGTCGCTTTCACAGAAGTTGTACCTTTTTCCCTTTATAGATACAGTCCAAAATGCAGGTACCAAACCAGACAAATCGCAACAAAAACAATCGCAGGCAAGTACACAAAGACAAATCGCAACTAATGAACCGTTTATCCCAAAATGCAACCCAAGATCAAACCATGGCTCTTGATACCAATTGTAGGGATCTAAGATTCATAACACAAACACAAGATAGATGCTAGATCTAATTATAGAGAGAGATATGAAGAAGATGGGAACTTTTAGAGAGAGAGAGAGAGTGGAGAGAAAATGTGAGGATTAGATTAGAGAATGAGAAAAGCTCCAACCCTCTCCCTAGTGGAGAGGGGTATTTATAGTTACAAGTTTTAGGTGCCCCTAGCGGGCTGTAGAGTGAGTTGACAGTGGGTAAAGACCCTACCCACTCCACAAATACTATAATTGCTAAACTCATATTACTTTAACTAATCTAATATTAATAACCCTACGAGCTATATAAATGCTAAATAGTTACTCGGGGTGACCGAACCTTCATCTGAATATTTATATTCCTAACATTATTTATGTATTTATTGTATTTGTAAGTGAATGTTTAATTTCTTGTTTAATTTATAATTTGAACTCCTAATTACATATAAAATACCTGAAACTTGTCACCTAAATGATTAATATGTAGACGATTTGGGTTTTTCACAATTGTTTGCAATTAATGCTTACATGGGAAGGATGTTCTGATTCGCTCAATTTTCAACCCGTTAGAGCTACCAACTTAACTTCCAAAAACTCATAGGTATTGCAAAGTCAGCTTTGAATATATTATGTTGTTCTAATCGTAATGTGTAGTTAGAGTGTTGGTGAAACTATATATATATATATATATATATATAATATATATAAAATATATATATATATATATATATTATATATATATATATATATATATATAATATATATCCATTTCCCAAACATGTAAATAGCGTTGTTAAACTTCCAGATTTAGTGATAAAATAAGAAACTCGTAAATATAGTTTCAAAGTTGTTGAGTTCGAGTTTCTGTTCACCATATGACACCTGAAATCAATTATCTATGACTACAAAACCGTAATAATCAAACCATTTTTTTCGTAATTAAGTCAACAATAGTTTTTGATAGTTTGGAAAAAAAACTGCATTTCATTTGGAAACTAAAAAAGAAGGACACCCGATGGGACCTGGATTGACAATCTTCTTAGCACATGAATCAGCTGGCACACGCTCAGTAGGGTGTGTGTCACATGATACAGATGATAGCCTGCATGTCCGAAAAATAAAATTATGAGTTTTGGACTTTCAACGGCATTTAGTGATGTATAAGTTTAAGTATATAACTTGTTGTCGCGGTACATGAATAATATAGTGCTATTTAATCTTAGTAATGAACAACATGAACAGAATTTTAAACAATAATGCAAGGCCGTTTTCATCTTAGAATTAACAAAAAAGATTGGTACCTGGATCGACAATCTTCTTAGCACATGAATCAGCGGTCTTGCTGGTACCTGAATCAGCTATTTTCTTAGTATCCAAATCATCAGTCTTGCTAGTACCTAAATCAACAATGTGAATATCCTAAGCCTTGTTTTCAGTTACCTAACGACACCTGCTGAAGCAATAGCAATTACGTTCACCTCAGGCCTTGTTTTCAGTTTAAAAAAATATTAAATTAGTCACTAAAAAAATAAGAAGAAAGTTTATTATGATATTTCAGATTCATGTACTTACCAATTTGCATTGTACTATACAGATTGGCTCACAGATGGTGTTGAAGCTCCCTCAATTCCTTCAATCCATGTTCCATCTGTTTCTGCTAAAGGGATCTAGCATGAGGGTGCGAACAGATGTGATTCGGAATAGTTTTAGCAATAATTGTTCCAATCACGTCTATTAATTTAACAATCACTACGTTAAGATCTGTATATTGACATTTTAAAATATTAGTACATAAATCTTGTGTTTTATATTTATTATAAAAAATTGTATATATATCATGACAATAGAAAACGTTGAATATCTAATGAATGTTTAAAACCATGGATGTTTAATTGTTAATAAACAAACCACCTGCTGAATCCAGTATAATGTTGTTGGTTGCCTCCTTAGTTGCTGCTGGAAATTTGTACAAAAACAATTCTTAATTACATATGAAAACCTAATCATACATATTCAAGTTAGTACTGCTTCTTTAAACGCATAATAGCAATACAAACTGTTAGTACTGCTTCTTTAAACTCATAATAGCAGTACTAAGTTTCAAGTTAGTACTGCTCCTTCAAACGTAGTACTGGTAAACCTTTTTAGTAACACACAATTCAAACGTGTATATGCAATTCATAATACCATTCATATTCATAAACAAACAATCAATGTTTAACCCATAATACGATTCATATTCATAACCAAACAATCAATGTTTAATTGTTTATTATAAAAATTACCCGATGAATCAACTATAGTGTTTTTGTTTTTCTTCTTTTTTGTTTCAGTTTTAGTCGTCTTTTTAACGTTTGATATTGACAGTGTTTTTGTTTTTCGTTTCATTTTTAGTCATCTTTTTAACGTTTGATATTGACAGCCTTGCTGAATGTCAACATTTATGGTCAAAATTTAATAAGAAAGACTCCAAAAAGTCAAAGTGGACACTTATTATGGGACAGAGGTAGTACTAAACAACGCTTACTTATAACACTCAAATAAGCTAATACTTCCTACTTTCCTAGTATCAAAAGCTAAAATAATAAAAATTAATTTTTCATGTAACACCCCGACCCGACAAGGGTAGACATGTCACAACAATGGTGACATATCAGAAACATACACAAGCATACATCTTCAATAATACAAGAGAATACAAAGGTTACAAAGAAATTTCAAGGAAATACAAAATTACAAAGGAATAAATACTAAGTCTGAAAATATAAATTCTTTTAGTCATCTATATCAAATGGCTATCACAGTGTAGTCTTCTAAGTCCAATGGTACTCTCCACTCATACCCAGCTTCCTACTAAAACCTGCCGCAGGAAAAGAAATGCGGCTGAGCTACGAGAGCTCAGTGAACAGATATAACGATAACAAAGCAGTAATAAAGAATAGTACAGAGTGTCAGAATTATATGTCATGCATATATAATCTGAATCAAAGGATAAATAAAGGAATAAGGATAAAGGATAGGGAATAATAAGTAGGTAAAGGTAAAAGGAAATAGTGCAAGGTATAATAATGGTCAAAGGTAAGTAATGTATATGGTAAGGTAAACAGTAATCCACCACGAGCCCAGAAACAGAGATATAATAAATATAACCATGCCATCATCATCAATCAGAGGGGTGTCCTCTCAGTAACCAGATAATATGAGGGGTGTCCTCATGTATCAAATGGAGTAGCTAGCTCCCAGAGGTTGTGAAAGACGTGTATCGCACACACCATCAGTTACCAGAGATATAACAGATAATATAAACAGATAACAGAAACAGAACAAATCTAGGATGCATCCATACGCCCCAGGTGGCCAGAGTCTACCAATACACACCAGATAAAATAAAGTCAGGGACGGGACGGGTCATCACTCTCCTGCCCTAGAGTCATGCCATCGGTGCATCAATGACATGGACATGAAACCCTCATGCCTAGTGAGGTGGCTCGGGTATCAAACCGTGGGTCAAAGGTCAAGTATCATGTCATAAACAGAGGGTCATGTCAAAAGGTTCAGATTATAAGGTCCATGTCAGATGTTACAGAAGTGTATATCAGAGGTTCAGAAATCAGATAGGTTTATATCAGAGTTTATAACAATGTACAAGTCCAGGTTCAGAAATAGTATACCAGATTAATGCTTATATCAAAGTTCAAATTAAGTTTCAAAACAAGAGTTTATAACCAGGTTTAGAATAAGGTTCAAATCAAGGTTCAATAGGTCATATCAAAGGCTCATAATCAAAAGGTTTATAGGTTCATAGAAAAGATTTTAATTCAAAGGTTTCATATTAAACTTGTATTTAAAATAATCTTTCAGTGACTTTCATAAAATGATGTTTGGTAAAACCTTTTTATACAGATAGTCTTTAAAAGAAATTTTCATAAAACTTTTAGTGCAGTATCAATTCAAAATTGGTATAACATCGTACTCAAAAGCTCTTCAAAAATTATCAAATGAAACTTCAGGGTATACAAGGATTTGAATATGCAGGTCACAAGGTAATGAGTCAAGTATCAAGGGAAATTCAGAGTCAGATATCATGTCAGAATCAGAGTGTTATAACAAGTTCATATTTCAAAGGGTTTATAACAGATGGCTCAGAATCAAGTTTCATAACAAAGTTCATATCAGGAATTATAACAAAGGGGAATCATATGAAAGGTTCAAAGTAAAGGGGATCATAGCAATGGCATCAATACAGAAGCTGACAGATCAGAAAAATGAAAGAGATCATGAGAAACCTGTGAGAAGGTTCAGAATATCTGTACCTTATACCGCAAATGAAAACACAACAGAACAACAAGGTCGGAAGCAAACTCCATCTTCAGCGGATCTACATGAATTCATGATCTGTTTTATTAATAGCTTGATCAATTCAGATTACTTATTTTAGTCGGCTTTCCATTTTTAGTAACTTCCTTTTTAGGTAACTTTCCAGATTTAGTAGGTTTCTATAATTAGCAAATTTCCATCCTTTAACTTTACCAAATTACACTTTATACCTTCTTAGTTATTTAGATTACCAAATAAACCTTATAATTACATAAATCACAATTTAACCCTTACAATTTTTATATTTACACATCAAGCCTTTACTTTTACAATATTATAGAATTATTCATCAATTTAACATGGTACAAATTTTATCCTTCAAGTTTCATAAAATTACACTTTTAGTCCCCTTAGTTTAATAAAACCACAATTCGATCCCTTAATTATCATATTTACACATTAACCCATTAAATATCCAACTTTACACATTAAGCCCCTCCTATTATACATTATACAAAACACTCCTAAGTTTCCAAAAATTACAATACAAGTCCCTCTATTTATTTATTTTACAATTCGATTAATGTTATAACATAATTAACGATTTACCAATTTAATCCATAAGTTACATATTTTACACGAATGACCCCCAAGTTATATTTTATTCATATCATACCTAATTTATAGCATATTACAAAAATAGCCCACTAGTTTCATAATTTACAAAACGTCCCCTTCCTCTTTTAAAAATCAATCGGTAACACGATTAAATCACCAAACCCTAACCCTAATTTCCTAAATCATTTTCTCATCATTATTCCATCATTATATCCTTAATTTGTCTAGATCTAACCCAAAATATAAAACCCTATGTCGCTCGTTAGATTTTTAATCCATTCATACGTTTTCATTAAAACCCGATTAGAACAAGAATTTCGACAAGGCCACATTAGGTTATAATAATTCGAATGAACATTTTTACCAGATCATATATATAATATAAAGTCCAAATAAAATATGATTCACACCCACAAAATTCATATTATATATTTTAGGATTTACGTGTGTTTTAATTCTTTTAATTTAGAACGATCGATCTAAGCTTCCATAAATCGTACAAACATTTTTACCAGGCCTTATGATTCATATAATGTTCAAATAAAATAAACACATCACTCATAAAAATCGTATAACTCGTTTTGGAATTTATACCCGTTTTACACATTTATAATTCATTCGACCCTTTTAAACTTGCATGATTCGAATCCTATATTTTTCATGGATCTTATATGATATAATAAGTATAAGAAAAATACCAGATAATTATTTGAATGTGTGGATGAGTCAAGAGAAAAATACACCCTTCGGATGGAAATAACGAACCACCAAGAATTCTCATGATCAAACGAATGACTCCCAAACCTTCAAATCAATTTTCTTAGCTCCTTAGGATGATGAACAAGCCCATAAAAATATCCCAAGAATTTTAGAGGATCGAATGGATGTGCTATGAATTTTAGTGTGTGTTTAGAATAATCGGTATATTGTCAATTAGGTTAAAATGGGTTTGTTAGCATCTAATGGAATGATGCCGTGACTTTGGGGGGGGGGGGATTGGGATGAAATAACGGGATTCACAAAGACCAAATCAATTTGTATATTTTCCATAATTTTCTTAGCATTTAAATGGTTTAATTTTAATTATAAAGTTTAAATAACATAACTAATATTCATAATAGAATTTTCGGTACATATTGTGTGTACAAAAATAATTTTAGTACTTCCCAAAATGTTAAATGTAGTAGTAGAAATCTTCTTGCTTCATATCTTGATCATTACCAGAAGTTTGGGATCCATTTGATACTTTATAAGCTTTAAAATAAATTTTTAAAATTATAAGGGCATTTTGGTCTTTTACGTGTTTCAGATTTTAGGGTTTTACATTTCATGCACATGTATACAAACACATATTAAATAGCTATAAATTGCAAATATAAACAACACACAATAAAGGAAAACTATATAAACACAAATAAGATAAATGAAACACAATCAGTCTTCGCCTTTTATATATATTAAAAAGATAACGTGTTACAAAAATACAGTTATATGTACAACCAAAAGTACATACACGGATCGGAAGAGATTATACAGCTTATGAAGCAGAGGAGGTACTGTTGGTGCAAGCGTATGTAATAGGTAACCATTTCTCTTTTCTTTGATAGGTTGATGCTTATCGATCACCTCAAGACCATGATGTAAACAGGCAGCCAAATGATTAGCTGCTGCAAACGTACTAATACTTGCAAGGTCATTCCCGAAAACACTTTAAGTTGGAGACTTGAGGACTACGGGTAACTCAGATGGTATTAAGTTTAGGTTAGGAGTATCATTAAAAGAAGCATGGTTCTCTAAATCTAGATTTTCAGTAACATAAATTTAGTTGTTAATGATTCTGTTACTAAACATAGTTACCTTAAAAGATGTTGGTTAAGGTTTGAGATTTACTTGAGTCCACGTACATAAACAGTCTAACCCAACTTATCAGTTGACTCATTCTCGTATAGATCAATTGAGTTTTTTTAGCAATTACCTCATCAGTTTTTTCAATCTCAGTCGTATCATCTTCCCCATAAATGTTCTTCGGTTTATTATGCGTCTGGAATTATCTGTACAAAACCAATTTTATAATCATTGATTAGTAGTTCCTTATATTTTAATTGTGTTACTTGCAGCAGTGAAATCATATTTTAGGCTGCTATCAGACGGTAACTGGTCATGGAAATTATTACCAACTGGGGGTAGGACATCAAGAAAGGTGGAACTACTTGATGCAAGATTTAAAGATTGACCCCCCAATGATGAAAAGGTGTTTGACCCATTAAATATTCGAGACTCATCAATGATATTGAAATCCGAGAGTTGGCTACTCGGTTTATTAAGCTGTTGAAGGTGACCCAAATCAAAAGACGTTGGAATCCCTTGAAAAAGATTTGCGCTTTGGTGATTTTGTGGTGTTGGTAATACAACCGGTCGGAACTTGTTGATTGGATCAATTGAATTGGTTAGGTTTTAGGTGTGGGTTGGTCACATCAGAGATTGTGAAGCAACGCTATGGAGGGTCATACCTGTTGCACTATTGAGTCAACTTAGCATACCCGAAGGTGCATATGATGATAATGCAGCATTTGGTAGCCTTCCTGAACCTGATAATGAACAAAAATATTTAAAGCCATCAAGTGTTCTCATATAAGAAGAGGCGTCTTTACTGCCTCTAAATGTAACCACCATATTAGCTTGTTGACTGATCCTTCTCAAGTAAAGCCGATATTTCTGTAAAACAAATCATGAATAAGCATAATTTATTTCGGCACACGCCAAAATTGTTTACTTGAACACGACCTATTAAGAAAATAAGTAACCTGGAGATGGCTTGCCTCATTTTCCCTAGTAAGACCTTCAACATACATCAAATCGAGAATCCTTTTAGGAACGGCTTCTGCAATATATTAAAAACAATCAGTAAAAGTTTCAGAAAGCAAGTACTAATACTTGAACATGAGGACTAAACGACTCACTATCAATCCCAAGTTGATTAACAGCAGCAAGAAATTTTCCATGAAGTTCAATCCCAAGTTGATCACACGGATTTTCAGTAACATAAATTTAGTTGTTAATGCTTCTGTTACTAAACATAGTTACCTTAAAAGATGTTGGTTAAGGTTTGAGATTTACCTGAGTCCACGTACATAAACAGTCTAACCCAACTTATCAGTTGACTCATTCTCGTATTGATCCATTGAGTTTTTTTAGCAATTACCTCAGCAGTTTTTTCAATCTCAGTCGTATCATCTACCCCATCAATGTTCTTCGGTTTATTATGCATCTGGAATTATCTGTACAAAACCAATTTTATAATCATTGATTAGTAGTTCCTTATATTTTAATTGTGTTACTTGCAGCAGTGAAACCATATTTTAGGCTGCTATCAGACGGTAACTAGTCATGGAAATTATTACCAACGTGTATCAAAAGTGCTTATGTGCTAAGAAATAATCATAATTGCCAATAACATAACAGTCTGCATAATCAGCTATTTGAATTTGGTAACTTCAAAGTACCTAAGAGTTAACATGTAATATCACATTATATAGACAGATAACCAACTGTAAGAAATAGGCTTGCATGACGGGGTTTGGATGTCATATCATAAGACCATAAGCAAATAAGCAATTCTAATAAACAATCACAAACTGTCCAACAAAATGAGAATTGGTACCTAACCGAACAAAATGGGCAAACTGTCCAAAAAGTTGATCGGATCCCAGTCGGAGACTGCTGCTGCTGCGTAAACCAAAAATGACCAGGCCGGCCCTAGTAAAATTTACATGATGACCTTGATTCCAACTTGGCGCCGATATCTTGCCGAAAGATCTACGCTTGCTGTCATGGAGCGTTATTTTATCACGATCCAAAAGGATTCTTTGAGCTTCGCCAATCAATTTAAAAGCATCAATAGAGCCAGAAAACTGGTTTTTATCAGGAGGAAGTATAAGCGCTAATTTTCTGCTTTTTAATTGATGCTTCATCAGTAAAAGGCTCAACTTTGAGGATACCATACCAGTCTTTCTCTGTTGACGGACTGGGCCCACCAGA
The DNA here is from genome assembly GCA_021014915.2 of Artemisia tridentata subsp. tridentata. NCBI lineage: Eukaryota > Viridiplantae > Streptophyta > Magnoliopsida > Asterales > Asteraceae > Artemisia > Artemisia tridentata. The sequence goes on from CP139503.1 coordinate 206,001,394, forward strand.
TGGATGAAGTCTTGCCCATAAATCAGAACAATTACTTTTCCAAAATCCAATCTTGTCATGTTCACGGTCATACATAACAAAAGTATTACGCGCAATGATGCTTGTAGAAAACATTTAATTACACTGAAAATATAGTTGTTAATTTAATAAAAACTGATAGAGAATCGCTCTTTGGTGAAGTTAAAATACCTCCTAAAAGAGTTGTTGGATCCTTTCCATTTTGAAAAATCCCCAGGCAATAGGCACTACGAAACCTTGAGTGCTTTGTATATAAAATAGATGAGTTATAAATGAGACAGCAACAAAGTTTGGAGATATTACATGTAATATGATCTGAAAAGAAATGGATAAACTGAAATGAATGCTTACGTTGAATAAGTAGTTTTCAGGGGATAATTTCAACTTATGGCCTTTACCGAAAACCATTTCAACTGCTGGGAAGGTTTCTGAGAGTTTTGAAATATCACTGAAGTTACAAACACTCGATATTAGTTTCTAGTTGAATACCATACGTTGTTCAAGTTCATGAAATACCATACGTTTTGAAATATCATTTGCGAAACGTTTTCAAGTTCAGGTTAAAGTTGTTGGGCCTTGACTGCAAGCTTTAGAGGTGCATAGAATTCTTTGTTCTCCATCTTCTTTTCCGCCATCTCTTTGGCCCTCACCGCTTCCTCTCTGTTGCACTCCATCACTGACCTTTGATTAAAGCTCCAATAACCTTCACCAATCTCTTTTGGGTTCCTGAAACTCAAAAACACAGATATCAACCAAAGGGCATGAGTATTAGGTGGTTAATAACTATGCAAGTATTTGCCGTTCCAAAGAAACACACCTTTGTGCTCGCTAGACGTGTTTTCTAAGGTCGTGTTCCTTGACAAACAGATCACATAACTACAGTATATATCTCGTCAACTACACAAATGTTACGAATTTCTTAATTATAATTAGTGTATCCCATGATGAAAACATGTTCAAAGATACAAAATAGGAAGTCCATAAAAATAAACACAAAATATGGGAAATATAGCAAGTATATCACATTCCCACATATATCAACTGAGGGCCAAAAATGCAGTATGATGACCAAAAGATAAGTCAAATAGTGTATCAAGTACCTGGCGATATCAAAGAGAGCAGACCCCCAACATCGTGGCAGCTATCGACTACTTTTCTCTTTCCCTTGTTAGTATATGCATCTGTATTCGTAACAGATCAATGTCAGATACAATAAATAAAACAAAAAGAAAAATGTAAGGGTTGCATATGTACCTGTGATGCACTCTCCCACACTGTCGCCGTTAGCCATTTCAGCTATCGAAACTCGTTCTACTGAAACCATCCATAGCAGACCCGTTTAACCAACATATATCAACTGAGGGCCAAAAATGCAGTATGATGACCAAAAGATAAGTCAAATAGTGTATCAAGTACCTGACGATATCAAAGAGAGCAGACCCCCAACATCGTGGCAGCTATCGATTACTTTTCTCTTTCCCTTGTCAGTATTCAGAATATTAGTTCTAAATTCACTGATATTAACAGACGGGCTCGGCTGCAGCCTAACCACACCATCAGCCTGGTGGCATTCATCAATAATTTCTATCAATTTTAAGCCAAAAGAAAAGACGATGCGTTATTATTAAGGTATCAAGTGCGTCATTTCAATTATCATTGTATAAAATAAGTGGAACAAAATGTGGTGAAGAAATATTTTACTTGCAACTCATGCCTATAATTAAGGTCACAATGTATGATTACTAAAAAAATAAATGGCAGCAATTAACATCATATTCGTAACTCCTTATCTTCTTCAACGCTAACATGAACGGTATATTAGCCTCACATATCAGTTTTGGAGTAAAGACAGCCCACAGAGTAGGTGCTTGTAGGCGTTGGCAATACATATTATACCTTCCTTTGTTGAATTACTATTACATCCTCCAACATGTACTTTTATACTCCCATCTACAGCTTTTTCAATGTAGTGACATAGTATACATGGTATACACCTTGAAGAACATTATAAATGCAAACAACCAACTCATACTTCAAATAAGCATAGCATAAATGTCAAAGCAACATATTCAAGATGAAATGTTTGTTTATCTCCTTGTTGTTGTTGTCCGGGAGTGTTTAGATGGCTGCTAAAGGGGTTGTTTTTCTGGTGCCAAGGGGGTGTTTGGATGGCTGCTGTAAAGGAGTGTTTGGTTATGGTCAGGGGGTGTTTGGATGGCTGTTGTAATGGGGTGTTCTGCTCCTGCCATGGGTGTTTGGATGGCTGCTATAAGGGGGTGTTTGGTTGGTGCTGTAAGGGGTCGAATGGTTGATGCTGTAAGGGATCGAATTGGTAGCCACGAATTATCACCCGTAGTAGCAATTTCAGTTCCAAGCTAGAATCGATTAGCCTCTAGTTTTTGCACTTCCGCATCAAACACATTACGGAACTCCCGAATAGTTTTCAAATCCTCGACATGCTCTGGCAGCATATAGCTTGGATTCCAGTCATCATCATCGATCTCATACTTAAAAAGCCGATCAAACTCCCTTTTCTTAATTTTTAAAGAGTCAAGTTTCTGACTCTTGATCCAAACTGCATCCATACCATCTTCCCCATATAAAAACTGGATAAAATCACCAAGAGAATTCCTGACTGTACCATCATACTTCACCATGATATATAGTCAAATTGATCCTTAGAAACAGTAAAATAGCCACAATTTAGAAATTGATCCTTAGAACAAAAACGGCTAATAATGAAAAATAGTAACATACTTATGTGAAGCCGCTTCTCTTAGGACAATATCAAGAGCTTGAATGGTTTCTTGAGGATTATCATGTTGTCTACCACTTAAGAACTGACGAAGATGATCAATGTCTTTTGTCGCAAAAAATTTAATAGCAATCAGGGAGTGGTGGGGTACTCCGGAGTGGTGGAGTGGTGGGAAAGAGTTGATTTCTTGAAGAAAAGATATGGCCATTATGAAACCTGTAAAACAAAATCAGGGAAATAATAATCGAGTTGAAGAAGTTAATGTGTATTGTTTGTGTGTTGTGTCAGGATTTGTTTTTGTGGAACAGAATGACATTAGGGTTCAGAGTTTTTTTTCTTTAAAAAATATATAATGAATGAATCGGGCTATATTGCCATAATTTGTATTAGCAAAAATCATTAATTGCAGAGGTTTATAGATTTGGTATTGCAAAATATTAAACAAAAAAATATGTTGGTCTAGTGGTTATCAAGTGTGTTAATGTTACAAAACACCCAAGGTTCGATCTTCACCATTGAACTTTTTGTACTAATTAAATTCGGATTTTAATTCCCTTAACCATTGCTTAGGTGGACTAAATATGATGAGATGGCTTTAAATGAGAATTACATGGCAATGACATGGACATTATGTGGCATTATCTACGTGTAACGCCTCCTGTTTTATATTTATATATATATTATATATATATATATATATATATATATATATATATATATATATATATATATATATATATATAGCCTCCTGTTATATATATATATATTCGGTAATTAAATAAACAAGACGTACCATACCACACTTACAAACGAGAGAGAGAGATAGCGAGATGGTGGGATGAGAAGGAGGAGGCGGCGATGTTGACAGCCGCGGTGGCTGTGGTGACCTTCGGACCAAAAAAAAATCCTTGATCTTCACACAAATACGTTCAAAACCTTCGAGAGAGGATGTAAGTGGTGGCGGTCGGAGGTGGCAGGGGTGGGGTTTTCCAGAATCTGGCCGAAGATTAGAAACGGTGCTTGAAAATGAGGTGGGGGATAACCCGAGCCCAAGCACTAACATAACACTCACAACCAAACCTAATCGATCCAAACAACAAGCTAAACCCGATCTAGTCTCCCTCGATCATCAATTGGAGGTGGGATATGATGGTAGTATGAGTGGTGATGGCGGCGTAGATGGTAGCAGGTGACGGCATGGTGATGGCGACCGGACAAGGTGGTGACGACGGCTAGAAAAGAAAGGGGGGGGGGAGGAGGTGATAAATGGGTTATCAAACCCTAGTTTCCATTTTATACTAACACAAGGACCAATCTTGTAAACCCTAGTAACTCCAGGGGCGGCGATGTAATTTACTCTCAGGGACCAATTCTATAATTTTGCTATCTTTCTTGATTTTTTCGATTCAGGACACATTTAGACTAGCAAACGGTAGATTTAAGACACGAGAATTTTGCCATCGCGCTCAGAATAATTTTTCCAATCAAAACGACTATTCATACGCCTATTTTCTCTTAAATAATAAAATAATCAAATCAAATCATCGGTTGTGTCAGTACGCGTTGTGCACGGTTTCCATATTTCACGAGATAATTTCACGTTTTTAAACCAAATGAGTTTTGAAAAGTTCGTATATGAAAAACAGAGATAATTCTTTATAAAAATACATCTGGAAAATTATGGGGTATTACACAGATGCTCAAACTAGGTTTGAGACTGAGTCTAACATACCCAATGATTCACCTCTCGGGATAGGTAGCATAATCCGAAGTGATGAGGGTAGTATGCAACTAATAAAGGAATTGACGGAAACTTGTACCAAACTTCAACAGGAAGTTCTTGATCTAAAGGCTGTCACCTCTTCACAACAGAAGAAATTACTCATTTGAAAAAGAGGGTGAAGGTGCTGGAAGCTGGTAAAAGGTCAGGAACTCACAGTCTTAAAAGGTTATACAAAGTAAGTACAACTGCTAGGGTGGAATCATCTGAGGAAGTACAGAGTTTGGGGGAGGATGCTCCCAAACAGGGGAGGAATGAAGGCAAGGCTTCAGGGGAGATGAGGAATTGGTTAGTGTGGATGCTAGGGTAGATAATGAGCAATTGGTAGATGAGGGGAATTAATTAAATGTTGAAGAAATTGTTGTTGAGGATGTACATGATTCTGAAAATGTTACTGGTGAAAGTATTGAAGTTGCTAAGGAAGTAGGAGTTACTACTGTTAATGATGTGGTTAGTGGGCTAGAAGTTAATACTGCTAGTGCTACAGAAATAGTTAGTGCTGCTACAACTACTTCTGAGGAGGCTACTTTGGTTGAAGCTCTAACTAAATTGAAAAGTTCTAAACCTCCATCAAAAGGAGTTACTATTAGAGAACCAACTCACTCAACAACAACAACAACAAAAGCAGTTCAACAACAACCACAGGGTAAGGGAAAGGGAATTATGATTGAAGAACCTGTGGTAAAACCTTTATCAAAGAAAGCTCAACTCCAAGAAGATGAAGAAGTTGCAAGAGCTTTGCAAGCTGGGTATGAGGAAGAGAATAGAATCATAGCAGAGAAGGCAAGAGTTGCAGCTGAGAAAAAGGCTAAGAAAATTGCACTTATGGACCAATGGGATGATATAGAGGCCAAGTGTGATGCTGACTTTCTTCTAGCTCAAAGACTGCAACAAGAAGAGCAAGAACAATTGTTTGTGGATGAGCAGGCTAAGCTACTTATGGAGTTTTTAGAACAGAGAAAGAAGTTCTTTGCTAAGAAAAGGGCTGAAGCAAAGAGGAACAAGCCACCCACCAAAACTCAACAAAGAAACATTATGTGCACCTATCTAAGAAACATGGACAACTGGAAGCCAAGTCAGTTGAAGAATCTCAGTTTTGAGATGATCAAAGATAAGTTTGACAAGGTTTTCAAGAGGGTGAATACATTTGTTGCTATGGATACCGAAGTGGTGGAGGGTAGTTCTAAAAGAGCAGGAGAAGAGTTAAAGCAAGAAAGTACTAAAAAGCAAAAACTTGATGAGCAAAAGGACCAAGAGCAACAAGAAAGTGATGACTAAGGAACAACTGATCTAAAACTATATATGATAATCAAATCAGATGAAGAAGAGATACCTATAGAGGCTGAACCTTTGGCTACCAAGTATAGCATTATTGATTAGAAAGTTGGCTATCAAGGAAAGAAAGCTTGGTTGAAGATAGTGAGAGCTGGTGGAAAGTCTCATAAGTTTATCACTTTTGGACAGATGCTCAAAAGCCTTGACAGGGAGGATCTAGAAACTCTATGGAAGTTGGTTAAGGCTAAGTATGGATCTACAAGGCCAGCTGATATTATGGATAGAGTGTTATGGGGAGATCTGAAAGTTATGTTTGAACCACATCCAGAAGACAGAGTATGGCAAGATCAGCAAGGAAATGAAGTCTTATTTTGGAGGTTGTATGATACATGTGGAGTTCATTGTGTGGCAATGACGGGACTTCAGATTTGGATGTTGGTTGAGAAAAAGTATCCTCGATCAAAAGCTACACTGGCAATAATGTTGAATGAAAAGATTTCAGTTGAATATGATACACAGATGTGCTTGGATCTTATTTGGTTTATCATACAACTGAAGAATCAAAAATGAAGTGTTTGGAAGCATCCTCCTGGTGATGGTTAAAGCTTTGAATGAAACTTGATGATTTAAGGAGAAAATATCAAGTTTAGGGGAAGATTGTTGGGAATTAAAGCTTCTTGAGTTGCTGCTGCTCATATGGATAGTACTGTTGCTATAAAGATAAGACTGCTCTTGGACTTCAATGGAAAATACTCTAAGTGTTTAATGCTGCTAATGCAAATATTAATACTGCTGGTGTATTTTACTACTGCTGGTAATGCTGAAGAACTTCAAGGAAATACACTAAGTAGTTAGTGCTGCTGGAACAAAGTTAGTACTGCTAGTACAAACTTACAACTGCTGAAGAGTTAAAGCTTGCAGAGTAAAAGTTAGCTGTTAGAGTTATTATTAGTGTTGTTTATATGTTTAAGTCGGTTTGATATGTATAGAATGTTTAGATAAATATAGAAAAGATTTATCTTGTAGAGAAAGTAATTTTAAGCCGACTATAACTCCTTAGTCTATATAAGGAGGTCCTAGGGTATTGAGTTAGATATAGTTTTACGATTGAGTTATAGCTTAAAGGTTATATAACCCTAATACTTGTCAGAGTATTCATATTGTAGTCAATAATATTGAAGCGTTTTGTTTGTTTTAAATCATTGTGTTCTTGTGTTACTGTTATACAAAGTCCTTCTTAAGATTAAAGTTTAGATTCCGCATAAACTTTAATACAATTCTTAAACAGTTTCTATACTAGTTGTGTTAGATTTATCTAGCATAACTTAACATTTACAAGCTAAGGGAATTCAATCAAGTACATAACTGGGATCATCAAAATGGATACCACTGATAAATCACATAGATTAGTTGATACGACTTAATGCATGCTTGTAGTCTGATAGGTTCATGGACCAAATGGCCTAAGAGATTGCATGTATAGTAGCTAGTTTCATGGATCAAATGGACTAGTTTAGGTTAGATAGGAGTGTGGGGATGTTGTCTGGACCAAGGAGATATTCCCCACATATCCTGACATCACCAGTACTTTACTAATAGATCATTGCACTAATAAACGGATGACTAGAATGGAATAAGATTAATATGGCTAGCACTACCTTATCTTAATTGATCACAACCGTAGTTTAATTAGTTTAGTTTACTTTTTATGTTACTAGTAGTTAATATAATCAAATCAATCAAAACCCCCTTTTAAACTTGTAAAATACACTAGATATGATCTAAGCATACTATTCCTGAGATCGACCTCGTACTTACCCCACTACCTACATCTGATCGGGTACACTGCTCGTGAAAGTGTGTCTTTAAGGTATAAGTCCTGCTAAATATAAATTTAAAACTTGAATGTAAAAATACCTACAACGAAACACACATCAATATTCATTCAGATACCATTCTTCATTACAAAGTAATAGAATTCTTCTTATAAGTATCCTTAACAATCATCTTAAATGGCGTTTGGCATAATTTTAAACACCAAATCTTTACTTTAGGATATTTTGGTTATCTGAATAAGGGGTTTTCTTTAAAAAATGATGTCAACCACATAGGATATTTTGGTTATCTAAATAAGGGATATTTTGGTTATGGTTATCTGGATAAGGGATATTTTGGTTATCTTAATAACCGGTGTATGTATCAAGTTATTAAGGGTTATGTTATTAAGACCCCTTATGATGTGATGAGAAAAGTTCAATACGAAACAAGATTTTTTTAAAAAACAAATCAACCAAACTTGACCATTGATTTAACTTTGATCCAACGGCTAGATTTGATCATTAATATAAATAATAAAACACAGAGGGGTGTTTTTGTAATTTCTCTCTCTATCATTCTTATATTCCTACACTCACTCACACATTCACACACACTCACCAGTTACACACTCTCTTTCTTACCAAACACACATAAACCACCGATCTATTTTTTCGACGAGTTCTTTTTTTCGATGATTGTATATGTGTGTGTGGGAGGTGGGTGGCAGGGGTGATGGGACTTGTGGCGGCCAGATCTGTGGATTACATTACAGTTACAGATCTGTGGCAGCCAGATCTGTAGATCTGTGGATTCACGATGACTATAAGCATGTTTGTGGCTTATAATCAACTCTTAACGTCGGTAGCTGTGAAGTTTCCGGTGGTTAAACGGGATATTTTGGCGCTGAAATGTGAAGTTGCCGGGAATAAGATTTGCCGCAAATAAGTTGCAGCGATGGAAGAAAGATCAGACGGAGAGTAATATGAAGATAGAGATAGTCTTTTTGTTATTGTTTAAATTTTTTTTTACTAGCATTCATTAACAAAGACAAATTTTGATACGATCCAACCAATAACCAAGTCTTGTAAATACACTGTTTCCATTGTTTAAATATATTTGAGTCATATTTTGGAATGTTTCACACACAAGGAGTTGCAGGTGTTTTATACCATAATAAAGCACAAAATAGTTATTTTGAATATGGAAGATGTGAGAAGGAGAAATGAGGTATTGATTGTAGGGGATTTTTGCTTTTATAACTCAACTTTTTTTTATTAGGTAGTAATATTTGTTTAGTTTTTTTTAATGTTGTGTATAATTTTTTTTTTTTGAGACAATTTGTCATATACTAAAATACTAAAAAAATCCCATGTGATGCACCAAAGAATCTCATGGGATTCACAATGAATCCCTTGTGATTTCATACAGAATCCCATGGGATTCACAATGAATCCCATTGGATTCACAATGAATCCCATGGGATGCACCAAAGAATCCCATGGGATTCACAATGAATCCCATGTGATTCACCAAAAAATCCCATGGGATTCATACTGAATCCTTTGTGATTTATCGTCTTTTTATGAATCCAGTGGGATTTTTCTGGACGAAAATTTTGAAGGAAAAAAAATTCGTACTTTTACGAATCCCATGGGATATTTCTGGACGAAAATTTTGAAAAAAAAAAATATCTTTTTACGAATCCTGTGGGATTTCTTTACGAATCCCGTGGGATTTTTCTGGACGGAAATTTTGAAGAAAAAAAATTCGTATTTTTACGAATCCCATGAGATTTTTCTGGACGAAAATTTTGCAAAAAAAAAATAATCTTTTTACGAATCCTGTGGGATTTCTTTACGAATCCCGTGGGATTTTTCTGGACGGAAATTTTGAAAAAAAAAAATTCGTCTTTTTACGAATCCCATGGGATTTTTACGAATCCCGTAAGATTTTTTTGGACGGAAATTTTGAAAAAAAAATCGTCTTTTTACGAATCCCATGGGATTTTTTACGAATCCTGTGGGTTTTTTCTAGACGGAATTTTGAAAAAAAAGTTCCTCGAAAGTATATAACAATGCATATCTATAGAAAGATAATTTTTTTCTCATCGCGATGGTGTATTTTTCGTAGCTTGAAGATTTACCGTTTGCAAGATATGTTGTTTTAAAAAAAAGGTGGAAAGTGGGTTTTTATATTAAATGAGCTAAAATGTCAATTTTGCCCTCCCTTTTTTATTTTTTGATTTGATCTTAGCCATTAGATGAAAGGTGGATGGATGGTTGAGATTGATTTATTTGTTTTTTAAGTGATACTTGTTTTGCATCGATCTCACCTCATGATGTGATAATAGAGGGTTTTGGTCAAAATATACAAACCGCGATACACACCGTATAAACCCACAATGCATAAGGCCCAACGAAACGCATCTTATGAGAGGGTCCGTTATGAATTATGAAAGTCAAATGTTCATTTATCATTCTTTAATAATTGAAGCTACACATATCAAGCAATGGGGCACCACTTGATGGCGCGTGACATTTATTGAACCAAGCCCGGTCAGGTCACCTTTTTTTTGGAGCATAATGGTGACCACCCTCACTATTATGTTTTTTTAGTGTGTGAGTGTGTGGAAGGTATTTTGTGAGGTATTTTGTATAAAATGTGTATTTTTAATGGTGAGGGTACTGGCAGCCATGGCGGTTTGGCCATCGGTTTGGCCCAAACCTTTGGGGAACACCGCCGCCACCCCATAGGTTTGCTTCGGAGGTTTGGTCTAGCGGTGAAAATCACTTCCGCGGTTTGAATGTTAGCCATTTAATTCTAGTGAACGTTGGAGGTAAAAAAACAAAAAAGGGTTGGGAGGTATGAAAAAATGACCATTGCCACAAAAAAAAGGTTGGGAGGTATGGAAAAAGTGTGAGTGAGGTGGAATAATATTATTGGTGGGTTGGGAGGTATGAGTTTTTTTGGGAGTTATGGTTGCCATCACCCTGATGACTACTGAAGCTCAAAGATAATGATGGTGGTGATGTGACATTGGTGTGAATTTAAGAGTAATGGTGACCATTGTGTCTAGTCCCACATGATGCTTAAATGGTATTCAATGTACGATTGCGACATGTTAGTATGTTGCTGTACTTTAGTTATTAAGAAAGGCTGACTGGTCGTTGGGAGTAAAATGGTAACAATGCTACAAACAAAAAATAACATATGTGGCATAGCCTTATCATAATTTGATGTTGATGTTAGAACTTTTGAACATTGAAAGTATATAAACAACCAATGGTTTATAAGAATACGTTTAAAATGTTTTATCACTGTTCCAGTTAAGTAGCACTGTTCAGTTGAGTTACTCAAATTCCAAATGTTTCATTGTTGCGAAATATTTTCTAACCGATATATTTAGTGAGATAAATAAAAACAGCAGTGAGATCTTTTTAATTATTCAATTTTTTTAATTTAAACTAAAGTAAGAGGTGGTTCATGGTTGAAATATTTTCTTAGAAGAGGTACATATTTAACAAGTTTAGCTGTTTAAAAGAGTTATACTAGTAATCTAACAAACTCTAACTTGACCAAACTTGGAACTTTCTTAACAGCTAGTCAGCCACTGTTTCTTGGGCTATTCTTTCGGCCGGTATTGCTACTATTTCTGAGCCTCATAGTGCATTAGGTGGGCCGGATGTAGAGAGCTCAAGAAACTCACGTTTTTTTGACAAATGATAGGTTTGTGATTGTGATTTAACAACATGAATGCGTGAGGTTTAGAAATAAGTCAAATTTAATTTCATATGCAAGATTTATACTAATTTTGGCGGTATTTAATTTTTTTTGTAAAAGGTTACCCCGGTAAAATATATTAATTACAAAAAGTTAAGTACAAATAGAATTTAGCATAGAACCACATTAACCTCAAGCAAAAGCTTGATAAAAAACTAAGAAGCGTTTGACATGCCATAAAAACAACATACTCTAGCTACATACTACATAACCAATAACCAAAAAACTAGATGTAGAGGAAATCCAGGGCACCTCCTCTTGGAAACAACGTGCACCATTCCAAGATGCTTCAAAACCACCCAACCATAGTAATAAGGGGGCACAAAATTGAGACTGCCTCCTTAAAAAACCTTCTAAAAAAAAACCCCAGTGGGAAAAACCTTGGTGAAGGAAAAAAAAAGTACAACTCTCAATTGGAACTCCCAAAGACAGATAACATTAGACATGACAATCCGTCAGGCCGCTAGCAACTTGTAATGATCACCGATCTTGGTAGCTTCCATGTATCAACAATCCTTCTAACACGTAAAGAGTTCTTCTTAAAATGAAATGAAAGGATCTTCACCTGAACAATAGTAACGATATCATCAAAACCATGCGTATACGACTTTAATTTTCTTGAATAGGCGCGAATTTCTTTCATGCCAAATAGAGTAATATGAAGGTGCAAGAAGAAGCCGAGATATAACGCTACGGGCAGGACAACCTTTAGACAACGGTATAAGGTATGAAATAGCATCCTCCAACCTAGGAGGAATGTTTTCCATTCCTCCTAAAACACGAACTCTGGACCAAACCTGTAACGAAAATGGACACTCAAAAAATAAGTGAGCATGAGAATCAGGTTGATTATCACAGAAAGGACATCAAAGCAGGTTTAAATTAGTGTTCGGACCGAAATCCCATTGCCTCATCCTATCCTATGTTTTCAACTTATAATTTACCACTAGCCAAAGATGAAACGCATGTTTCGGGATACACTGGGGAAACCATACAACATTAAACCAAGAAACCGGATTACCCCTACAACAAATTGAATCCCAAACACGCGAGATTATAAACGGCTTTAAATCACCATTATGAACACGCCAAACCAACTCATCCTCTACTCCGTCAATTAAGACCGGGGGATGGACCTGTAATAAATCTAGAAATCTATCAAGCCACTCGTTTGGCCACCTCCAACCGCTATCATGAACTACGTCACCAACCGAATCTTTTAAAGACGAACCGGAGCGAGATATTACTCTGGCAGAAAGCAAGCGCATGAGAGGACTCTGGGGACACAAATTATCAAACCATATATTTGAAAACGTAGATGGGGTGAATACGTTACCGTTTAAAAACTTTAAATCTTTTGTATCAAATATCCAATCAAGCTTGCCATAATATGAAAAATGCCAATTATAGTCTTATGACTAATATAAAGCATATAGTAAACAACTTGTCACACAAGCATAACTATCAAGCCACAACACAAATAATAATATGGTGCAAGTATAAAAGTAAAGCAGTAAATAAAAGAAAGTACAAACCGGACACGATGATTTATAGTGGTTCGGTCACAGAGCTCCTCTCCGCCCTACTCCACTCCCCGAGTACCCAACTCGAGAGTTACTTCACTAGATCAACAAGCTCCCTTCTCGGCGGAGAAAACCTTACAAACGTCGCTTACACTTTTTCCGATACAAAGCTAAATACCGGGTTCTAGTTCATGGTAGAACCAACCTAACGTCACCTATACAATATTTCCGACACTAAGCTAGATGTCGAGTTCTTTTACAAGGGTACAACCACTCCCGTTATGTTTTATGACCCAACAAAAAAACCTTGTGTTTTATGGCACAAACACATAAACCATCTAATCTAGTTTGGTGAATAGATTGTGATGATACAATGATGTTTACAATAACGATCCATGACACAAATGTCTAATGGATATGAATGACTAATCTAAATGAACTTTCATTGATAGAAAGCCTTCAATGGATGAAGATCACAAGTTCCCTAAACTTGTTGTGATAGATCTTCATATATGTATGCTTGTGGTGGATGATGACTCAAGGTCTCTGAGCTTGCTTCACAGGATCATTTCGGGAGTATGCTTACAACATAATGAAAGTTAGTAACATTATGATCATGTGAGGGTGAGGGTGATTAATGTATGTTACTACATTGTTATCTACTAATCTAAATGCATGTAAAAAGATAGAGAGAATGTGTGTTAAAGTGGTTAGAAAAAACTAAGTTTGGCTTGCTATTTATAGGCAAACAACCTGAGCAACCCATTGATGGGATGAAACCAAATTATGGGTTCCGTCCGTGTAGCCTTTTGGTTCCGCCACCTGCTGACAAAAAATCTCCAAAATCTTTGTCAAATCTAACCAAAATATTTGCTATATCTTTCCTTGATTCTTTGAGTAGCAATCTAAACAAGATATTCAACATATCTTCCAAAGATTTCAATATCTTCCAAAGATCTCAAAATCTTCCAAATATCTCAAAGATGATGCAAGCCATGATGTAATAAACCATTTTCTTTTTTACTTAAGTATATAGGAAAGTTAACTTGTAAAATGAATTGTAACTAGTTTAAACAAATGTCTAAATGTAACTAGTTCAAGAAAATGTCTATTTTAAGTGCTTGTCAAAATAAAATGTATTTTGTCAAGTGTAAGTAAACTTTAGTACTTAATGCAAAATGTAAAATGAGGTTCGAAATAGAATGATTAACCTATTAAACTACTTAATGACTCTAAACGTATTTTAAACATTCTAAATGATTTGTTAAGGGGTTTGATTATAATGCCACATAACAAACATGTACGAACCTGTGTTGTAGCATATGAGGACTTGAGGTGTTGAATGTATGTTGAGACAAAATATGATTACGAGTAACTTGTACATTTTACGTTATTTATCAAGTTAAATGTTTGTCATCAATCAAAATAAACGAGACTCTATAGATTAAATATCGTAATATTTGCACTAGCAATCACCCCTTTTTTTATGATGACGAAATATGTAAACGTGATAGATAGTAAAATGTAAAGAGTTACTTGTGTTTGTATTACCTTCTACATTACCTTATACATTACCTTCTCCGTTTACACTCTTCTCCCCCTTTTGTCGAAACAAAAAGGGTGTGTCCTTGGAGTTTTAAACTTAATTTCTCCCTGAAAAGGCGAGCTTGCACCATCCCTTGTGAAGTTAAATTGTTTACTCCAATCCTCTATGGTTGTTGCGTCCCCTAGGTTATTGCCCTTATTTGGTAGCGGATCCATGGATCAAGTTTACACTCTTAACCTACATCAAGGTTAGTTTTGTGCAACATATAAAAAATATATGAGAAATGCATGATGAAGAAAATTCACATAGCAAACGATACACGTGGGTAAGCTATGTTAGACTATCTTCTCCTCTTTTTTATAGAAACACAAAGGTGTGTTGAAGAATGAGAATGATTATGAATGCGTGCATGCTCCCCCTTGACAGTTACTCCCCCTTGATCGAGGCGTCAAGGTATGATTAAAAAGCTAGAAAACAAATATTAGTGCAAAACTATATTCGTCCTTGAACGAGTATGTGATATACAACAAAGTGTGTATAAGATGCATTCTATAAATGCTTGACGGAAGCTCCCCCTTGCTCTAGGGCGTCAAGATGAACCTACAAAACATATATTAGTATAATAGAAGTTTTGTCTTTGGACAAATATGTCATATACAACCAAGTGCATAGACGATGCAATATGAGTGCTTGAAGGATATTCCTCCTTGTTCGAGGGTGTTAAGAAGCACCTAAAATAAGGAAAATAATTGATGCAAACTTTATCCTTTGATGAGTATGTTATATACAATCGAGTGTATATGATGATGAACCTACAATGAAAGAATTATTGCAATATATTTCATCTTTTTGACAAAGAAAAATAAGATGTATATATGCAATATATAAATGATATAATCACAAGCAACTCAAAATAGAGAACCATGATTATGAAATCAAATATCTCATGAAGTGTAGTCTTCTAATAAGAAGAATATAATTTGATAAGAGCCTAGCTACAAAATAATGCCTAGAAAGAAGATATGAAGTGAAGTTGGAATATTAAGAGTTAAGGTGAGTGGTGCTAGTGTTGGTGTCGGTTTACTAGTAGGATTCATGTGGTGATAACTCGGTAGATGACTCAAGATTGATAAAAGTAGGTTTTTCGCTAATCCATGGTGATGATGATTAGTGAAAGAGGTGATGGAAGATGGTGGTGATAACTTAGGCAACCAAAACAAATTAGAAACTCGTATGTATAGCTAATGCTATAACGAATAAAAGATGATGTATCATGCCATAATATACGCTAAAAAGGAAGTGAAGAAAATAAGCACCTTTGAACAGAAATTCCAAAAGAATACTAAATACCTATATGAGGAAGAGAATGACATCATATGATGGGAGAGTGTTGGTTAGGCCGACGTGTTGAGAAAGTGTTAGGAATGACTGTTTAGATTAATATATCCTTTGCACTGACAATGAAGTGTCAGATATGTGTCAAGGATGAAAAGGATGAGTTCCTATGATGGTTTTCTTGACAATGAAGTTGTGAGGTTCTGGTTAAAAGAATACTAGACTCGTTGGTTGTAAGAGGGTTCTTTGTTTTAAGCAGTGTGTTTATTTGACCCAGGTGCTCACGGATTGGGCGGAACCAGATTTTTGGTTCCGTCCTTGTTATCGCAAGGTACCTTTGGGCCAGATTTTGATTTGGTCAAGTTTTGGTTGTGGAGATGAAGAGGTTTGTCAAACACATGATGTGTTTTTCACCTGATGAGGTATTGGTGCAAACTTGTGATGTTGAGTTATAAATGCTTGAACCACTTTCGATTTCGTAAACCGGTTTTAGCTAAGTGGTGTGTACCTATGTGTTGGTATTTTTAGGATGTAAGAAACATGAGTAAGTGTTCTTTAATACATATTCACAAAATACAATTATGTGAATGAATTTAGCTCCGCCTTAATCGATGGACATCCAACATAATGTGTAATGCATCGAATAAAGAATGACGATAAAGTGTTTAGGGGGTTGCAGGTTAATGAAAGCGATGAGTTTAGTAATGTTTTTGCGGATGTTGGTTAGCATACAAAGAACTTCATCCTTGAAGTCACGTAGCTCTTCTCTATTAATGCGAGATGATCGCATGACGAGGCATGTGGTTTCCTCATAGGAGGTGTAGAGGATAGGAGTATTGTTATAACTAAATAGTGATGGAGATGATTTTTGGAAAGCGGAAGCAATAATGAGATTTGGAAAGAGGTCGGTTGAAAGATACACAAATGCAATGCCAAGCCTCTAAAACTTAATTCTATATGCTTTAAAAACTATATGCAAGTGAATGGGTCCCATAAAATATATTACTAATCTACGTAGCAATAAAGGGATTACAATTATGCGAAATTGGCATATAAAAGTTAGAACGAAGTGAGATAACAAATAATTTGTTATCAACCTCTAAGACAAAAGTGTTAGTAGAAATCATAAGATAACATCTTATATAAACAAAAACAACATATTCAACTACTAGATAAAAAATCACCACACAACATGATAGCATCAAGACAAATAATCATATTATGCAAGAGCATGACATTATATGAAATACTTCATTGTGAGATTGTTTTGTCATTAGGCTTAGACACTTAAGCATATAATGATTCATGTGATTAATTTGTAGGATAAAACGACTTCTAAATATTTATCATACCAGAAGCACTTTGACAAATTATAAGTGCACACGTGGCAAACAAATAGTGTGACAAAGTCACAAAAGAAGCAAGATGAAAGATTCATGCAAACCAAGTTTAAATTATAACATTTTGGAGCATGTATTATTTAGACCAACCTAAGCATAGGTTTAATGAATGCCAACAAAATACAAGATCTTCTAAACATAGATACATCATATAAAAATATCATTTATCAAAATGGCATATCATGAGTTATCAAGTAACACGTTAATCTTGCAAAACATCATATAAGGAAAGAATGAAAAAATCATGATAACGTCAAGATACTTAATCATATCAAACAAAAATATGTAATCAACAAATATATGTGTAATGCAAGTGATTTTAATAAACCAAAGAAAGAAAAGGCATATCTACTACATGTTTGATTAATATTACTAAGGCGAAGCAAAATATCTTATTTTAACACTTACTTTAGGAAAGTATAGGAATAAAGATTTTTCAAGTTGGAGAATGAATATGAGACTATTACTAGTTGTGCTCAATTAAGGCTAAACACGACCATTTTTACGGGTGATACTCAACTTCTCTCCTGGAATCAATTTAACCGTTAGGTTAAATTGAGTTTCTAGTGCAATAGGTTCTCCAGTAGTCATTCTCATGTTAGAAAGATTGGAATTCCTATTTTTGTCTATTGAAGTATATAAAAGATGATAGTTTACCAATACATGGCCTAATCGTCAAACTAATGGTCAAAGAATGTGTGATGAGGTTATAGAAAGATTGATGTGTTACTTTTATAAGAAAGAAGGACTTAAGGGATTTAAGATGTCAAGTGCTAAATTAGTTATAAAGTTAATGTGATCAAAGTAGAAAGAAAAGGGACTTGAGGAACCTAAGTTTCCAAAAGACCAAACTAGAACAAGAACCGGCTTGTTTTAGTACTAGAACCATCTTGTTCTAGCCCGCAGGGACTATTCTTCCCAAATCCTTCAACCGTCACTAGAACCAACTTGTTTTAGCACTAAGAATGAATTATTAAAGTGCCAAAGGGACTAAAGTTGCCAACTAAGCAAAGTTCTAACTAATAAATAGATACACACTTCCTACATCTTCCAAAATGTTCCAGGAAAGTGTGGGTGTGTTTGTGTGTCAATGGAATATGTTAAATCAAGAACGTTCTCAAGAAAGTTCTTTGGAATTTTATTCAACAAGAATCTAAGTAAGGTTACCAACTTCAATAGATCTTGTGTATGCTCTAGAGATGTGTAGTTTTAACCTTGGATGTGCACAAGGTTTAAACTGGATTATGAGCAAGGTTTGGTTATGATGTAGATGTTTGTTCAAGATCATTTAGCCAATGAGGTGTAATGAAATCTCTTGTAACACAACCGTTCATGTCGCAAGGAGAGAATGATGCATAGGATATACATTATCCTTTTAACAAGATGAAAACTAAACGCATGATTTCTTAGGCATAATGTTTTCCGAAACATCATGTTTTCCTAAATGAAGATATGAACCTAAAGTGTTTGAATCGGATAGTCCTATCCTAAATATACTTGGTCTCAAGATTATATTCACTAGATGATGACAAGAGGAATTCACTCGAGTTTCTTATGTATACTCCTCAAGAGTCATTGTCGCTCAGGGTGCATGAGATTGGCTTTGAGATTGCATTTTAACATATGTTGTTAAAATGTTGATTTAAGGTTTAACAAAACTTATGCAGAAGTTTAGCGACAAAGTATTACTAATACTTTGATAACTTGTGAAAGTAGTACTACTTATACCTAGTGGAAATTGATAAAAATGAACGCGAGCATCATGCTCATTTGATAGTAGAGGTTCTAGCCATAATGAATCATCTAAGTCCCTATAGGTGGCAAAGAATGTTTGAGTTAGTTCAACGTGCATTTGATTCGGTACGAGTGTTGGATAAAGGGCTTTTTGAGCAATGCACTCAACGGATTCAAATGATGGTAAGGATTGTGGATTGGTTGATTTAGATGGTAGGTCTTCTAGTGTGTCTAAATAAGGATGTGGTGATGTAGAGGTTTGTTGTACTATGGGAGTACTTAGGTTTCATAGATGTTGAAGACAACAAGGATGGATACTAATTCTTGTGGTCCACTGGTTGGTACAACTAGTGGGTGAAGTTCTTTGAAGTTTTGGTCATGTTTGTGAAGCTTAGGGGCTAAGACATATCACAGAGGTGAATGTGATGGGATGATGGTGAAAGAACAAGTGAACTTAAGTGATAAATATTCAAGGATGAAAACCTATTGACATTTGCTTTATTCCTATTGATTTGGAGAGTGTTAGGATAAGTGTCAAAGTGGGGTAAGTGCCACAGTAGGTGTTTGTCTTGGATAGGTGTTAAAGTTGTGATAGGATAAGTGTTTTAACATATGTTGTTAAAATACTTGGGTGTTGATTTTTCGGATATGACTTATAATGACTACAATCGTAATTCAAATTTACTTGAATATTTCGAATGAAATACTTAAGTTGTCAATCCTACTTTGTTGAGATTGGATAGCACTCAAGGATAGCAAAACTTAATAATACATCTATAACCTAAGTGTGAGTTATGACTCGATGTAAATCCTTATCGTCTTGAAGGATGACACATTATTTTCTTGTTAACCAAGTGAGGTAACATATGTAAATACACGACAATATCTATAGTCATAAGTTAGACTTGTGATTTTGATATTGTATGTAATCTTTGCAAATAATGAGTCCGGATTTGTTAGGAAGTTATCAAGTCACAAAACAAGTCAAGCTAATTGTAACAACCCGTAAAATTTTCTAGTCATTAGTAAACGTTAATCTAGTAATAACACATCATTACTGTTCACTTAACCATTTTTACGAGCAAATTTGAAATTTTTGTTATTACATTCTATAATTCAAATGTCGTTACGTAAAATGCGATACGTTGGAACGAGCTCACACGCGCACCACGATAACCCATATCACCAATAATAACCAAACGGACCCTAAATTCTATTTATGGCCAGTTACTATTCATGGCCCAACACATTTTCAGCCCAACCCCTTTTTATTCTTTATTTCCCCATTTGACTAATCCTCATTTACTTGGTCTGTTTTAATTCTAAATTTGACATACAATCAACATATTATATTACATGTCTCGAATCTCTATACTACAAAGAATCAGGAATGATAAATCTCACATTTTATTTTGAACATTTAATCACTAAACGAAGCTCAAAGTAAATCTTAGTTGACCCGAGAACAATTCATTTCTAATAGAAACTAATTTCTACAACATAAGAATTCTACCTAAACCTTTATTTATTTCTAGTCGAATACTAGTCCACAAGACATATTTTTCTTCCCTCTTAGACTTTTGGTCACGCTAGACATTGCTTTGGACCATAACACATCGAAAGAAATAAAATGACAAACCATTTGACTCGTTCACACCTTAAACCGAATAATACTTTGCCAACCCACCAAAGCTATGACCAAAATACTCGAATACTATATCTTATCCTATCTAAAATCTGCCAATCGAATATATTCTCAAACAGAACCCAAATTGCCAATATTAAAACAGTATATACACATGTTCTATGCACCAAGTTGATAATTATTAAATACTATATGATTCGATACATGCATTCCTATATATATACGTGAAATCTTATACCCTTTCTTTCATTCACAACTCAAATGTCTCTAAGCATTTCTCCCCTGTGAATACCATTCGAAGAAGATTAGGCCGGGTTATAGTCGCTTGAACTATTTTCCAAACATAAAAAGGGTTGATCTCAATTCTTTTGACATATTTCTATCAAGTTCATACTAAAGCACTCGATCTCTAGTCCTTTTACAAGCTTAACTCACCACCCTTTGAGGTGTGGTAAGCCTTTTGACTCCTTTTTCATTCAACTTTATGGTTTTTATTATTACCTGCATCGTACAAATTTATTTCGATCGTATATTCCATTTTATGCATTTTATACACTTTTCGTTTCATTTATTTTACGTTTAATGCAATGACCTCCTTATGGATGGCTAATAACATGTGTTTTATCTATACTCGACACTTACATACTCGTTATTTAATTATCGTATTTCATTTCTATTTATATCGAATCATATTTCATCATATATGTCATTTCATTATTAATCGGACCATGTTATATCGACATAAGGAATGGACTCATTAAAACGAAAACATACACACACCATGTCATTTTTATTGTACAACTCGTTTCTTTACAAGCTAATTTAGTAAGTTCATGTTTTGAGTTTTCCCTCATAAGCTCATTTAAGCTCTTTAAAAGCTACAAAGTAAATGCTAATCGAATTGACCATAAACCCTTTTATTTTGCCGAGTAGGCTGAAAAGCCTAATTAGCATTTTTTTTAGCTTATTCGATACGCTGACCATATAAGCTCTTTAGTATTCTTTTTAAACTCATTTTTACAAGCCCAAGATAAGCCCATTATTTCCTAAAAAACCCCGGATCGAATTTCACTAATGGGCTTTGAATTTAAACGTTAAAAGCCCAATAAGCTCTAAAATAAGCACTACGCGTAATAAGCAGTTGGAATTCGCTTAAATAAGCTTTAATAAGTTGTAGAAACTTTCAGAAATCTTTTCCTACTTTTTTCGAGAATTTTGGACTAAGTTTGCGAAACATTTCAACTTTAGGGACTAAAACTGCCAACTTTATAAAACTATGTTCAAAACTGCCAAATCAGTAACTTATGGGTATAAAAGGATAGAAAAATAACTAGAAGTCATAAAATGTAACATTTGACCCTTTTTGGACTAAAAATGTAACCGAGGACTAACGGTGCAAAACTTACACCGTTAGGGTAGAAAGTGTAAATTTTGTAAAAGACTTGTGGTGGGGTGAAGAAGTGCTCAAGGTAGGAGAACCTAAAGCTTAACTCATCCCTAAGGCACATGATGAGGTGTTGGTTGTGATAACAACATGTACAACTTAGGGTATGTGGTTGTAGGGGATAAAGAATGGGGTGACCCATTAATGGTTGTGGTGGTGGTGAGGCCGAGGATGATGTGGTGTTGGACCCAAACTCAAAGGGAGTTGTGGCTGAAAGGGTGAAGGTTAATGCTAGTGGTTGAGGAGGACTTGGTGGAGGTAAAGGTGTGGTGATCCTAATGGTGGAAGAGGATGATGATGTTGGCCTAGTTGAGTTGGCCTTTGATGGAGCTAGGGGTGTAAAGATTGAAGAGGTTGATTTGGTTGAGGTTAGTGGTGTGTGGACATCTTCATCATCATCTAAAGTGAGATCAATGAGAATAATCTCATTAGTTGGTTTGAGGTTGAACCTTGGCTTCTTGGCTTGGTGGGAAGTAGTAGCCATGGTAGAAGTCATGATAAGTGTATGGTGAATGTGAAATGGTGAGGAAAAGCAATGCATGATTAGGGCTTATATAGCCAAATCAAATCATGCAAAGATGGATAGGATGGTCGATTTAGGGATTTGTATGTGTTGGAATCAGCAAATGTTTGCAGATTCTGAGGAAAAGAGGGTCAAAAGTGGAAGAGAACAGTTAAAAACATCTCCCCAGGGTACGGTACCACTAAATGACCCACGGTACCACTAAATTTAGTGGTGCCATGCCCTATTTAGTGGAGCCGTAGCCTGCAGTTGACCCTTTTTCCAGTTATGTAGGATCTAGGCTTCCTAAATGGGTAATTCCTGGGAATCCATTTGCTGCAAATCCTAATGCCTCAATTCACTAAAGAATAATCACATAGTTTTCCTAATACTAGCTTCAACTAGCAACTAATGAGATCATGTGATTATCTATGTTTAGGCAACTATTAAGCATGCATCATACCAAGCAATTTTATCATTTAGTGCATGCAATAAAAAATATAAAATAAAGAATATGAACTAGATAAAGCTCATAAAATAATTAAGGGAAAATGATTAAAAAAAGTATCATACTTGCCACCAGTTTCTCTTCAGGGTAGCGAACAAATTTTTTTGCTTTTATGGGTAATTTTCTTTCAAATTCATCCTCTTTAGGGTATTTTGCGAAATTTTTGGACATTTTTGCCCCTCTTAGCTAATAGAATTTTTTTCTCGAAGGGTAAAAATGTCACATAGTATCCTAAAGAGGATGAATTTGAAAGAAAATTACCCACAAAAGAAAAAAAATTTGTTCGCTACCCTGAAGAGGAAACCATGGCAAGTATAATACTTTTTTTAATCAGTTGCCTAATAATTAAGCATTAATCTTGATTATCTAATCAAAGTTTCCAAGTATGAAATACCAAGTAAATTCAAACTTGCTAATGCTAGATAGCCATAGCCAAGACCTCATAAAAAATAGTTTAATACTACTTAAGTTAGTGATACTAATTAAGTTAGTATTATCTCATCTCTCTTCTTCCCTAACTTCTTTATCTTGTTCCCGAGCCCCTTGATTTCCTTGCCAATAGACTTGAACCCCCCCCCAATCGTTTGCTCATGCATTGACACTTGTCGGTTGTACATCGTTGTTTGCCTTCTCATTACCGAAGTTAAGTTGGTTTGGTTGAAAGGAAGGTCGGTTGTTTGTTCAAACGATGATGTATCTAGGTTACGAAAGAAAGTGTCGGGAGAGGGAGTACGAGTACGGGAAGTTCCTTCTTCATTCACTTCATCATCATCCTCATCCATAGGTTGAGATGATGATCCATGACGAAAGGAAGAGGAGGAAGAGGAAAAGGTAGCATCAGAGGTGGATTTACAACCACGTTTAGCACCTTTGTCACTCCGTGGCTTAGTGCAACGTTGTGGTCCACCAAGGGGTTTCATGATGGGATTGACTAGAAAATAGTCGACACTATTTAGATGTGGGTAAGTTTCCATAACCCACCGGAATAGACGAGTAAGCAACATACCATATGGCATGAGCTTATCGGTCCGATTGTGAATGTTGGCCATCCTTTTTGCCATGTAGTACGCGAGGTTGTATGGCTCCTCGGTACTAAGACAATAAAGCATATGGGCAAGACTAGCCGGAACATGATCCCGGTTGCCCGCAAGACACAACACGTTTTCACGCAGTAGGAGTTCCCAAATTTTGAGATCGGGAAGGAGGTCTTTGAGGTAGATGCGGTTAGGGTCGAGATAAACTATGGAACCATCACGCTTTTGGTGCGTGTTGGCGACTCTAGGAATTTGGACGTGTTATTTGATGAGTTGAAGGTCGGGGACTTCGGTACGATAAGTACCTTCACTTTCAAGATGATAGTGAAGTGACTCTAAAGAATGGTCTTCTGTGTATGCACATTGACCATATGACGGAACACCAAGAATATCACCAAGTTCGGTGATGGACAAAATGACATTTTGGTTTTGGATTCAAAAATCAAGGAAGAGATTACCCTCAAGATTATTGAAGGTGCGGACTCGACTATAGAATTCAAGGATAAAATGAGGACAAATTTGATCGTTTATTTTGTATAAACAATCACATTGAATAGTAGGGAAGTATGCTTGGATGCCACTCAAAGGAACAAAATACGCATCGACTACACGACCTTCGTGTATATATCGATGTTGGACTCTAAGAAGATAAGCTTTTTGCTTATCGGAGATGTTTGGATCATTGACAAGGATAGGAATATAGGATTTGGTATCTTGATAATCCATACGAGGCATTGTTACCTACAAAATTATAAATATGTATATGTTAACTTATTGCATTTTGATGATCACATTTTTTAGAGTGTGTGTGTCTAAATGCAAACAATGTGGAGGTACGGTAATCTCGACTCTAAAACAAAAAACAATGAGATTACCCAAACACTCCTATCTTCACTTTAGCTCAAACAAATATGTTGCGAAATACATATTAGTTATGTAATTTTATCAATATTTGTGAGATCATATATGCGTGCAAAAACATTTTTAGTTTGCATCAACAATGCATGAAAAATGTTTCATGATACTAGTTTCGTGAAATTTTTCGAAAACAATGGAATTGGGGTGTTTGGCAAATTGCGTCAACTTGGCTCCAAAAATCTTAAAATTGAAAAGCTTCAATGTTAATAATTCTTAATCCAATTTTAAGTATCCTAGACATGATTCCACTAAAAATAATTAATCTTAATCCGATTTAAATAGTGAAATTCGGACTAAGTTTTATAATGTAAGTAGGTTTATGCAAATCCTAGGTTTAGGAAATCATGTATGTTATACATTGTCTAATCCTAGTCCTGATTGCATAAAAGTTTAATCAAAACTGAAAAACCCCAAATCGATTTTATGCATAATAACAAACCCTAGACTTAAATTGAAAAGAAATTAAGGTTAATTGACTTACAATTTATGTTGTAGTGATTAAGATTCTTTGATTGCAATGCCTCGAATTTGATTTACAAGAGTGTAGTAGGATTTGGGTGTGGTGGTCGGTTTTGTCAGCAAAGGAGAAGTGGGTATTTTGTTTTGAATGATTGTGTAGAGGGAAAAATGGAAGAAATCGGGCTACATCAGATATACGGTACCACGGTACCACTAATGTTTAGTTGTTCCGTGCGACTTTAGTGGTGCCGTGCATGTCTGAGGCCCATTTTTGTTCTATTTTGAGTTTTGACGGATTAATCTTGCTTATTTAGTAAGACTTTTTGACACGAGGGAAGAGTTTATACGTGATAAACTCTTTTAATGATAACGATTAGGTGAGATGACAAGAAATGACCTTAGTATTTCTGAGTAAATGCATAAGTAGTCATTGGAGGAATACGAGGGATGACTTTAATATTTCCAGTGAAATAATTAGAATTCATGAGATGAGACGCAAGGATTGACTTGATATTTCCAGTGAAATATCTAAAAGTCATGAGATGAAATAGAAGACATGACTTCAATATTTCCAGTGAAATATTCAAGTAATCATACGAGGAACGTGAAGGATGACTTAATACTTCCAGTGAAATATTTAGAAATCATGAGACGAGACGTAAGGAATGACTTAATATTTCCAGTGAAATATTTAGCAAGTCATGAGACGAGACGTAAGGGATGACTTAATATTTCTAGTGAAATATCTACAGGTCATGAGACGAGACGTAAGGAATGACTTAATATTTCCAGTGAAATATCCACAAGTCATGAGACGAGATGTAAGGAATGACTTAATATTTCCAGTGAAATATATAAAGTCATGAGACAAGACGTAAGGAATGACTTAATATTTCCAGTGAAATATCTAAAGTCATGAGACGAGACATAAGGAATGACTTAATATTTCCAATGAAATATTTAGCAAGTCATGTGATGAGACGTAAGGGATGATTTTAATATTTCCAGTGAAATATTTAAATAGTCATGAGTGGGATGAGAAGAATGACTCAAAAAGTCATGAGGCAAGAAGTAAGAAGTGACTTCAATATTTCCAGTGAAATATTTAGAGAGTCATGAGACGAGATATGAGAGATGACTTCAATATTTCCAAAGAAATATTCAAATAGTCATAAGAGGGATGTGAAGAACGTATTGGTTAGGATATCGATGATGTTGTCCTTTGAGGGAAACTTTTCTAAGAAAATGATTCCTCTTTGGACATTATCGCGATGGAGGAGATGACGTACTTCGATGTGCTTCGTGCATGAGCAATCCATGGGGTTCTCGGTCAAGTCTATTTACACCTTGGTTGTCTCAGTCGATTAGAGCTTGTTTCATCCATAGTGCTTGTTGTCATGCCTTTTCGGCGCTTACATATTTGGCTTCGGTCGTGGAGATAGCAAGAGTGGTTTGTTTCTTGGAGAACCAAGAAGTTAGACAACAACCTATGAAGGTACAAACATCACTCTCTCTTCATCAATCCACATTATCTCCCGCATTATCAGAGTTGATATAGACAACAGTTTCTACATCAAACTCCTTGAGATATCATAATCCCAAGTGGATAGTGCCTTTAATGTATCGGAAGATACGCTTTAATGTAAGAAGTTTTGGGATCCTTCTTACGAGCGAGCACAAGGGCAGACACTAAACATGACATCGGGCCTACTTGCCGTTAAGTAAACTAATTTACCTATTATGCTCCTAACCTAGTACTATCCGCGCCCTCACCTTCGTCATCTCTTGTGAGATTTGTTTCCGTGGACATGGGCCTTTATATATATATATATATATATATATATATTATATATATATATATATATATATATATTAGCATACTTAGACTTAAGGAAATACTATCTTCAAGTGATAATATATGAGTGCCAGGACATAAACTTAATTCACTCATCATGCTCATCTTCAAGCTTGCCACGCATGATCTTTGAGCGATCATTGTACATTTCTGGACAAGTTGATTTTAGCATAATTGTCTTTGACAAATATTTGAGTCATGATGAGATGTGAATTTCGTTTCTTTGTGAAAATCACATTATGGTTTTTATGGATCAACACATCCTGGAGATTGTACTACATATACCTCCTTGTTGACAAAACCATTTGGGGAATGCACTTTTCACGTCCATTATGTTAGTGCCTACTGAGTAAGATTCTAATAACACTACAAGCTTAACATGTCTACTAACAAAGGGGGTTTCAAGAAAGCGTACCTTAGCCTGAGGTGTTGCCCTTAAAACTAGAAGACTAGACTACCTTTGTTGAAAGCTAAGCAAGATGGGACAAGACTTGACTTTGTGTCACAAGATTAGTGCAATCACTAATCATACTTCATTAGTTGGACTTCAAGTTGCTTCACATCTATTTCTATCTAGCAAGACAGAAGCTCAAATATTTGGTCCCCAATATCTCATGGGTCCAAAGTTGTTAGTGTCAAACATCCTACGCATTTGTCGCATTTGTTTGGGATGTGACAATGGAGGAATCATTTCCCATGGTGAGTAACTTTGTGATTGACGGTTATTCCAAGTTACGGGGAAGTTACTTGGATAACTTTGTCTTCTAAAGTTACCTCTCGGTAGAGGAGTTCTTGACCGAGGTTTGGGAACATTTGTTCTTTTAGGTGAAGGAGTCTTTGATCTAATATCAGGTTTTACAAAACCATGTCCGAGAGTAGACAAGGGTTTGTAAAAACTTTTGACCTCCTTTTTGCTAGCAATAGGTACTTCTACATTATTAATAACTATGTGACTCAGTTTAGGACATAAGTTATTTTTCAAAATTGACCCAGATCTGACTCTAGCACCAGAAGGTACCATGGTACCACTAATTTTAGTGGTGCCGTCATCTACAGATTCAGATACCTTAGGCTTTACAAATTTTACTTGTTTAGGACTACTTGTAGAAGCATGGTTTGGGTCAAATCCTAAGCCCGCATGGTCATGTTCACTAAACCTAATATTTTCAAGTATATCATTAAGTGCCTTTGTCCCTTCTTCAAACTTAATGATCCTTAACGCATTTTCTTTGAATTTTTCATTCTCTACTTGAAGACTTATGCATGAACTACATCCTACGTCTACTTCTTTATTATTCTCAAGTCTTTTGACTTGATTCTTTAGTTCTAAAAATTTCATTTCGAGTTCATGCAATTTTATTTTTAGTGTTTTGTTTCGACCTAAAATTTTAGAACTTACGTTGCATAGTTTATTATATTCGTCATGTAATCTATTGTCATCTATTGACGAATTATCATTACTATAAAAAAAAAAGTCGGAATGTACCTCATTAGAAGCCTGAGCCATTAGGCATTTTTCATCGTTGGGCTTCTTCTCTTCTTCTTCACCGCTATCACTCCAAAAGCCTCCTATGAAAGCTCTTTGTTTGTTGGTTTTCGGTGGTTTAGGACATTCTCCTATGAGTTGATTAGGATCTCCGCATCTAAAGCATTTCCTATCACTCGTTCCTTTCTTTTCATCTCGGTTCTTTTGGAATGACCTCTTTTCATCGCGACGTTGTCAAGGAAATCTACCTTTCCTCCTAAGGAACTTTTTAAAGTTTCTAATGGCTAGTGCATACTCTTCATCTTCACTATCGCAACTCGAACATTCCTCGTCACTAGACTCCTTCTTGGCTTTCAATGCTAGAGATCTAACTCTCTCGCTTTTGCCTTTAACTATATCGGAGTCTTTCTTAATTATCATCTCATGAACCTTTAGGTTTCCTATTAGTTCATCGAGTGATAATGTCGCCAAGTCCTTTGGCTCTTCAATGGCGGTGACTTTTGCTCTCCATTTAGGATGTAGAACCCTAAGAAACTTCCTAACATAATTCTTGCTAAAGTAACCTTCGTCAAGAGCTTTAAGACTCGTAATAATAGTATTAAATCTAGCAAAAGCATTATCAATTGATTCATCTTCCGAAATGGAAAATTGTTCATATTGTTGCACAAGAAGATCTATCTTGTTCTCTTTGACTTGATTATTACCTTGGTGAGTGACTAAAAAAGTTTTCCAAATATCTTTTGCCGTATTACAGATGAAAATTCTTTCAAATTTTATTTAGGAAAAGCATTGTAAATCATCATTTTAGCCTCATTATTTTTTGCTAGTTTTCTTTTAAGTTCATCACTTTGTTTATCATAAGGAACTATTTCATCCCTTTTGGTTTCTTGATTCTTTTGAATCGGTTAAAAGTCACCCTCGGTAATAATATGCCAAAGATCAATGTCTTTTGATTTCACATACGTTTCAAATTTTGTTTTCTAATAAATAAAACAATCAGTTTCGAAAAGTGGTGGTCTTTGCATAGATTGCCCTTCTAGATATTTGTCGGAATCCATTGATCGATTCAAGTTTTAAATACAATTTACTTTAAAATCTTGACTAACGTGGCTTCTGATACCAACTGTGGAAAACTAGAAGGGGGGGGGGTTGAATAGTTTTACCGGTTGTTTAAGTTGCTTTAAAAACTTTGCTTATTGAAAACTTTGATTCGAATCATATCTGTAATCAATAAACACCAATATGAACACTCAAACTAAACTATCTAATATAAGTAATGAATGTAAAGAAAAGAGATGGAAAGATCAAACCGGGACAAAGAGATTTATAGTGGTTCGGCTATGAAGCTATTCTTCGCCCTACTCCACTTCCCGAGTACCACACTCGAGAGTTTCAAGCACTATGTCAACAAGACCTCCCTTCAGGCGGAGAAAACCGTACAACGTCGCTTATCCGATTTCCAACACTAAGCTAGATGTCGAGTGCTAATCTTAGCTAGCACCAATCTACCATGATCTACTTGATTCTTTCTACTTCACACTATCACACAAGACTCGATCTATGAGAGGAATTCGACACACGGTTAAGGTGGTTAAACCTTGTATACTTTGTGTGTAATGATATATTAAGTTTATATGACTAAGTACGCGGAATTTACTTAATCACACTTAGAAGGTTATGTATGTTATGGAAATGGAAGAATTATGTTTGTTACTTAACAATGAACAAAGAAAGTTTATCACCAAACGATTCAATATTATTCAAAATAATACGAGTGATCTTGAATTTATCACTAGGGTTACAAAGACCTTGAATCTTATGTTTCTAGACTTGTGATATATGATTTTTGTTTGTTTTATGTCTTAACAAATATTCACACATACAATCACTAGTCTAAGATCTCTTTTATATTCCAAGAGATCTCTTACAATATTGCTTTATGTCTAATCAACACTTGTCTTACAAAAGATCAAGTCGAGCTAGCGTATGGAAGATTATATCTCTCAAGTTGTTCAAAAGAATTAATGAAAGCACATGCATCAACTTGTTGACTGAGAACATATCTAGATATTATTTTTGCATAAGAGTGACTCATACAAATAATATCTTCTTCGATCTTATCCTTGTAGCAGCTCTATGACTCACTGATCAGCAGTACCATTTTCAACTAGCAGTACCTTCATTTGAACTAGCAGTACCTTCTTGTTCTAGCAGTACCTTGATCATGAACTAGCAGTACCTTCTTCTTAAAGTATTTTCCTATACTCTAACTTCAGAATATTTAATTCCCAACAATCCTCCCCTAAACATGTGAATCATTTCAAACATGTTTTCTGAATTAAATGAGGACTTGAGAAGATCTTTCAAACACTTCATGAATCTGAACTACTCTTCTTATTCTGAACTGATCTGCATTGTTCTTCTTTGACTTCAGCAATATCAAAACATTGAACCAAAAGATGGTGCAATTTCCTTGGATGGAGGAATTATAAGAGGCAATGATGCTGTGTATCTTGGATGCTTGTTTCAACAAGTGAAATCATCTAACCAGCATGTCTTTGAAGTGAAATTGAAACTTTTCTTCGTTTGATCTAGATAGAACTTTCTCCTTTAGGAATGCTTCATCCCTTCTGAATATTTGATCTATTCTAATTATTTTCAACCTCTTCATCATCTTGTATGCTCTTGTCTTCTCCTTCCATATATTGGTTTTACTTCCAATCTGGGCTATCATTTCCTCCCCTGAGATTGTTACCTCCCCTGAAGCAAATAACTTTTGTTTCCTCCCCTTGTTTGGAAGATTTCACTATGTACCTTTGACTGATCTATCAATGTGAACTTGTTGTCAGACAATATTGTACATGAAGCCATCAATTCTTTAAAAGTTTAAGATGCTGTCCTCATCACTTCTAGGTGTGTTAACTCCTATGAGAGGTGAATTAGTGGACGTTTTGATTCATAATCCATCAATGGATGGTTTTTGTGAATCTCTTGAAAATCCTTTTAAGAAACCTTTTTGACTTAGTAGTATGTTCATGATTTTAGAATTGAAAAATCATACTACTTTCAACCATTTTGAAGGAATCAAGTGTATAACAGACACTTAATTAGCATTTCGGTTTAAAGCAACCTCTGGTTGTGTGAGAACCAATGTTTTTCAGTTATAAATAACTGCCTGTGTAAAGATAAATCTATTCAAAAGATTTTCTTGACAGGGTTTCCAACTCATAGTAATTGTTGCTTTTAACACAAGTGTTAAATTCACTTTTACTAGCTGTTCTTTCTATCAGATGTCCTCAGACTTGCACATTATACTTAAAAGTATAAAATGATAGAAAGTGAGTTGCATCAGTTACTATCTGATCAACTAAGTCATCAATTCAATGTGAAATATCATAACTAGGTTTCAAGAAAGAAGTTTTAAGGAGTTTAAATTCCTAAACTCAGTCCATCATAAACCTACTATGTTAGCAACTGGATAAGCATTCTGCTGCTCCCATTTCACTTGAAATCTCCTTTGTGTTCACATATTCATACCTGAAATAGTTAGTCTAAAACCAAAAGAACAATGTACAAAGTACTTGTCTTGCATTAGAATAAGCATAAGACCCACTATATGAATAACACAATGTAAATTTGTACTAGCAGCACCTTGTGTGCTAAGCAGTACCTTATGATACATTAGCAGTACCTTATAAATCAGCAGCAACAACAAAAATTTATTTACAAAAACACATCATATTGAAAATTTAAAGATTAAGCATTCCAATACTTGCTACCAAGTACTCAAATCTTCCAACATCAAAAGCTTTTGTAAGTAGATCTGCAAAATTATATTCTGAAGCAATTTTCATTACTTGAATTAATCTTTTCTCATTGCAATCTCTAATAAAGTGATGTCTAATTTCAATGTGTTTTGTTTTAGAATGTTGCACTGGATTTCTAATAATACAAATTGTACTACTATTATCAATATGAATAACAGTGTTTAAGAAATTGTACCCATAGTCAAGAAGTTGGTTTTGAAGCCATAAGACTTGAGCACAGCAACTTGCAGCAGCTATATATTCAGCTTTAGTTGTTGAATTTGCCACACTTGTTTGCTTCTTACACTGCCATGAGACAAGTCTACATCCAAGGAATTGACATCCTCCAGTTGTTGACTTTCTGTCCAAGCTAGCACCAGCATAATCACTATCTGAAAATGCTACTAAATCAAAAGGAGAGTCTCTAGAATACCATATACCCAACCTTGGTTGTCCTTTAAGATATCTAAAAATTCTCTTGACTGCAGTTAAATGAGAAACTTTTGGAGTAACTTGAAATCTTGCACAAACACAAACAGGGAACATGATGTCAGGTCTAGATGATATAAGATACATCAAAGAGCCTATCATAGATCTGTAAGTGTGTACATCTACATTCTCTCCATCTTCATCTTTCAGAAGGTGCTTCTCTGAGTCCATTGGTGTGCTTGCCATTTTGAATCAGCAAATTGAAACTTTCTAAGAATTTCTGCAACATATTTATCTTGAGAGATTAAAATGCCTTCAGATGATTGTTTAACTTGCAAACCCAAAAAGAATGTGAGTTCTCCCATAGAACTCATCTGAAACTTATCATGCATAAGCTTCTCGAATTCTAAACACATTTCCTTCCTTGTAGATCCAAATATAATGTCATCCACATACACCTGCACTAACAGAAGATCCTTCTTGTGCTGTTTGATGAACAGTGTCTGATCAATCTTTCCTCTTTGAAATCCATTTTCTAATAAGTAGGAAGCTAGTGTTGCATACCAAGCTCTTGGTGCCTGATGTAGGCCATATAGAGCTTTCATTACTCTGTACACTTTGTTTGGATGGTCAGGGTCAATGAAGCCTGGAGGTTGTGAAACATACACCTCTTCTCCAATTGTACCATATAAAAATGCACTCTTGACATCCATTTGGTAGACTGTGAAGCCTAAAAATGAAGCATAAGCTAGAAACAGCCTAATTGCCTCAATCCTTGCTACTAGAGCATAAACTTCATCATAGTCTATCCCTTCTTCTTGTGTGTACCCTTGGGCTACTAATCTAGCCTTATTTCTAATAACTATCCCTCTTTCATCCCTTTTGTTCTTAAAAACCCATCTAGTGCCAATCACCTTTTCATTTCTAGGTAAATCAACTAGCACCCAAACCTTTTGAATCTTGAACTGAAGAAGCTCTTCTTGCATAGCCTCTACCCAGCTTGAATCATCTAGGGCTGTAAGAATGTTCTTTGGTTCCTTTTGTGAGAGAAAACATACAAACAAGCAAGAGTTTGAAACCTCATGTTGTTTTGAAGCATAAAGGGCATCAAGAATCCCTTGTTGGTCTGAAGAGACCAGTTGTCTCCTTGTCTTCACACCAGATTGTACATCTCCAATCACATTATCCAGGGAGTGAACTTTGTGAATCCTTGTGTGTGGAGTAGAAGGAACTTGATAAGATGGTGGAAGATTACCCAAATCCACTTCATCTTCTTGGAACTCTGCTTCTCTTGAATTTGAAGGACCATCAGTATCTTCAAATGAACTAGCCGTACCTCCAAATGTACTAACAGTACCTTTATAGATACTAGCAGTACCTTGCTCTGTCTCAGCAGTACCATCAATATTTGAAATATTGAGTTGTTCCTTTGTTCCATCATCCTTGTTGTCATCTTCAACATCTCCTTTAGCTTTAGTAGAAGAAGATACATCATTTGTTGAAGTTGATTCCACACTAGCATTTGACCATATTGGCATTGTGCCATCATGTTGATCCTTTTCTAACTCTGCCTTATTTGTTGCTTGTGAACCTGAAAAATCATTAGTTTCTGCAACAAAAGGTATATAATTCATAGAATTTTTTAGATACTCAAGATCAAATATCCATTTTGGTCCTTGGCCTACTACATTGGATTTGTTTTCCAGAAACTCCACATGTAGTTCTTCTTGTACTTTCTCAGTTCTTAAGTTGTAAACTCTAAAAGCTTTGCTAACAAGAGAATATCCAACTAAGAAACCTTCATCTGCTTTACCATCAAATTTTCCTAAATGGTCTAAGGTATTGAGAATTGACACATGACATCCAAAAGGTCTAAGAAATCCTATTGCAGGAGTTCTACCATTAAAGAGTTCATATGATGTCTTATTGTGAGGCTGCACAACTAAAACTCTATTTTGAACATAGCAAGCAGTGTTGATTGCCTCTGCCCAAAAGATTATAGGTAGCTTAGAATCAGCTAACATTGTTCTAGCAGCTTCAATTAGTGTTCTATTCTTTCTTTCAGCCACTCCATTCTGTTGTGGAGTTCTAGCAACACTATATTCTCTTCTAATACCTTTTTCTTTGCAGAAATCATCCATAACTCTATTTTTGAATTCTGTCCCATTATCACACCTAATGACTTTTACTTTCTTGCTTACTAGGTTTTCTATTTCTGTTATGAAAGTCTTAAGAATGCTTGATGTCTCATCCTTTGAAACTAAGAAGAAAACCCATGTAAATCTACTATAGTCATCAGTTATAACAAGACAATATTTCTTATGTTGCATACTCCTTACTGAAACAGGTCCAAATAAGTCCATATGAAGCATAAACAATGATTGATTGATAGAGTTAAAAATCTTGGGCTTACAAGTGGCTTTGTATTGTTTGCCTTTTAGACAAGCAATGCATGTTTGATCATTTTCAAATCTTTTGTGAGGTAAACCTCTTACCAAACCATTCTTAACAATTTTATTTATGGTTTTGAAATTAATATGACCAAGCCTTCTATGCCATAACATTGATTCATCCAATGTGGCTTTTGCAACAAGACAAGTTAAATCATTTTTAGGAATAATGTTCTTCATATCAACACTATACATATTGGCCTTTCTAGGAATTCTAAGAAGCACTTGACTTTCATCAGGCATCTTAAAATCCTTAGATAGAACAAGACATTCAGTGTCAGTAAAGAGAACATTGTTCTTTTTGTCACACATTTGTGAGACACTAAAAAGATTATACTTTAGCTCTTGTACATAGTACACATCTTCAAAATCTAAATTTCCGGTTTTGATTGTACCTTTACCAGAAATTTTGCCACGAAAACCACCTCCAAAGGTAACATATCCTCCATTGAAAGATTGAAAATCTGAAAGATAAGACATGTTGCCTGTCATGTGCCTTGAACATCCACTATCTGAGTATCCTTGATCTTCTTGTTTATCAGTTGAATGTTCCTGCACACAAATAAGAGTGTTAGTTTTCTTTGGGGATCCAAGTCATTACAGACTTGGATCTGCCTCTTGCATCAATGTAATTTAATCTTTTAAGGACAGTTGATGCAACATTGGATTTAAGAGTCCAACATGCTGAGGCCTTAACAGCATTTGCCCTATTTCCCTTAGCAGCAGAGTGAACCACATGCTTAGCAGCAGAGTCTGCTAACTTTGTAGTTGAACTCTTTGGTCTCCAAATTTGTTTATGGACCACTGCCTTTGTTTGAATGGGCCTTAGAACAGTTGTAGATGCATGTTTGAAAGTTGTTTTTGCATCCTTAGCTGTTGATTTTGGGTTAACAGTCATCAAAGGTCTAGCAGTACCTATTGTTCTGCCCGTACCTTTAATTTGTACTGGCAGTACCTTTTTGTCTGTATAAGCAGGACCTTTTTGTCTATCAGGACCTTTTGATCCAGACTTGTTTGAGACTGTTCTGGGTTTTGTTCTATGAATGTTAGAGTGAAAGTGAGTGTAAGGAGTTTGCCTTTTGTAATTCACCCTATTGTTTTCATACCCAGTTACCCATTGGTTGCAGAAAGCTGCAAGATGGTCAAAACTACCACATGTGTAACAAGCTTTGTTGTAAAAAGCAAAGTCATCACCTAGTTGATGAGACTTAAGGCCATTCCAATCCCTTTGGTTGCCTTTGGGCTTGTTTGTAGTTCTATATTGTTCACAATATCTAACTGGTTTCCTAACAGTCTTAACATTTGACTTAGGCCTGTTAGTGTTGTGATTGACTATCTTAGGAACACTTGTTCCTACTTTCTTAACCAATACAGGTTTAGACATAACCTGATGTTCTTCATCACTATCAGTTGTACATTCTTCAACAACTATAGCATCTCCTTTCTTAACAAAGGACACCTTGTCCTGATAAGATAAAGTTTTATCTAAACTTTTACTTACCTTTACTATCTTAGGACTCTTAGTGGCCTTAGAACCATATTCCATGATTGGTTCTTGAAACTCAGCTAATCCTGTGTGTGCTAAATCAATACCTGGAGGTGAATGAACAACTCTGTATGGAGGGGGGACAGACTTAAATCCAACACCAGAATTAACCTTATCAATTACTTGAGCTTTCCAAAGCTTATTGAATCCATCTGAGGCATGAGCCAAAACATCCACAGATACCTTAACATTTTCTCTTTCATTTTTGTGTTTAGCTAATGAATCATTCAACTCAACAATACACTCATCTCTGATCTTAATGTCATTTTTTAGTATATTGATGTCATTAGTAAAATGAGATTCATTACTTTTAAAATGTAAGACTTGTTTTTCTAGAACACCTAGACCTCTTTTGTGATTAGCCAAATTAAAAAGGGAATCAAGTAGCTCCTTTTTATGAGCCTCAAATCTCTTATTAAGGTCTTCATAAGCTTTAAGATTAGGACATGATTCAGTACAAGTTGTAATATTGTTTACCTCTGAATCAGAATGAGCCATTAGAGCAAATTCATTGGCCACAAGAGCAGCATTTGGTGGTGCTTCCTTTTCAATAGCCATAGAGCTCCAATCATAACCAATACCATCAATAGCCAACATAGCTTTTGGCTCTTCAACAGTAACTTCCTTTCTCCTATCTTGCTTATACCATGTGTTTCTATTTTCCTGCTTTCTTGGGCTTCTACACTCCTTAGCAAAGTGTCCCAACCTATGACAGTTGAAACATTCCACTTTCTTCTTGTCAAACCTAGCAGTGTCATTACCATTTATGGTAATTTGCTTCCCAGTTCTCTGCCAATGCTTCTTGGCCCTCATGCTAAGCAAAGCAACCTGCCATTTGATGTCCATTTCTTCCAATTCATCACCATCAACCTGCTCAAGGTCTTCATGATTTAGAGAGGAACCACTAGATTGACTAGACATGAATACATAGAATGCTGGATCACCAAGTCCTGCAACAGTCTTTTGTGAACTAGTAGAAGGACCACCATAAGTAGCATTAGAAACACCTTCAACTTCTTCTACCTCTTCAGACTTACCAATACTAGGAGATGACAAAAGTGCCACATTCCCAGAACTAGTACCATAAATTCCAGACTTTCTAAGACTTTGTTCAACAATTTTGAAGTTGTTGTACAAATCATTGAGCTTCATTGTTTCAATGTCTGGTTTGTTCATCCAGACAATAACATGAGTATGGAACTCATCAGGTAGACTTCTCAAAAACTTCATGTTGAGATCTTCCATCTCTGTCTCAACACCCAACACAGCCAACTGACTGACAAGCTTGTGTAACCTTGAGAATAGCTTATCAAGAGACTCATTACTAAAAGCATTAAAGTTTTCAAATTGTTGCTTTAGTAGTGTCTTCTGTGTCTTTTTGGTAGTTTCATTACCACCAAAATATGCACAAATCTCTTCAAAAAGAGTTTTTGCATCAAGATACTTGTTAAAAGATAACATCTGTTCACTAGGAATGGTCATAAGCAACAAATTTCTTGCTTTCTGATCATTTCTCTTCAGTATCTTTTCTTCATTTGAAACTGGTCCAGTATTTCTTTTTCTGAGTGTTTTACCTTCTAGGACAACATCTGAATAGCTTGGTGAAAAAGAATCACCATATATAATGATATCCCAAAGAGTGTAGTCTTGGACCATGAAATATTGCTCAATTCTCATCCTCCATAACTCAAACTCATTTGGTTTGATCATGGGCAACTTTGCAGCAACATTTGTTTGAGCATCATGTGCATCCATTTCTGTTTCTTCTAATTCAATTATATCAACCTGAGCTCTGATACCAACTGAGAGGAATTCGACACACGGTTAAGGTGGTTAAACCTTGTATACTTTGTGTGTAATGATATATTGAGTTTATATGATTAAGTACGCGGAATTTACTTAATCACACTTAGAAGGTTATGTATGTTATGGAAATGGAAGAATTATGTTTGTTACTTAACAATGAACAAAGAAAGTTTATCACCAAATGATTCAATATTATTCAAAATAATACGAGTGATCTTGAATTTATCACTAGGGTTACAAAGACCTTGAATCTTATGTTTCTAGACTTGTGATATATGATTTTTGTTTGTTTTATGTCTTAACAAATATTCACACATACAATCACTAGTCTAAGATCTCTTTTATATTCCAAGAGATCTCTTACAATATTGCTTTATGTCTAATCAACACTTGTCTTACAAAAGATCAAGTCGAGCTAGCGTATGGAAGATTATATCTCTCAAGTTGTTCAAATGAATTAATGAAAGCACATGCATCAACTTGTTGACTGAGAACATATCTAGATATTATTTTTGCATAAGAGTGACTCATACAAATAATATCTTCTTCGATCTTATCCTTGTAGCAGCTCTATGACTCACTGATCAGCAGTACCATTTTCAACTAGCAGTACCTTCGTTTGAACTAGCAGTACCTTCTTGTTCTAGCAGTACCTTGATCATGAACTAGCAGTACCTTCTTCTTAAAGTATTTTCCTATACTCTAACTTCAGAATATTTAATTCCCAACAATCTACCCGATCTATCTATGATCCTCTTGACCAATCACACAAGCCCAATGGCTTCAAGAGATCTCCAAGATCTCACAAGATCACAATGATCAACTCTCACTTCACTCAATTTACTCTATCTACCCTTGATCAACTTGATCGACACACAAGCCCAATGGCTACTAGAGATAATCAATATCTTTACAAGATCAAAATGATCTTCCCTCACAAACTCTCAAAAGAAAAATGATCTTGATGTATACTATGATACAATCAAGTGTGTAACAAATGTTACAAGTGCTCTAACTACAACTACAACACTTTGTATCTACTTGGATACCTTGTGTTCTTCTCTTGCACTTGAAGAGGAATGAAGAGGATCTCTAGGTTGGATAATTGGATCACTCTTAAACAAAAGAAAAACTAAACTAAATGATCAAGAAGAGAAAATGTGAAAAGGGTATTGAACTCAGAAAGTTCTGTGTGAAAAAGGATACACAAAATCTGTGAAGTGGGCTGGTATTTATAGGCAGAAAAATCTAGCCGTTATGAAGGCACGGCTCCACTAAATCACACACGATACCACTGAATTTAGTGGTACCGTGCCAGACAAAAACGCTCCTCTTTTTGTCTTTTCTGGTGAAAACTTATTTGGGGAAGTTTGGAGCTGATTTTTTTTGGGGGGGGGGGGGAATAGCTATTATGTTATTTGAACTTAATCTTCCATTAAAACATTTCTTAATTATTCAAAAATAATTTGTAAAGTATATTTTTGGAAGAAATGTTTTGTCACATTAAAAATGTGAAGTTTAAAACACAAATTCACTTCTTTGATCATTTGTCAAGTTGTAAATTTGTTTATTCATACCTAGAGTGATTTGTGTAGAAATGGGAACTTTTGATTAAAAACTTGTTTATGTTAATTTTAACGTAACGTGTTTTCACATATTGTCATCCTCAAAACGTGAAGTTATTGAAAGATATAAATAACGTTTTTAGAACATTATTTGCATAAACAAAGTTAAATAAAGGTTATCACTCGGCCGCATAAATTTGATGAGTTCACTTGAGGATTTTTGAGAGATAATCACCCTACTCTTTCACCATTTAAGTAACGTCGAGATATGTGTGCTTGGTGATAGGTACACGTGTGAAAGGAGGCAAGTATAATTATGATGGCCAACATAAGTATAAGTGCATCACGACTCACGTGGACATATGTAATCATGAGTACGTAAATCGGCATTGGCACCCCTTTAGGATAACAGCTAGTAACGGGGTTTTGTGAGAACGTTAAGTATAGATCGATAAGTCTATGGCTTTTCTCTCATCTCTGACGTTCGCTAAATGTCCTCTCATGCAGAGACAATGGCATCAAGGAGATCAGCTCATAACGCTAACCGTGGAAGGACTAGTGAACGTGGAGGTAGAGGAGGTGGTCGAGGCATTAGTAACAACGACGGTGGAAATCCTGATTTTGCCACCATCATCGCTCAACAACTTCAAACCATGCTACCTACTATTATCACTCAAGTCGACAATCATATCAACAACTCGGGAAACCACGGAAGCAGAAATGACGACACAAATGGTGTAGGTGGGAATGGTACTAACAACCGCGCAACTAGATGCACGTATAAAGAATTTACGGCATGCAAGCCAATGGAGTTTGACGGTAAAAGAGGTGCATTGGAGTATACCTGATGGATCGAAAAGATGGAATGAGTGATCGACATCAATAGGTGTGGAACACATCAGAAGGTGAAGTATTCAGCGTGATCGCTGTCAGGAAAGGCGTTAACATGGAGGAACACATAGATTCAAGCCAGAGGAAGAGAAGCTGTTGTAGGTATGACATGGGACGACTTCAAGGCACTATTGAAAGAGGAATATTGTCCGAATAATGAAATGCAGAAGCTGGAAGGTGAACTTTGGCATCAAACTATGATAGGGGCTGGCCATGCAACCTATACAGATCGATTTCATGAATTTGCAAAACAAGTTCCTCATCTGGTTACCCCTGAATCAAAGAGAATCGAGAGGTACATATATTGTCTTGTTCCCGAAATTCGTGGAACTGTGAAAGCAACTGAGCCTGTTACAATTCAGAGTGCAATATTGAGAGCAGGTACTCTAACAGACGAGATGGTTAGAAATGGAATTCTGAGAGACAGTGACAAAAGGAAGGGAACAACTGAGTCAGACAAGCAGATGGTCCCCGAAACTGACAACAAAAAGACAAGAACATTTATGGCCACTAGTACTGGTCAGAGAGGATACATAGGTCTACTTCCTAAGTGTGCTAAATGCTTTTGTCATCACCTAGGGTCTGCACCCTGTCAACAGTGTATAAACTGCAATCAGATGAGTCATTTTACAAATCAGTGTAAAGCACTAAGAAATGCAGGCAACATGAGGAATAATCAAAGGACATGCTATGAATGTAACAGCCCGGATCACTTCAAGAATACGTGTCCTAGGTTGAATAGAGCACCTGGACAAAGGCAAGGAAATCTAACTCTAGCAATTGAAGGAAGTAACCCAACCCCTGGAGTCCATCTTAGTCCACCTCGTGGTAGAGCAAACTATTTGGGTCCATTGAGTGTAACTAACAAATAATGGGTACGTTTTCCCTAGACAAGAAGTATTCTACCCTAGATACGTAAGTTTTTGATTAAACTTTACACATCGACTATTTGTTAACATCTTTTAACACAGACTGAATCTCGAGACGAGATTCAAAAATAAGGGGTAGGTACTGTAACAACCCGTAAAATTTCCTAGTCATTAGTAAACATTAATCTAGTAATAACACATCATTACTGTTCACTTAACCATTTTTACAAGCAAATTTGAAATTTTTGTTCTTACATTCTATAATTCAAATGTCGTTACGTAATACACGATACGTTGGAACGAGCTCACACGCGCACCACGATAACCCATATCACCAATAATAACCAAACGTACCCTAAATTCAATTTATGGCCTATTACTATTCATGGCCCAACACATTTTCAGCCCAACTCCTTTTTATTCTTTATTTCCCCATTTGACTAATTCTCATTTACTTGGTCTGTTTTAATTCTAAATTCGACATACAATCAACACATTATATTACATGTCTCGAATCTTTCTACTATAAAGAATCAGGAATGATAAATCAAACATTTTATTTCGAACATTTAATCACTAAAAGAAGCTCAAAGTAAATCCTAGTCGACCCGAGAACAATTCATTTCTAATAGAAACTTATTTCTACAACACAAGAATTCTACCTAAACCTTTATTTATTTTTATTCGAATACTAGTCCACAAGACATATTTTTCGTCCCTCTTAGACTTTTGGTCACGCTAGACATTGCTTTGGACCATAACACATCGAATGAAATAAAATGACAAACCATTTGACTCGTTCACACCTTAAACCGACTAATACTTTGCCAACCCACCAAAGCTACGACCAAAATACTCAAATACTATATCTTATCATATCTAAAATCTGCCAATTGAATATATTCTCAAACAGAACCTAACTTGCCAATATTAAAAAAGTATATACTCATGTTCTATGCACCAAGTTGATAATTATTAAATACTATATGATTCGATACATGCATTCCTATATATATACGTAAAATCTTGTACCCTTTCTTTCATTCACAATTCAAATGTCTCTAAGCATTTCTCCTCTGTGAATACCATTCGAAGAAGATTAGGCCGGGTTCTAGTCGCTTGAACTATTTTCCAAACATAAAAAGGGTTGATTTCAATTCTTTTGACATATTTCTATCAAGTTCATACGAAAGCACTAGATCTCTAGTCCTTTTACATGCTTAACTCACCACCCTTTGAGGTGCGGTAAGCCTTTTGACTCCTTTTTCATTCAACTTTATGGTTTTTATTATTACATACATCGTACAAATTTATTTCGATCGTATATTCCATTTTATGCATTTTATACGCTTTTCGTTTAATTTATTTTACGTTTAATGCAATGACCTCCTTATGGATGGCTAAGAATATATGTTTTATCTATACTCGACACTTACATACTCGTTATTTACTTATCGTATCTCATTTCTATTTATATCGAATCATATTTCATCATATATGTCATTTCATTATTAATCGGACCATGTTATATCGACATAAGGAATGGACTCATTAAAACGAAAACATATACACACCATGTCATTTTTATTGTACAACTCGTTTCTTTACAAGCTAATTTAGTAAGTTCATGTTTTGAGTTTTCCCTCATAAGCTCATTTAAGCTCTTTAAAAGCTACAAAGTAAATGCTAATCGAATTGACCATAAACCCTTTTATTTTGCCGAGTGGGCTGAAAAGCCCAATAAGCATTTTTTTTAGCTTATTCGATAAGCTGACCAAATAAGCTCTTTAGTATTCTTTTTAAACTCATTTTTACAAGCCCAAGATAAGCCCATTATTTCCTAAAAACCCCCGGATCAAATTTCACTAATGGGCTTTGAATTTAAACGTTAAAAGCCCAATAAGCTCTAAAATAAGCACTACGCGTAATAAGCAGTTGGAATTCGCTTAAATAAGCTTTAATAAGTTGTAGAAACTTTCAGAAATCTTTTCCTACTTTTTTTCGAGAATTTTGGACTAAGTTTGCGAAACATTTCAACTTTAGGGACTAAAACTGCCAACTTTATAAAACTATGTTCAAAACTGCCAAATCAGTAACTTATGGGTATAAAAGGATAGAACAATAACTAGAAGTCATAAAATATAACATTTGACCCTTTTTGGACTAAAAAAGTAACCGAGGACTAACGGTGCAAAACTTATACCGTTAGGGTAGAAAGTGTAAATTCTGTAAAAGACCAAGGGCTAAACAGTAACATTATTTATAATCATTTATGTTTCATGTTTTACTCATTTCATATGCATTTTGTCATTCGTTTCAGTATATTTATTTTTCGTTACGGTTATATTTATA
Organism: Artemisia tridentata subsp. tridentata; assembly: GCA_021014915.2. Lineage (NCBI taxonomy): Eukaryota > Viridiplantae > Streptophyta > Magnoliopsida > Asterales > Asteraceae > Artemisia > Artemisia tridentata. The sequence continues at coordinate 206,045,923 of CP139503.1, forward strand.
TAATGAACTTTTAACGATTGCTTAACATATTAAATCAACGATTTTCGAGGAAACGATAATTACGGAAACAGTGACATAAAAACAAGATAATATTATGTATAATATTATTTTTGAACTTTAAGCATTTTAAGCATATCAAATCATTTTCATCACGATCCGATTCGATATCCGATATTCTTTCACAATCATTATACACATCAAGTCAGTCTTAAATCATCGAAATCTCAGACTTCCCTATTATTCAGGTCGTGTGTTGAAGCCGTTCCCGTGATACTATTGACATAACATCACAATACTTTGACCTTACAGCTAAGGTGAGTCATAGCCCCACCGTTTCTATCATTAAATTGTTTAACAACTCTTTGGGGGAGATACATGCTCAAACTATACTTATTTACTTTTGCAAGTACTCAAAATACTTATGACATGATTCGTATTTATATACATATCTATTCTCTTATACATTATGCATTGTTAACATGTTTAAATTACTTTACGCATTTATCAAAATACATATGACATTGATACGTATTTATATACATATCTGTCCTATTCATCATATGATACGTATTTCTATACACATCAGTACTGTACTTGTACTATTCATACTATGTTGGCAATGGATTGTAAACACACAGGTTGCAAGTCTTATATGGGCGGGGCTTGGGACTGAGTGGATTTACAATGTTTTTGCTGTGAAATCTTTTTTCAATGCTTTACAGTTAAACTAAACTCAATGAACTCACCAACCGTTGGTTGACACTTTTTAACATGTTTATCTCAGGTTAATAAGGCGATAGTGGATGCATGGATTCTAGAGTCAATTGCATACTTGGAGACTCATATCTTTATCTTTTACAATTCAAAACATCTATGTAACTATATACTTTGGATTTCATGTTTAACTCTGATTTAAATAATTCGAATGGTAACTTTTTAAAACGTCTCATTTAGAGGTCGTTTTCTATACCTTGATCTATATTATGAAGTAATACTCCCTTGACTCTACTGTTCTGCTGCGGTAATTTGAGGGTGTTACACTAATAGGTGAAGTGTTAGGCTATAAAGTTAAAGTACTGCTGGAATATCAAAGTACTGCTGAAATACAAGTCAAAGTACTGCTGCTCGTTGAAGGACTGTTGTGCAAATTATGATTAAAGAATATTGTATTATTCTAGAATGTTCTTATTAGATTAAAGTTAGAATTACTTGTCGTTCAAGTATTGTAAACCGACTAGGGTTTTCCTTGTGCCTATAAAAGGATCCCTAGGTTGGCATTAGACGCACGATAATTAGACAAATGCTTAACGATTATTAGAAGCATAATTTAGAGAAGTACGTATGATATTAGTGTTTAGAGTTTGTTAGTGAATCTGTGTAAAGTAAGCAGGTTCAAGGTTTAATATAATCAAAGTTTTGTGTTAATTCTTCTTAGCTTTGTTGAAGTAGATTCCGCATACTTAACAAAGTATATCAGCGTTTCAATATTAGTAGTTTTGGATTTATCCAAGGTTGCTAAACCCTTAAACAAGCTACAAGTTAGTTTGGTCAGAGTATATCGATCCAACAAGTGGTATCAGAGCTTGTGTGGAGACTCTGATTAAGAAGAAACCCTTAAAACCGATTTAACAACAAACCCTAAACGATGACGACTGAAGCTGCACCAATCTCATCTCTCACCTCACTCAGAATTCCTATCGTTAAGAAGGGAGAATATGATCTATGGAGCATGAAGATGAGAAAGTATCTTGCTATTACAGACCATGCTCTATGGGATGTGATTGTCAATGGTAATGTTGTTCTTGACGAACCAGTAGAAGTTGAAGGACAAGCTAAACCGCCTAAACCAACCTTGCCAGCAGCTACAAAAAGAATTCAAGATAAGGCTCTCAACATACTGCTGTCTGCTATCCCTGATGGCCATCTGCTAAAGTTTCATGATGCTAAGGATGCTAAACAATTATGGGCTGCTATCAAAACCAGATTTGGAGGTAATGATGCTTCAAAGAAGATGCATAGGAACTTACTGAAGCAGCAATTTGAAACTTTCACTGTTGGTGAAAGAGAAAGCCTTGATGCTGCCTATGACAGATTCCAGAACCTACTTAGTATGCTAGAATTGCATGGAGCAGAGGCTACTATTGAAGATGCTAACTTGAAATTCTTAAGGAGTTTGCCATCTACATGGCATGTGGTTGCTACTATGATCAGGGGACAACCTGGTTTAGATTCCATGGACTTTGATGATCTCTATAAATATCTGAAGGTGTATGAGCAAGAGATGAATGGTAACATGAGTTCAAGTTCTAATCATAAAAACATTGCTTTCGTGTCCTCTGAAAGCAGAAGCAGTACTTCCTCTAAAAGTACTGCTTATCCTGTTCAAAGTACTGTTGGTGATAAACAGCACGTTTGCACAACCATGACTACCACCACCTCATCACCAACAAACAACACCAACTCTGATGATGTTGTATGTTCCTTCTTTGCTCAACAAGCCACTCTACCTGTCACCTATCAAGAAGACTTGTTGCAGATTGAAGAAGATGCTTTAGAAGAGATTGATATAAGATGGCAAGTTGCCATGATCACTGCTAGGATCAGGAAGTTCATGAACAAGACAGGAAGGGGTATTGATTTCAAAGCCAAACAGGGTATAACTTTTGACAAATCCAAGATTGAATGCTTTAATTGTCAAAAGCTTGGACACTTTGCAAGGGAATGTAAGTTTACAAAGTATCAGGCAAACAAAATGGTTGAACAACCAAAGGTTGAAAGAAAGGAGGTTCCTATTACTGACTCAAAACCAAAAGCTTTGGTGGCTCAAGAGAATCTCGCAGAGGTTGACTGGAGTACTGAATTTGATGATGAACCAGTAACCTATTCTATGGTTGCAATGGAAGACTTTGATTGGAGCACAGCTTTTGATGAGGAACCAGGATATGCTGCTTTGGAATCAAGAGATGGTCTTGGAGGCTTTGATTGGAGCATGGAGGATGAAAATGAACCTGTTCAGATTGCTATGGTTGCTGCTTCACCAAGTTCATCCAAGGTCACTGAGGTATGCTCTAAGTGCAATGTTATGTATCAAAAGTTGCTTACTGAATATGTGACTGAAAGAGATAATTGTAGAACTGCTAGGTCTGAGGTAGCTGGTTATCAATTAACTTTAGAGTCAATGGAAGCCAAAATATTAACACATGAAAATAATGAAATGGCTTGGGCAGAAAAATATGAGCAACAAGATTATCAATTGAAATTAAGTGAATGGAAGTTAGGATGTAAGGTGTCTGAATTAGAAAAGATAACTAAGGAGAGAGATGATTTGTTAGAAAAACTTGGTAATATTAAACAGGCTGGTCTATCACATGTTCAATTTGTTGAAAAACAAAGAAGAATAAACAGTAGAGCTGGACTAGGTTATGGTGTTGAGGATAGTAGTTCAGATGAGATTCCACCTAGTGACAAGGAACCAATTAGTTCAGAGGAAATCTCAACTAGTGAAGATGAACTTACTAGCTTAGAAGAAAACACATCTAGGAATGAGGAACCAATTAGTGAATCACCTCCTGAGTTTAAGAAAGATAAGGAGTATCACTCAGTTCCTGCACCTACAGGTAGGCTTCAACCCCCTAGGACAGATGTTTCTAGTTATGGAGTAGACAACTTAGAGTTTAGGAAGAAGCTTACTGGTCAATCTAGTTCTAAGACACCTAAGGATGATTTTCAATGGGGTAATGATAAACAGTTTCCTACAGCCTTTCAAAAACAAGTAGTACATCCTAAAACTTTTCAAAGTACTGCTATACATTCAATAGTATCTACAAGAGAAACTTTTCAAAATACTGCTTACTATAGGCAACCTTTTAATCATAGTAGAGGATTTGGGAATATGGAGCGAAAATTATGTTATGTATGCTATAGTCCTGATCATTTGTGTTAATACAAATATCATACTAAAAACGTTATTTATATTTTACGATCTTTGCTTAATGTTTTGTTCATGAAAAACACAAAGTATATTCCTTAAGCAAATTATAAATACTAGTTAAAGTCTTTTTCAAAACACATCTTTTATTTAACATGATCACTAACATTATATTACATATACATGTGTATTTCCTTTGATGGAAACTTTAAATTAAAAGTTACAAAGTGACATCATGGTATACATCACAAATACAATCTTGGTAAGATTGTGTGATATCTTGATTAGATATTCAAGTTATATAGTTGACATTGGAAGATATTGATTTGACAACACAAGGATATGGAAAGATCTCTTATGCAACATTAGCTGTCATACCGCGGATCCAAGTCAATACAAAGACGGATCCCTTCTGAGGGATCCGCCGGATCCGTAGGAGCCTTTCCTTGTTTGCCTATAAATAGCAGGCTTGGCATTTGATCTTATGATCCACTTAGAAAAGAAAAACACATACATTCACTTTAGTTACTAACCACAGTAGTTATATATATCATTGATGTTTCTTTTGTAGCAAAGAAGATCAAGTTAACAAGCTTCAAACAAGCAGACTGTTGTGAAGTTGTAGTATAGGTTCTGTGTAAACACTTTAAGTGTTTCTTATCATTTGTATCAGTTAGATCAGTAAGTGTGGTTAGTGCTTTAGTCCTCAAATCACAAAGAGAGTAGGGAGTGGTTGTACCCGTGTAAAGAACTCGACATCTAGCTTAGTGTCGGTAAAGTAATTAGGCGACGTCAGGTTGGTTCTACCTTGTGAAAGAACCCGGTGTTTAGCTTAGTACCGGAAAAGGAAGTAAGCGACGTGTAAAGGTTTTCTCCACCTTGAAGGAAGTTTGTTTCTTAGTGAAAGATATCTCTCGAGTAAGCAACTCGAGGAAGTGGAGTAGGGCAAGGATAAAGATCTCTTGCAAACCGAACCACTATAAACACTTGTGTTATGTGGTTTGATCTTTCATCTCTTTATCTTTAGTTTATATTGTGTGATAACTTAATTTGTGATTGTTTCCTTTGAACTAACAAATTAAACATAAGAAACGGTAAAAACTATTCAACCCCCCCTTCTAGTTTTCCACAATTGGCATCAGAGCTACGTTACTCAAGATTTTTAAAATAAACTGTATTTTAAAACTTGAAACGATCAAATTGATTTTGAAAACTTTAAAGAAGGGAAATCCTTGCAAAAATCATCAGCCCTCAAAAACAGTTTTTAAAGTTCGGAAAAACCATTTTTGAAATGTCAAAAGACTCAGATCTAGCTAGACAAAATATTTCACCTAAAGCTTTTGATGAATCCATTTCTAGTAAGTATTTTGACAGGAGAGATCTTGACCCAAAATGGAAAGTTAAAGCAACTAATATTGAAGATTCTAAGGATCATTCAAGGATGAAATTGGACAAGCTCATAGGATACCTCAAAGCTCATCTAGCAATAATGGAAAAAGATTCGGAGATATCTAAAGGCAAAAAGGAGTTGATAGCTTCTAGCACTTTAGCCAGATCTAGTTTCAACAGTAAAGATATGCTAAAAGACAACAAAGTGGATAGTATGGCTAACAAAACAGAAAAGGTATCCTCTGATTCTTCATATATATTTAATGACTACGACACATTAGATATAGAACACAATAGATTAAGTAAGCTCATTATAAACGTCAACAAGATCTTAAAAACTAAAGAGGAATACTTGATGAATAAAATACATAAGTTGAAAGAAAAAGTTAAAAGCTTGGAAGAAAATATGGAAACTGAATGTTGTGCATCATGTCATGAAATAAAACTTGAATTAGAGTCACATAAACTCACATTAAGCAAATACATAAAACGAAATCTCAAGTTTCAAAGATTCAATAAACACATAAACTGTGCAGATGACACTATGAGAATCCTTAAATCATCTCATGGTAGCTTCAAGCCTGATTTTATGGAAAATGGTCATTTAAGTGATTTTGAAAGTCAAACGATAAATGAAAATCAAATCACACCAACTGAGTTGGTAACCCGCGGATCCCACGGATCCAAAACTTTGGATCCGCGTTGTATAAACATGGGATCCGTGAGTACAGTAGAAACATTGAAAAATCAAGATTCAAGAAAAATTAATTCAAAAACGATCAAAGACAGAGATATAGTTGAAACAACAGTAAAATCATATTCATACATAGGAAATGAGCCTAGTAGACAAATACCATTTGACTATCTCGGAGATATTAGTGAACCATGGTAATATGTTGTTTAACCCAAAAAGGACCCATGAGATATTGGGGAACAAACACTCAAGTTTTCTTTAGGTATGCTTAAAAGGATTTGGTCGTTATGATCTTACTTAATCCCAAGATACATTGATACAAAGGTATCTTCTCTAATCACTTAACTGCTCATCCTGATCAATAGCACTTTTGGTATTAATCATCAAAAAGGTATGAACTCTCATAACCCTACTCATAATGATTATTCTCATAGATAATTCATGATTTCATAACTATTTCTTTGTGGTATGATCAATTATTACTACATATGTAATAATAGAGATTCTATGTGTATAAGATAGGATGATTACTAGGAAAAGGTTTTTAAAACCTTTGTTAAAACCGGATATAACACCTCAAGACAAATGTTGTCTCATATTCTTATGTTATATCTCAAACACTTAGGAAATACCCATACATGGATAAGCTCTTAGAACTTGCAAGAACTTTAACCAAGATAAGATTTAACCAACACATTTGTGATTATCACATCCATAAATGTTCCTAAGTAAGTTCTAACTTAATTATTCATAACCTTAAAAAGTACTTGGAAGAAAATTAATTTTAGGATAATCTCACCACATTATAAAGGCTTATCTCTCCATAACTCATAATACATAGGTCTGATTAGAAAACATTGAGATTTAAATAATTTAGTTTTTCTATAATCTAAGTAAGATTGATAACTATAAAAATAAGAGCATAAATCAAAGAACATATAGGAAAAACATATTCTCCTATTTGTGTACACACTAGCTTTAATTATGGAAACACAAACGAACTTAGTAGAATCTCATTTCCTTATCAAGATGTGCTATGACCAAAAATCATGCATGATAAGTAAAACTTCAAGTGCCAAACAACTAGGAATAAAAAATGTTTTCACTCATCTCAATCATGAAAATTATCATTCGCATTAAGGATCATAATAGTAAATTCATTGGATAACATTAAAAATAGTAATACATTAAGTAGAACACCAAACCTTATGTATAACTATCATTCTTAGATCATAAATAATGTAATCATAACAAATTAGGTAGATCTCTAAACATATTTGTGTACCAATGTGAGACATTGTACCACAAGTCACTAAGAAACTAACGTTCCTTGATACCTAAGTGGTTAAGGAGAAGTGTGGAGAAAATACCCGTAGTTTATGTCTTTAGTCTCTATTACCAATCTTCTCCTGTTTCGTCAACCTTGCAATCATTCATCACTTAGCTCGACTGATTTATCCTTGTTCCCAAATTAAACAGTGAATACAATATGTTGAGAAAGTCTCTCAAAAAGACTACAGTGGTAAATCCTCTTACAAACATCTCAAGAAAGAAATCTTCGTTCCTTACAAAACATACTAACATTAAGAAGTAATTAAAACATTCGTCCAAATCTTAATTTAACCAAAAACAAAAAAAATATCACAACCATGTTCTGATCCTGCGGATCCAACTGACAACAAGGGCGGAACCCTTTTGAAGGATCCGCCGAATCCGTGTGTTGTCAAATCTGACTATGAATTACCAAACACTCCTTACTGCACTACACACTTAATTAAACCCTCAATATCAACTCATAATCGACTCTCATCATCCCTAACTCAAAAATTAGATCTTTCATCTCATATCAATTCGTGCTTGATCACTCACTGTAAGTTCACTAATTCATTTCTATTCAAAATTAGGGTTCATGCTATTTCAATAATACATTTCAGATTACTATTCTTAATTAGACACTACAGATAATTCTTTTGTCAAAAATTAATAGGAATTCCATTTTGTTAAACTCTTTAACAAAATAAAATCAAAGAAACCTCCTCTAAACAATTAGAATAAACCTTCTTTCAAAAACCCCATAAGAAGTCTTTTCATAATTAGATAAAATAAAACATTGCTAATACAAAATCAAAGAAAACGTCAAACAGGAATGTTTGGGGTATAAAGTGTTTTGTCACAAAACATATTTTCAAACATCATAGATCAAAGATAACCACACCTCCATATTTGTCCACATTTCATGTATTTTAGATTAGTGTAACTAAAACTATAAAATTGTTTATGACTAGGAAAATCATGCCTCCTGCCACTAATTACGATCACAAGAAAACAAAGAAGTACCTACCCAAACATCATCAAACAAAAGGACTCACAGAAGCGCAAGTCCAACTCTTCAAAGCTTTAGAAAGTCGGTATGTTCATGAGGGTAGAACCATAGACTCTTCATTTTTAGAAGAAACAAACATTCGTGAACAAATGGCCACCATTCAATTTGATTCACTTCTCGACATAGATGAACCTATCATTCCTCGATTCATTCTCGAATTTTATGCCTCAGTAAAACTTATTTCTGATGACAATGGATCATTTAGCATCAACTTCAATGTAAACCAAAACTCCTACAATTTTCCTTTAGACCATTTTGGGAAAGTGTTACACATCCCAAGTGAAGGAACATGCTTCTATTCTGACAAATGGTCCTTAACCATTCTAAATTCACATCTAGGAAGGGAACATCCTTACAACACTCCCCTAACTCCTAAAGAAATTATCCGAGATCATCTTTTTAACACTAGAACCAATCCAATTAAGAAACTTCGGGGCAAAGATGTCAATCGAGATCCATTTTCCATGGAACTCAATGAACTCAAACCTGAGTTCAAAAGACTCGAAGAAATTCTAAGATCTAATGTCATTAGTACTATTGGTAACAAAGACCACGTGAACGCTGGACTATGCTATATGCTCTATTGTATTTCAACTCATCAAAAATTCAATCTTGCGTACTATATCGCCAAAAGGATGGTTGATATACGTGTCCTAGGAAAAACCACATTGCCATATGGAATGCTACTCACTCGTTTGTTCAAAGCTTCCATTCCTATCCTTCCAAATTCTGTTGGTTTTGTCCCAGATTACCCCGAAATCAAACACACCTTTGTCCCTCTCAGTGACTATAGAGTAAAAGTAGGAAAAGGGAAACGAGCCTGTCTCTCATCTTCATCTTCATCATCTTCATCAGCTAGTGACGAAGATGGATTACCTAACTCAAAGCTTCCGCTATTAGATTACTTGAGTCAACTTCCATCTCTCAATAATGAATCTGCGGAAAGCCAACAAACAAAGGGAGTTCTAAAGTGTGCAGGACGATGGATGATGAAACTCCGAAAAGATCAAAAGAAAATACTCAAAGTATTAAAAGAAAAGCGAGAATAAATGAACGTTTGGAACAGTTGTTCTTTAGATCCTATATGATCATATTTCTATGTTTGTTAAGACATGTCTTTAGTACTTTATGCTTATGTGTTCTAGCTCAACTTTAACTGATGATAATGGACATGGTTATCAATTTTCCAAACTTGTGCCACTGTTTGGCTTAAAACATCGTTCATGATGAAGTTTAATGATAAGGTCTATTTTTATACTTGATTGTGTTTTATATATGAGAACTAACTGATCATTGCAGATTGATAACACTCGGGGTTATCAATTTACCATGTCTAAACCTATGTTTGGCCTAACTGCTACTACGGTAAGTTTCTAAAAACGAATTAACCTATGATCAATCGTGTGTTAATATTATCACACTTAGTTGTTTTGCTATACATACTAGATGTTAAGTAAGGTCTAGTTGAATTTTCAGGTTTTCGTCGAATAACGCATAATATAACAAGTCTTCTGTTTAGTTTTAGAAAATTAGGGTACGGATCCGACGGATCCTAAAAATTAGATCCGCCAAGGCTTATCGTTGGTTCCGCCATCCTCCAACCTGCGGATTTGGCGGACCCCTCACTTTGGTTCCGCACTTGATACTACTTGGATCCGCAGCCTTCTCAGTAAGTCTAAAACTTTTTCGACTCATCTCAATTCTTAAATCTTAGTGTTTAGTATCATTTAGGATTCATTCACTGATCATAATTCATCTTAGAATCATATAGGAATTCTTAGAAACTTAGGAACAAAATTTCCCACCATAATTGAAATTTTTGAACTTTAGGTATGAGTTACCAAACCAATACAAATAAGGAACCCTTTTTAAGGAACCGTCAAATCCGTGGAAATATCAAATCATAAGATTTTCCAATATCTCCTTGTATTTACTGTAAATCCATAACACATCACTCAACCCAAGCTCAATGGATTGACTTCCTTGATATGAACTGCACAAATCTCTGTTCCAAACCATTAGAAACCATTATGAAATTCAAAGAATATTTTCTTGCAAAATTTGATTTATCTGTTCTATCCCATCACACACAGACTGAACTTATTCCTATTAATCAATCAAATTTAACCCTTTTGAGTCATTTCTCTACACACTCTTATGTCAACTCCATTTCTATGGTTTGACTTTATCAATAGGACAAACAACTTTATCTTGTTTCAAGTCATAGATATTCACACTCATTTAATCCAAACACCAATTTTCATACAATTAGGAAGTATAAATTAGAACCTTAGAGATGATCATAGCACACTAAACCTCCACAAAAATTCACACATCATCTCCAGAAAATTCACATGTCTAGACCATACAGACGAACGGCTAGAATTAGTGTCAGACCTTATTGGTATGCAAACCCACTTCGTAATGTAACCTTTCCCATTAGATCCACAAACGCCACAACAACTCCTATTATGACTCCCATAGTCAACATATACTCTTCTTCAAATTCACCCGCTACAAACTCATTCAATACAACAACATCACCTCCTACCATTACTCCTGTAGCAACCACACCACCACTCGCTCCCGCTCCACCACAAAATAAGAAGTCTGCATTATCACCATCCTCACCAAAACTCAAAACTATGGAACTCTTTAGGACACCACCAACATCTCCACAACCACATCTTGAAGAATTAGAAGATCTTCCACTTACATCAACCAATTCTCCACAAATAAGTCTTGAAAACTTAGAACCCATGATAATCCATCCTCTCCATCCGAAGATTCATGAACCTCAATACCATATCACATCAATTATCAACACAACAATTGCCACACCAATTGTCACTTCACCAAGTGTTTCCACAACAATTGACTCCTCACCACAATCATCACCACCTAAAGAAAGAATCTCATCACCATCTTCAAACTTAATAATAGACCCATCACATGACATAGTTACCACTCTTCAACACTTGGATGAATCAATGTGGATCAATAAATCAAACACTCAAGATGACAACAATATTGTCTCTAACCTCTACGACACTAGTAATTTAGAAACCAAATGGCTTGCCTCTATCATGTCATCATCAAAACAAGCAAAATAGAAGTTTGTAGTATCATTGCAATAATTACTCTTAAGATTTTATCATCTCTAGGAACCTTCATGTAATCTTATGATTCTATTTTAAATTAATGATATCTTGTTTTGACACAAAAATTGATTTAGGCATACAAGATGAACACCCTTTTAGATTAGTCAATACTATCATCATAACACCTTATTAACTCAACATTATAGTTCTGCACCAAAACCTCATGAAAACACAATCATATCTCTTAAAAAGAGATGTTTTAAGTCTCCTTAAACTTTGATTAGGATTAGTAAAACCAAAGCTTGAACCTTCATTAGATCAAAATTGACCAAATCTATTTCGGTCACACTGAACCCAAAGATAATAATGACGGAACCAAAATTTTGGTTCCGCCCAATCCGTGGGTACCTGGTCAGTGTCTTACCATTCAGAAACCAAACAACCTTCTCGTAACCAACAAGTCTAGAATTTTCATCTCACACTTCATTATCTAGAACATCTTCAGTGTCTAGAACGCCATCATAGGATCTCATCATCTTCATTCTTGATTTATATCAAGCAAGTCATTGTCAGTACTAACAGAACCATCATTCTCAACACATTCTTGAGTATCTAAATGTCATATAGAACTTTTTAAATTGTTGTTTTAGGACTTTTTATTTCTTTCTAGGATGTCTTTTTATTGTACTTGTAACATCATTTCATAATTGTGACTTTTGTCACAAAAGTTTCAATATCTATGAATGTGATGTTTTATGCTTATGAGTGATCAACATATTGCATATTATCATTCTCATTGTGAACTAACATTCTTATATAGCATATATTATACCTTGATTATGATTGCCTTAGGTACAAATAATGATCAGACACTTACTTTGACTTTTAAAAGTCAAAACATATTGAAAGGCTTGTTTGGGAGAATAATTCACAAGCATTCTCATTCATTACTAACACTTCATTTGCAGCATATCATACCCTTCAAAGTATACGTTGGTACTCGAGAAATGAGGAGTATACATCGAGGGGGAGCATTTCATAAATCTTTCATATTCTAACCATTTGTCTTGTAGGTTTATGCATCATTTACTTGTTACTCCATTTAAGGGGAGTACAAAACAAGGGGGAGCTATTAAAGTTCTCAAAATCGCATTCCGCTACGCACCTCTTCTTTTTATTTCGACAAAAAGGGGGAGAAAGGAAAAAGGATTAAGTTTGCATAATTAGTTCATACTAAGTTATTTCATAATAAGTAATCAAAATTTGAATAACTCAAAACTTAATCTATATTTTTAAAAGGACTTAAACTATATTTACTTGTTTGCTTAAAAATATAATTTATGTTTTGTCATCAACAAAAAGGGGGAGATTGTTAATACAAATATCATACTAAAAACGTTATTTATATTTTACGATCTTTGCTTAATGTTTTGTTCATGACAAACACAAAGTATATTCCTTAAGCAAATTATAAATACTAGTTAAAGTCTTTTTCAAAACACATCTTTTATTTAACATGATCACTAACATTATATTACATATACATGTGTATTTCCTTTGATGGAAACTTTAAATTAAAAGTTACAAAGTGACATCATGGTATACATCACAAATACAATCTTGGTAAGATTGTGTGATATCTTGATTAGATATTCAAGTTATATAGTTGACATTGGAAGATATTGATTTGACAACACAAGGATATGGAAAGATCTCTTATGCAACATTAGCTGTCATACCGCGGATCCAAGTCAATACAAAGACGGATCCCTTTTGAGGGATCCGCCGGATCCGTAGGAGCCTTTCTTTGTTTGCCTATAAATAGCAGGCTTGGCATTTGATCTTATGATCCACTTAGAAAAGAAAAACACATACATTCACTTTAGTTACTAACCACAGTAGTTATATATATCATTGATGTTTCTTTTGTAGCAAAGAAGATCAAGTTAACAAGCTTCAAACAAGCAGACTGTTGTGAAGTTGTAGTATAGGTTCTGTGTAAACACTTTAAGTGTTTCTTATCATTTGTATCAGTTAGATCAGTAAGTGGGGTTAGTGCTTTAGTCCTCAAAGCACAAAGAGAGTAGGGAGTGGTTGTACCCGTGTAAAGAACTCGACATCTAGCTTAGTGTTGGTAAAGTAATTAGGTGACGTCAGGTTGGTTCTACCTTGTGAAAGAACCCGGTGTTTAGCTTAGTACCGGAAAAGGAAGTAAGCAACGTGTAAAGGTTTTCTCCACCTTGAAGGAAGTTTGTTTCTTAGTGAAAGATATCTCTCGAGTAAGCAACTCGAGGAAGTGGAGTAGGGCAAGGATAAAGATCTCTTGCAAACCGAACCACTATAAACACTTGTGTTATGTGGTTTGATCTTTCATCTCTTTATCTTTAGTTTATATTGTGTGATAACTTAATTTGTGATTGTTTCCTTTGAGCTAACAAATTAAACATAAGAAACGGTAAAAACTATTCAACCCCCCCTTCTAGTTTTCCACAATTTGATTAAGCACTGTGACTTACACTCAGATTATTTAAGTCAGTTCCCAAAGAATAGACCTGCCCATCATAAGCCTAAGGAGAATAGACCTGCCAATTATAAGCCAAGGGAGACTAAACCAGTTTGGAATCACTCAAATAGGGTTAACCATAGTAATTTCTCTAAAGACTATAGGTACCCTCACCAGAAAAGGCCTTTTTCCAAACCACCAGTACCCTCAAGTGCTGGTAAGTCTCAAGCAGTACCTTCTAAAAGTACTGCTAGGTTTTCACCCAATCATGGTACTGCTAATACTTTTACACATGTAAGACCTAAAAGGTTCCATTCATATAAACCTAGAAGGACTTACACATCATATAGAGTACCTAGATCTGAGAAACCTAAAGACATACGTCACTGGGTTAAGAAAGAAAGTACTGTTGGGGGACAACCAGTACTTTCACATGATAAGGGTGAAACAGGGAGTGTTGTTGAAAATACAACACAGGACATGGGACCAAAGCAAATAATCATTGACCATGCCTTCAAAACCAGTGGAGATTACATACTGAAAGAATTCAAGTATGTTACTCCACAAGGGGAACACAAGTCAGTAATGGCTTGGGTTCCTAAAAGAAACTAACCCTTTTCTTTTACTATGCAGGGCAACCCAGAGGAGGAGCTTAAAGATCATATTATTGTTGATAGTGGTTGCTCTGGCAGCATGACAGGGGACAAGGAGATCCTGTCAGATTTTAAGGCATATTATGGAGGAAGAGTTGCATTTGGTAATGATCCTGATGGAGGGAGAATCACTGGCAAAGGAACCATCAAGGCTGGATGTATTGACTTTGAGAATGTTAGATATGTGAAGGAGCTCAAGTTCAACCTTTTGTCAGTATCTCAGATCTGTGATAAGAAGTATCCTATTCTGTTCACTGATATAGAATGTCTCATTCTCTCTCCTGAATTCAAGTTTGTTGATGATCACTTGGTAACACTGAAAGTACCAAGAACAAATGATGTGTACAGTTTAGACTTGAAGAGTCTCAATTCTGCTGGAACAGCAACATGTTTAGTAGCCAAGGCAACACTTGAAGAAGCACATCTATGGCATAGAAGATTAGGTCATGTGAATTTCAAAAACATCAACAAGTTAGTCAAAGGCAATTTAGTTAGAGGTTTACCTTCCAAAACATTCAAGACTGATCATTCATGCTTAGCTTGCAAGAAGGGTAAACAACATAAAGCTTCATGCAAAAAGCTTGAGGAAAGAGATATTAGAGAGCCTTTGGAGTTGCTGCACATGGATTTGTTTGGGCCTGTCTCTGTTGAAAGCCTAAACAAGAAGAAGTATTGCTTAGTCATAACTGATGATTGCAGCAGATTTAGTTGGGTCTCTTTCTTGGGATTCAAGGATGAAACTTTTGATGCTATTCATGATCTAATAATAGCCCTTGAAAATCAGTTAAGACTCAAGGTTAGAGGTATTAGATGTGATAATGGGACAGAATTCAAGAACAAACTTATGGATGAGTTTTGTGCCAAGAAAGGGATCAAGAGGGAGTTTAGCATTGCTAGAACTCCACAGCAGAATGGTGTTGCGGAAAGAAAGAACAGAACCTTGATAGAAGCAGCAAGAACAATGCTTGCAGATTCTTTACTACCTATTCACTTTTAGGCCGAAGCTGTAAGTGCTGCTTGCTATGTTTTGAATAGAGTGTCAGTTACTAAACCTCAAATAAAGACACCCTATGAGTTGCTTATGGGAAAGAAACCTAATGTTCGTTTTATGAAACCTTTTGGCTGTCCTCTGACTATTTTGAATACCATTGATTCTCTGGGAAAATTTGATGGTAAGTCAGATGAAGGATACTTATTGGGTTATTGTACCACTAGCAAAGGATTTAGAGTGTACAATAGGGCCCCCAAAAGAGTACAAGAATGTCTTCATGTTGAGTTTTTAGAAGATAAAGAAAACAAGAAAGGTAAAGGTCCTGATTGGATTTATGATCTTGATCTTAAGTTGATTCCTTCTATGAATTATGTACCTGTTAGAGAAGAAAATCAAGTTGTTCACAAAGAAGATGTTCAAGAAGACTCCCAGTACATTGTTCATGGAGTCAATGTTAGACCAGAAGATGTTCCTGATGCAGAACCTGCTGTGATTGAAAAGGAACAAAGTACTGCTCAACCAAACTATACAGTGTCTGATGAAGATCAAGCCATACAAGATGAACTTAATCGAATGCTTTTTCAAGAAACTATAGAAAACTCCTATGAAGATGAACAAAGGAGAGCTTATGATGCTGCAAAGAAAAAGGGTAAATTCATAGATACTGCTAACAGTACTTTTGATCAAAGTACTGATGATCCTTTTGACAGTACTTCTGGTATGATAGAACCATCAAATTGGAGCAATGCTGATGATTCCAATGTTGATGATGATGATTTGGATAATGCTAACATTCCTGGGTTAGAAGATATTGATGATGAGCTTAATCCTGACGGTATTTTCTCAAATTCCAATAAAAGTCCTGACTTTACAAATTTGGGATCTGATCTTCCAGTTCCACCAACTCCTACATTGAGAATTCATAAAGCTCATCCTCAAAGTAATATCATTGGATCACCCTCTTCAAGAGTGATTACAAGAAACAAAGCTAGAGGTCTCTCTAAGCAACATACTGCTTTACTTAGCTTTGTTTATAAACAAAACAGGCTGAATCACAAGGATCAACAAACATGCCTGTTTGCTTGTTTTTTATCTCAAGATGAACCCAAGAAGGTAGTTCAAGCTTTAACTGATGAAAGTTGGGTTGAAGCTATGCAAGAGGAGCTTCTACAATTCAAGCTTCAAGATGTCTGGGTATTATGTGATCTACCAGATGGCAAGAGAGTGATTGGAACAAGATGGGTTTTCAGAATTAAAAGAGATGAAAGAGGGAATGTTATCAAGAATAAAGCTAGATTGGTTGTACAAGGATATCGCCAAGAAGAAGGAGTAGATTATGATGAAGTGTTTGCTCCTGTTGCAAGAATTGAGGCTATAAGGTTGTTTCTTGCCTTTGCTTCATACATGGGATTTCCTGTATACCAAATGGATGTCAAGAGTGCCTTTCTTTATGGCACAATCACTGAGGAAGTTTATGTTAAACAACCTCCTGGTTTTGAAGATCCTGCACATCCAAACAAAGTCTACAAAGTTATCAAGGCTCTGTATAGCCTTCATCAAGCCCCTAGAGCTTGGTATGAGAGACTCTCCAACTTTCTATTGCAACATGGTTATAGGAGAGGTGCCATAGACAAGACTTTGTTTATTAAGAGAGACAAGAAGGACATTATGTTAGTCCAAGTGTATGTGGATGATATTATCTTTGGAGCCACAAAACAGTTCATGGTGAAAGAATTTGAAGAACTTATGCAGCGGGAGTTTCAAATGAGTTCCATGGGTGAACTTACTTTTTTTTTGGGGCTTCAAGTTAGACAAACAAGAGATGGAATCTTCATTAATCAAGAAAAGTATGTTGCAGACATACTTAAAAGATTTGACCTACCAACTGTCAAGCCTGCCACCACACCCATTGATAACAATAAACCATTAGGCAAAGATGAAGATGGACAAGCTGTGGATGTAAAGCTTTACAGATCAATGATTGGTTGTCTTATGTACTTAACTGCATCAAGACCTGACATCATGTTTGCTGTATGCTTATGTGCAAGATATCAGGTTACACCCAAAGTTTCTCACATGAATGCAGTTAAGAGGATTTTTAGATATCTCAAGCATCAACCAAATTTAGGATTATGGTATCCTAAGGAGTCACCTTTTCACTTGGAAGCTTTTTCAGATAGTGATTATGCAGGAGATAACTATGATAGAAGATCAACCACTGGTGGATGTCAATATCTTGGAAGAAGATTAGTCTCATGGCAATGTAAGAAGCAAACAATTGCAGCAACCTCCTCTACTGAAGCAGAATATGTTGCTGCTGCAAGCTGTTGTGGACAAGTTTTGTGGATGCAGAATCAACTCTTGGATTATGGATACAACTTCAAGAATACTCCTATCAACATTGATAATGAGAGTACCATCTGTATTGTGAAGAATCCAGTGTACCATTCCATGACCAAGCATATTCAGATTAGGCATCACTTCATTCGAGATTTTTATGAGCACAGACTTATCAATGTGGTCAAAGTTCACACAGATGACAATATAGCTGATCTACTCACAAAGGGATTTGATGTTTCAAGATTCAACCACTTAGTTGTGAGCATTGGGATGATTAACTACTAGGCTACATTTGAGGGGAGGCTTTAGTATTAGTTAATATACTTTCTTACTGTTCTATCTGACAGTATTAGTTTTAGTAAGTTAGTCCTATGTTGTATTTGAGGGGAGGCAACATAGTTATTAGTTAGAACTTATTCATGCGCCATTTATAAGTTCTTGGATTAGTTTGAAGTATTGGTTTCTGGATAAGTGGATGGAAAGTACTGCTTTGTTATTTAAAGTACTGGTTCTGCAAAGTACTGCTTCAACGTACTGCTTTGAAGGGTACTGCTTATGTGGAAGTACTGCTTACGTGGAAGTACTGTTCCAACGGTCAAAAATGTGGGGTTACAGTCATTTCGATTCTTACGGCGGGGATAATAGTCCATAACAATGGTAACTTTATTATGTTGGCTTTGATTTGTTTCAATCCTATCCAAAAATACTCTCACCTTTTCACCGACTATTACTCTCAACTTAATCCGTAACCACTCATACAATCTTCCACACCAATCTTTCTCACGCAAAACACTTACAAACCGCATCCCTCTATACGCTACATCATGGCTAATCGCATCACAATAAGCAAACACAACATGATCGCCAATTTAGATAAAACAGGGGATAACATTGACTTTCATGTGATCATCGATTTCTTGACTGGGTCTTCAATCAACTATTCTCTTTTAGTTGATCCTGATGTTATCGGCCCATGGATTCAAGAATTTTGGGCTACTGCAAAGGATGAGGATGATTCTTTAATTAGGGCTAAAGTTGCAGGAAGAACAATTCGGATTTCTGAAGCCACTATTAGGGATGCTTTGATGTTTAATGATGAAGGAGGAGCTGTTCGTTTTGATAAACAAGTACTTTGGGACACATTAAGGGATATAGGATATGAGGGAGATCTTACAAAATTGACTTTCCAGAAGCCTTTGTTCTGTCCTCATTGGAAGTACCTAATCCATCTATTACTTCACTGCTTAAGTCCCAAGAGTACTTCTTTTGATCAATTTGGTCAAAATATTGCATCTGCTTTAGTGGGTTTGGCTACTAATCAACAATTCAACTTTTCAAGACTTATTCTTGATGGTATGCTTTCACACATTATTAATGGTAAACCATTCTTGATGTACCCTAGGTTTGTTCAATTATTCTTGAACAAACAGCTTGAGGATGTACCTAAACCTCAGAGTTTTTTAACCACTGTCAAACTTCCACCAAAGGTATTTACTTTTATATCCAAGAAGGGTGTCAAGTTTTCTGGAAGAATTACACCTTTAACTGTTCATATATTGGAAGTTGCACAAGCAGTTAGGGATGCAAAGCAAGAGCAAGAAGAATCCTCTGCATCAGCAAGTAATGAGCATCCAGCTTCAAGAGAAGATAGTGTTTCTCAACATACTGCTTCTCAACATACTGCTCACCATACTGTTTCATCTCCAGTTGCTGAACCTTCTCCACAAAGTGCTGCTCAGGAGAATTCAACTCAAGATGAGACTCAACCACCAACTCCCAATGATTATACTTCCACAGATGGGCATCAAACATCTGGAGGAGATGAGGGAGTGGTTGAGGGTGTCTTGACCAACTATGAGCTTGCAAGGGAATTAAGGAGGCTCAAGAAGGTAACTGAGGATCAAGCTAATCAGATACTGGATTTGAAAAGAAAGTTTAGACGATTAAAGAGGTTTGTTTGGCCATTAGTAAAGCACCACAGGTTGTGGGTAAAGTCACAGAAGAAGACTGGTCAGCACTCAAAGAAGTCTAAGTCAAAGAAAAGAAAGATCAACAAGCAGTCTTCATTCCAATTGGGGAGGAATTTAGAGAATTTGAATGTAGATGCTGGACTCAATAAAGATGCTGGATTTATTGATGATACTCAGATGACACCACTTGAAGATATTCCTCATAAAAATACTGTTGAGAGGAAAAGTGATGAAACAGAGCAGATCAACATTGAAGATGCTACTGTTGAAGTAAAAAGTGGTGATACTGAGGAAGTGGATTTGGAAGGAACTGGTGCTGAAAGTACTGCTCTTCAAGGTACTGCTCATCAAGGAACTGTAAGACAATTTCTGATTACACCAAGGACACTAGACTTTGAATAAGATGTTGGTCCTTCCAATCCAGGTCAGGAAGAAGATGTTATAGCTCATACTAACAGTGATGATGAAACTATTGCTGACATTATGATTAATATGTCAAGACAAAGAGGCATCAGCATTCCTGGAGTTGAACAACAACTTCATGTCTCTTCTCAACCTACACAGGAGTTAGATCCAAAAGACAAAGGTAAAGGGATCATGGTAGAAACTAAGAAGAAGAAGAAGAAGCTCACCTTGAAAGATCTAAGAGCTATTCAGGATGCTAAAAATGAGGAAGCTGCAAGGAAATTACAGGCTGAATTAGATGCTGAAGAGTCAAGGAAACTTATTATCAAACCTAGAAGGCCACAAAGTAAAGCTCAAGAAAGAAATTCTATGATGGCTTATCTCAAAGGTAGAGGATATAAAGGTTTGGTGAAATTGACACATTCAGAGATGAAGGATTTGTATGATGCTGTTAGGGAAGCTGTCAAAAAAAATCTTGCAAGTATTATTTCTTTTGATTCATTCAAAGATAAGAAGCTTGAAGATATTAGAAAGGAAAGAGCTGTTACAAGGAGCTCAAAGAGGAAAAGAACAACAACTGATGAACAGCCATCAAAGAAGCTCAAGGATTCTATTGAATTAAGAGTAGACACAGCTGATGAGCTAAGAAATTACTTGAGAGTTGTTGACTTTGAGCATCCAAAATCAAAAGAAGTTGCAGATAAGAAGTCCAAGATTTCTACATTCTCAGTTGTAGATTAACAAGAAGGGGACTACTTGATATTTCATAGACAGAATGGAAGCTTTAGAGTATTCAACTTGTTATGGGATATTTTACATCTGATAGACAGAGAGGATTTGTTTCAGCTATATCTACAAGTGCAGACTTATTTTGAACATATTCCACCACAAGGAGTGGGTTTGGTTCTGCTAGGAGACCTCACAACCATCTGGGAAACAGAAGAGACAAGTGATAGTGCTCTCTGGGAAAATCAAGAGGATTGGGAAATTAACAGATGGAGGTTCTTTGAATCAGTGGGAATACATGTTTTGGAGCTAGAAGATGGAACAATGATCCACATGCGAGCAGAGCAAAGATATCCACTTACTAGAGATCTGATGATCAGAATGCTAGATCATGGCATGGAAGTGGAAGAAGAAAGTGAAACTGCACTGATGGTGAGTGGATTGTTCATCAAATGGACAATGCTAGCTGAAGATTGATGCATAACAACTGGTATGATATTTATAATATAAATCTTTTGAAACATAAGTATTTTATTTAAAAGTACTGCTTGACAAACAGTACTTTCTCAAAGTACTGCTTGCAGCATGAAACCAGTAAAGTCTTTTGATAAAATCAGTGATTTTTGAAAAGTACAAAAACATTTTGAAGCACAAAGATTTAAACAGCAACAAATGGTATTCAACTCACCATGTTTAAGTAAACAAGAAAGAGTTTGACTCATCATGAGGGTACGGCTCTGATGTGATTATCAAATCCGTTTTTAGTTGACAATTTACTAAAAATTGTATGGTCTTCAACTCACCATATCTATGATAGTGAAGAGTTGGCTAGCCCACAAGATAATGGCTTGTGTTAAAGGCTGTGGAAAACCATTGTATGGTAATTAGTTCACCATGGTAATGATACTAAAAGAACTAGCTAGTCCAAAAGCAAACGGCTATTGGTAAAGACTAATCAAATCCGTTGATAGCTGATGATTTGCTAAAAATCATATGGTTATCAATGTACCATGGTTCTTAAATCTAAACATTGACTACTCCAGAGTTAATGGCTTTGGTAAAGAGACATCAAAATCCATTAAGTTTTCAATGATTCACCTCTCACAGGAGTTTACACACCTAGAAGTGATGAGAATAGTATGAAACTTTAAAGATCTGATGTACCTTTTGCCAAATATGATGTTGAAAAGATGAGTTGCTGAAAAGAATTGTTGCTGATAAAGATTGCAGACACTGATTGCATTAATGATAACAAAACAACAATGAGACAGACTTCAAAGATACAACCTTTCCTTGAAGATAAAGATGATTGATATTCAAAGATTACAAAGAAACTTGAAATCAAGCAAGTAAAATTCAAGTTAGAGGAGGATTGTTGGGCAATAAAGTTAAAGTACTGCTGGAATATCAAAGTACTGCTGAAATACAAGTCAAAGTACTGCTGCTCGTTGAAGGACTTTTATGCAAATTATGATTAAAGAATATTGTATTATTCTAGAATGTTCTTATTAGATTAGAGTTAGAATTACTTGTCGTTCAAGTATTGTAAACCGACTAGGGTTTTCCTTGTGCCTATAAAAGGATCCCTAGGTTGGCATTAGACGCACGATAATTAGACAAATGCTTAACGATTATTAGAAGCATAATTTAGAGAAGTACGTACGATATTAGTGTTTAGAGTTTGTTAGTGAATTTGTGTAAAGTAAGCAGGTTCAAGGTTTAATATAATCAAAGTTTTGTGTTAATTCTTCTTAGCTTTGTTGAAGTAGATTCCGCATACTTAACAAAGTATATCAGCGTTTCAATATTAGTAGTTTTGGATTTACCCAAGGTTGCTAAACCCTTAAACAAGCTACAAGTTAGTTTGGTCAGAGTATATCGATCCAACATAAAGGATGAGTAAATGATGGAAGAATGCAGCTAATGTGTGTAATGATTACAAAATATTTGTGAACAGTGGTCCACGGATTGCGAGGAACCAATTATAGGGATCCTTCCTTTATAGAAAAAGGTATCTTAGAGCATTTTCATGAAATTTGAAAGTATAATCAGATATGGTTATCCTATTGGTGCAAGTGAGATTACATAATCCTAATATGAGTGAATATCAGTGAAAAGAATACTAGTAACAAAAGTGAGTGATCTAGAGTGCGGGATTTAGACGAAAATAAAAAATTTAAAATTTAAATGCAGGTTGGAGTTACCTTTCGACATAACGGGCGGAACCTTTAATTTGGTTCCGCCTCATCCACAGGTAAAATTTTGGCAGTACCAAAAAATTACAAAGGCGGAACCAAATTTTTTGTTCCGCCCCATCCGCCAAGCCAAAATCCTTAACAGTGGGCATTTTTCGACCCCTGAAACCCGTCCAAATCCCATAATTTCTTCTGAAACATGTGTAATTAATTAGTTGTGATTAGGAAACAACAATGAAACAGGTATAAACACGTGTATGGGTATAGATCATGCAAGGGCTAGAAATTTCACTAAAACTTAAAAAATAAAAATTGATAATATAATGATGTTATCCACCTGCACGGCACTTGGTTAGTTCACAAAGCGTTAAATAACAGGTTAACATCCTATAAGGCATATAATGGTTCATACATTATTGTTTTACACACCTTTTTCAAAGATACTAAATGTTTCGATAATCATTGAAAGTAGTGACACATTTTAACACTTGAACTATTAGGTGGGATTTTGTGCAAAACAACATTTTTCAAAGTACTTGACTAGTTTTACTTAGTTCTAATTTCTAAGTGAATTATGCAAGATTTTAATATAGCATATGCAAAGAAAATTATTTAAGTCTATAAGTAATGCAAAAACGATTTACCAACTTAGTGCACAAAATCTAACAAATGTCCTATTGTGCATAAACAAGAAATCAAACAAGCAAATAAATAACATGCCAAGATTGATACTTATGTTACATAATCAGACAAGTGTTCACAACAATTTGCAATAAGTAAGCAACAAGGACGACTTTTGCAATTTACTCTATTATGAATAAAAAAGGTCATAAATTTAATATATATAAAAGGTATATTACTTAATGAAAAGGATATAGTTATGATTTGTTGACCACTTATAAAGAGAAAATCTTTTATTTTACACCATATATAATTATATATTAATATTAATATTAATGACAAATAAATGCATTTTACATTTATGTTAATACAATTATATTTCCACATGTAACATATACACGTATTTTCATTTATGTATTACATAATAAGAAAAGATTAGTTATGATTTGTTGACCACTTATAAAGAGAAAATCTTTTATTTTACACAAAATAGAATGACAAATAAATGAATATTACATTTATGTGCAAAATGAAATTAACACGGTTCACATAGGTAGCCTTGCCTATAAATTGAACCAAACACTTCTCCCAATTTCTTATCACCTTAATCACATATTCAAATAATTCAAAAAACACGAAAATGAGAGCAATCTTTCTTGTGTTAGTTGCAATGGTGGTTCTTACCACACCATCCACTGCTAGAATCTTTCCAACAAGGTATTTGGTTGATACCAATGACGATATAGCCATCCGAGATGATGATTTTCATCTGTTTTATGCCGATAGAGTGAACTTGGAACTAGGCATAGATGGTGAAAGTGAGCCTTTTCTTCCTTTACCATCAAATGCTCCCGCTCCTGCTCCCACTCCAGTCTCCGAGCCCTCACATAAGCACAAACACAAGCACGAGCACAAAAATCACCATCACAAGCATGAACATGAACATAAAGATCATCATCACAAGCATGAGCATGAGCATAAAGATCATCACCACAAGCATAACCCACACCATGGATCACATGCTTTGCCACCAAACGCTCCTGTAGCAGCACCAACAGCAGCACCAATGTCTTTATGGACATGGTTGTGGTAATTTTGATGCTGTGGATGCTATAATAGAGCTGTATTATGAGTTTTCTTTTCATATGAACTATGAAATATTAATGATGGTTTTTATTACATTGCTTTTGTGTTGTGATCTTTTGTCCTTTGACTTACAATTATACACATTCTATGTTTTCTTTGTTTTCCATTCATGATATTTCATATACACAATTGCTATTTTAGATAAAAATCATATACACATAAACTTAAACAAATAATTTGTTAACTTCATCTTGATAGTTCTCTAATATCCTTTGATGGAACATGATTCTTGAACATCATCCGCATATGCTTTTTTGTTATAAAGAGTATTTTTTGAAGTGCATGTGACAAGAAGAACGATGCTCTTCAAATGAAACAATACTAATAAGTTCTTCTTAATGTCTATTTTCATTACACGAAGTAAGAATGTTGAATGACTAACATATAAATGAGTTCTCGAAAAATGTTTGGTGTAACGATATTTGCATTTTCTAAACATGTTTGATTGAGAGTTAAATACAAAACTAACAATGTACCTAGCAAATGATGACGCATTTACTATCAAAATTCAAACATACATAATTAATGAAAATGGTAAATCTGTAAATTTAAATTAAAAGAGTCAATAATAGTTTAACACACCATATATGATACTAATGTAAATTAATTAACCTTTGACTATTTGTATATATTTTGGTCATTAATCAGATACTATAAAAAAAATCACAACAACAAAACATTAATTTTTAATTTTGGTTATAATACCACTACTACAAAAAAGGAAATAGAGCCCCCTTAATAGAGCCCGGTTTTTGTAAAAAACGGGCTCTAAAGGGATTCCGGGTTGTGGAAAAGAGTATAGAGCCGTGTTTTTTCTCAAAGAACCGAGCTCTATGCTAAAAAATATTAGAGCCGTGTTTTTTGCTTAAAAACCGGGCTCTATTCCTCGTATAGAGCCATGTTCTCTTTTATAAAACCGGGCTTTATGACTAAAACTATTAGAGCCCGTTTTTCTTCCACGAAACCGGGCTCTATTACATTTCCCACCAACGGCTAATAACAAAACGAGCATACTCAACGGGTGAAAACCATATGAAGCATATTTATTACCTTTTTTTGCCTCTTTTTTTCCAAACCTTTGCATATATAAGCTTTAAATGAACAAATTTTAATTGTCTCCATATATAAGCTTTAAATGATCAAATTTTGTTCAATCTCAAATCATAATTAAAGGTAACTTCTTATATTTAATTATTGTTATATACTATTCTAGCTTATTTTCATACATACACATGTTCAATTTCAAAGCTAAGCACATCTTTATTGTTAATTCTTGATCAATATGTCACTCTCTATAAAACTACTTGTGCTATTTCTTGACTTCTGCAAAGAATATATTAGTAGTCTTTTTGTTAACTGAAACCTATGCATTATGCTAAAAAATAACGTATGTTTGAGATGCAAATTTAAATAACACGCATTAAGAACACTAGTTTCTAGGATATTCTTTCATACAAAACGGGTGGTTAGGAAGGAACAATTATGTGTCTTTTTTTCTTCCGAAAGGGGGTGGGGGTTAACAATGGTTCTGACCCATGAAAATTGGGTTTGCCGTCAAACAAAAAATAATTAACTTATGGAGTAGATGAAAATTAACAGATAATGCAATTAAAACATTAAAAGTACATCCTCCCTTAATTATTTGTCTTCCAATTGTGATTATGCGTCATGTATATGAATTAGACTTTACTAGTGTACATGAATTGCAACTAAGTAATATACATTATTTTGTAGGGAGTAATAATAATTCACGATACTATAGATATGTTTAGATATATGAATATTTGTTTCTTAACTTGTAACTTATTTGTATTTGTAGGACCGTTTTCGGAAATAATTTGGCACGCGAAACGTGCTACTAGCTTGATTGACCCGTGCAAGTAAGGTGTCTTTTTATGATTTTTCGAACCACTAATAGCGTTGTTATGACATTCATTTAGTACAAATAAGGTATAAATTATTCTCTTTTAGTATAATACTTAGCTTATATTAATAGAGATTAATTTTGGATTGCCCCTATTAGGATTGCCTTTTAAATAATTTATCCCATTTAGGATGCGAATGTTATTAACAAATTGAGTATTTAAGGAAAATTCGGTATGATTTCTCTTACTTCTACAAATTTGTGTTTTATGCAAATATTTGGGGATTTGAGGGAATGTACTAGATAGGTCGAAATTCTAGATGGATCGAAGTAGATAGATGTACAAGATAGATCGAAATTCAGAGGAATATTTGACCAAGCTGTCTGAATTTATTAGAGTTGCCGAGGATGATCGGGAAAAGAAAGGAAAATTAAGAATATCTTGTCCGTGTAAAGATTGTAACCATATACAATTTTATACTGACTCTAATGTAATAAAAGGACACCTCATATCAACTGGGTTTACAGAACGGTATACTTGTTGGTCATGGCATGGTGAATTATTGCAAGAGCGTGACACGGTTGATTCTGATCATAGCGAGGATGATGACGATGATTCGTACGACAGCGGTCCTGATAACTTAGATGACATGTTACATGATTTGGAGGGTGACATAGATGACAATAATCATGCCAAATTTCAAGAATTGTTTGAGCATGCGGAAAAGCCATTATATGCTGGGTGTAAAAAACACACTAGACTAAGTGCAGTGTTGAGATTGTTTGACGTAAAGGCAGCTAATGGTTGGAGTGATAAAGGTTTTACAGATTTGTTAGAGGCAGTGAATGAATTGCTCCCCGAAGATAATGAGTTGCCCGTTTCTGTATACAAAGCAAAAAAACAGATTTGTCCAATGGGATTGCAAATCAAAAGAATACACGCATGTCCCAATGATTGTGTATTGTATACGAAGGAAAAAAAGGACTTGCATAAATGTCCTGTCTGTAATTCATCAAGGTATAAGGAAAAAACTGAAAAAGAAATTAATAGTGATGTGACGAAGAATGGCCCCCCAGCTAAAGTATTATGGTATTTGCCCATTATACCTAGGCTGAAACGATTATTTGCTAATCCAAAAGATGCAAAGTTGTTCCGTTGGCATGCCGAAGAGCGTAAAAAAGATGGAAAAATAAGACATGTGGCTGATTCACCTCAATGGAGAAATATTGATAATATTGAGATTAGAAATGTACGGGTTGGAGATGAGGTTAGAGATATACGGTTTGGTGATGAGATTAGGAATATACGGTTTGGACTTAGCTAAGACGGAATAAACCCTTTTGGAAATATGAGTAGTCGTCACAGCACTTGGCCAGTTCTTTTATGCGTCTACAATCTTCCACCTTGGTTATGCATGAAACGAAAGTACATCATGATGTCATTGTTAATTCAAGGTCCAAAACAACCAGGAAACGACATCGATGTGTATTTGGAACCGTTAATTGATGACATGAGAGAACTGTGGGGTACAGGCGTTGAAGTGTATGATGCGTACATGAAGGAAACTTTTCAATTGCGTGCCATGATTTTTTGTACCATAAGTGATTTTCCTGCATACGGTAACTTGTCTGGATACGGTACAAAAGGATATAAGGCGTGTCCTGTTTGTGAAGATGATACCCACTCAAAGTGGTTGCCAAATTGTAAGAAGATGGTATATATGGGACATCGAAGATCGCTTTGAAAGGATCACCCATTCCGTAGACGAAAAAAGTTGTTTGACGGCAACCCTGAGCTAGGAGTCTTACGACAACCATTGGATGGAGAAGCTGTATTATCCCGAGTTCAAGAAGTAAACAATGTGTTTGGAAAACGAAAGAGAACCCCTCCAACCAACATATGGAAAAAAAGTCTATCTTTTTTGATTTGCCATACTGGAAGCATTTGCAAGTCCGACATTGTCTTGATGTTATGCATATCGAGAAAAATGTGTGTGACAGTTTAATAGGATTATTGTTAAATATTCCGGGAAAAACAAAAGACGGGGTTAATGTTCGAAAGGATATGGTTGAAATGGGAATAAGACAAGAGCTTGCTCCAGTTGAAAAAGAAGGAAGTCGTATATATCTCCCGGCAGCTTGTTATACCATGTCAAAGGCCGAGAAAACCAAATTTTGTCAATGCTTACATGGTGTTAAGGTTCCATCCGGATATTCTTCAAATGTTAAGAAGTTGGTGTCGATGAATGACTTGAAATTGCTTGGTATGAAGTCGCACGATTGTCATATTTTAATTACACAACTTATCCCAATTGCAATTCGTGGAATATTGCCAAACCGCATTCGACACACGATCACAAAGCTTTGCCTATTTTTCAACCTGATTCATTCAAAAGTGATCGATCCAGAAGTGTTAGATGAATGGCAGAGTGATATTATCCTCACCCTTTGCCAACTCGAGATGTATTTTCCTCCTTCCTTTTTCGATGTCATGGCTCATTTGGTATCTCATATTGTAGGAGAAATAAAGGCTTGTGGTCCTGTGTTTCTACGGTACATGTATCCATTCGAGAGATACATGGGTTTCTTAAAAGGATATGTTAGGAACCGATATCGACCAAAGGCGAGTATTATTCAGGGATATGCTACCGAGGAGGTAATTGAGTTTTGTACAGACAATATGAAAGATGTCCCCAATATTGGCATCCCACAATCTCGCCATGAGGGTAGACTTCAAGGGGTTGGGACTATTGGGAGGAATTTGGAAGTGCCAAATCAAGATGATTTATATCGGGCACATTTTACCGTTTTAGAACACATGACTTGTGTTGCTCCGCACATCCATGAACACAAAAGAATGTTAATAGCAAAATATCGTAATAAGACACAAGCATGGTTGGCTACCGAGCATTATAGAACATTTCCGGATTGGTTGAAAAACAAGGTGAGAAGTAACATGCTACAAAATGTAGATAGGACGGTGGAACGGTTGGGGTTCGGTCCGCAATTTGTGACAAGATACCAAGGCTATGACATCAATGGGTATATATTTTACACTAAGCAACAAGATGAAAAGAGTACATTGCAGAACAGCGGAGTGATGGTAATAGCCGCTACACCTGATTTCTCAATGGATGATCATGAAGCAAGGTCGGCGATTGCCAAAAAAATCATATTATGGTGTCATTCAAGAAATCTGGGAATTGGATTATCTTTCGTTCACTATACCTATGTTAAAGTGTAAGTGGGTCAATAACGTAGGAGGTGTTAGAGTTGACGATTACGGTTTTACAAGTGTCAATCTTTCCACAAATGGCTATGTATCCGAACCGTTTATCCTAGCAAAACAAGCGAATCAAATATTCTTTGTTGAGGACCCGAATGATTCTAGATGGCACATCGTTCTACACGGTAAACGATGTATAGTTGGTGTTGAGAATGTTGTCGACGAGGATGAATATGACCAGTTTGATGAGCTACCTCCGTTTTCTATCAGTGCTTCATCTTCAAATGACGTTATTGATGATACCACTTACTTAAGATCCTACCACGATGAAGGTATTCTTTGTTGAAGACCTGCACTTGATTAAGGTAAATAAAATATCTTTTTAATATGAAATAAAACGTAATTTTTATATTTCATTATAATTTACATACTAATAAATTTATTTTGTTTTGCAGGCACGTAGCTTATCTAGTTTATTTAGACATGTTTTTGTATAAAGTTTCAATAAATTTTAATTTTAGATTGTAAGACTATTGAAAAAAAAAAAAAAAAAAAAAAAAAAAAAAAAAACCTTTGAACAATTTTATTTTCTTAAAAAAAATACTTTCATTTTCTTTTCTTTTTTTCTTTTAATCATATATTGGTTTATAAAATTTAGTTAGGCGGTTCTCAAAATTTTAGCCTAAAATCTAAAATCCAAAAGGGCGCGTCATTTCCCTCCCCCAAATTTCATTACACACCAAACCCTAATCTCTTTTCCCCCTTCACTTTCACAACCTTCAGCACACACCACTTAACCACTTTCGCACACCACCACCACCACCACCGTCGCACACCATTGGCGTCACAGGCCACCTTCATCACAGATCCAAGCCACCAACAGACTTATTCGAATTAGGAGGTACCAATTTGCTAAAGTTGATATTGTTCTTCAATTAATCTTTATAATATCTCATTAATGTTGTTAAATTTGATTCTGGAATTGCTTATGTCTTAATGTTAGGCTGATATTGAAGAGCATATGGATGAGCAGCATATGGTTGAGCATGATATGAATGAGCAACCCGAACCACAACCTCCAAGGAAAAAGTGAGGAATCTACACCATAAATACGAAGAATAGGAAACAATTAAATGGTGTTACTTTCGATGAGTATGGCCTTGCTATTGGAGATGACCAGTCTCCTTTTGGGCTTTACTTAGGAGCTGTAACTAGGGCAAAGATCTCTATCCTCAAAGATGATTGGAGGAAAGTGAAAAAAAGTGATAAAGATCAGTTATGGTTGGAAATCAAGGTATATTATCTTAACCCCATTAGTTAGGATGTCACTTAATTACTATGTTTATTAACGTCTTATGAGCTTCATTTTTACATTGCAGGAGCATTGTAGGCTTAAGGATGATGGCTGCAAAAAACAAGTGCTCAAACAGTGCAACCATTGTTGGAAAAGTTTCAAGAAGCATCTTCGTACAGATTACATGTATAAGGAAAGAAGTCCTTGTGATAAGTGGACGTTTATTGAACCCGGTACATGGGAAGAGTTTGTGAAGATGGAAAGTACCCCTGATAAAATGGTATGACTTACTTTAAAATGTATTTTTATATATTGTATAATGCTGCAATGTTTCTAATTCTCTATTATTCCTATGTCAAGGCGAAACATGAAAAAGGGAGGAAATGGGCTAAACTCAAGAAAAATCCTCCACGGGTGGGCCCAAAAGGATATCGTGGAAATGTAGATCGATGGGAAAAAGAGAGAGCTTCTGAAGAGCTTTGCACAGATGTCCATAAGATACCTGATCATCGTGGGAGACATTATTGTTTGGCAAGGAGAGTACACGATAAAGTAAAAGGATTGATGTTATCGCCTGAAATGCAAGTTATTGCGGACCAATTGGTAAGGCATTGCTAGCTACCCATATCCCATTTCCTTAGGTGCTAATATAAAAAGATTATACTTTTAAATGCAAAGTTATTTTCACCATAATAGTGCAATATGCAGACTATAAGTTTGATAACAGTGAGAAATAAAAATAGAAATGCAAGCACATAATTGATCAACACATCACTTTCTCGTGAATGTATTGTACCTTGTAAGGATATAGGTTTTGTATAATGGATGCTGGAATATAAAATGTAGTAATTGCCATCCAGGTTGTAATTGTAATTGGCTGAAGAAACAAGTATTTGAATGTACTTTTTGAAAGTAATTATTCAGACCTGAAATAATAACTTATTACTTACATAATCAGTATTCGATCAACACATCACGCATATTAATAGTTTCTGATTATTGTATTACTTGCATAAATTACAGATTGAGGCACACACACAATTATCTAACAGTTCAGAAGTTGAAGATGGTGTAGATCCATTAATTATGGTGGTAGGACCGGAGCACGGTGGTCGTACTAGGGGGTAGGACACCTTGTGGGCTTTAAACGGGGGATAGAGGGATATGTTTCAAAGAAGAGAAAGTATCGCGAAAGACAAGAAATAATGGCGATTGTAAAGGAAAAAATAGCAGAAGCACGTGTAGAATTGAAGGCCGAGTATGATAAGGATCTTGCAAGAGCAATAAAGGAGATGAATTCTAGGCAAGAGAATGAAAACCCTGAGAGCCCGCCAATGAGGAAAAGTAGTTGTGACTCGGCATCAAACTTTGATGTGTTGGACAATATACAGGTGCATGTACTTACTTTTTTCACTACTCTAAACAGTTTTAATATGCAATCCCAAACACCCCTGAACATAGATTCCGTATTTGATAAACTTGTTAGCAAGTAATTTGCACATAGAAGTCTATAGATGTTAAAACAGATTTAAACATTAAAACTTTATCAAGTTTTAACACATAAAGTCAATGATCAACTTTATTCAAATTTTGGAAGACTGGAACTGATTGTAATATTGTATGTTTAAGATAAATATTACTTCACTGTTGCGAACTTGTGTGGCAATTGGCCAATAAGTAAGACTAAAAAAAGTGCACAACACATTAACATAACTACATAAGCACACAACACATTAACGGATCTTGTTTGCTACTGATCTTGTATGCTTATTTGCACATGTTCTATGGATCTTGTTTGCTACTGATCTTGTTTATCAAATATGCTACTGATCTTGTTTGCAACATAGATGTTAAAATAGATTTAAACATAGTAGTCTATTGATCTTGTTTGCAAAATAATTTGCACATGCTGGTTAAAATTTAAGTTAGTTAGTACAACTGACATTTTGAATGATATTCATGTTTTTATTTAGATTTAGAGCTATAATAAAGCATGTACTCAATTGCTTGTTAATTTTTTTGCATTATAAGTGTATTATATATTTTCTGATAATATATGTTTTATAGGAGGCTAGCAAATGCCAGTTGTTTCTCCCCTACGGGACCAAGAAGGTTCTTGTTGCTATAGGGATGGTGTATCCGGCTAAGCAAGTACATGGAAAGTCAGTGCTACAGGGGCATGCGAAGGTGCATGTAGACAATGTTGAAGCTAAGTACAAGGACTACATTCTTCCAGTCGAAACCGAAGAGTTTAGTACATTAGGACAAACCGTGCTTAGTTTTATTCAATGGCCCAAGAAGTATATTGAACTCACAAAGGTAAATTGATCTACACAAGATTCACTTATAATATTGTAGTTACATGTTGTCACTATAATAACTGTACTTTGTTATCAGGCCTCCAACCAAATAGGAAACGAGAAAAGTGTGGCAGCAAATACCTCCACCCAAACTGCAACCAAGCAAATTATGGCAGCAACTACATCCACCCAAATTGCAACCAAGCAAATTTTGGAAACAAACAAAGAACCTTCCATCCAAAAACAAACATCGTCAACTTTGTATAGACAAGGACCAACCAACCATATAGCAGCAGCTGCGCTGACCAAGAGTGCAACCAAGAGTGCACGTCCCCTCAATTCGGTACGTACATTCATGTATGTGTATGCTTCACATGTTCATGTTCTGGTTCGAGTCTAAATGGTCTTTGTATTTATGGGTTCAACATAACTTTTAGCCTTTAATTAATACTTCACATGTTTTGTTAGTGTTAGAAAATCACCATTACTAGTGTACTTGTTGTGCAGGCTAGTAAGGAAAAAGAAGATCTAATCAAGAAAATGAACAGCTATCGTGGTCAGATACATAAAAGAGCGTGTGTTCGAAGTGCTTATGAACGTTTGATGCGTAGCCCAGATCCTACTCGTTCTATACTTGTTAATGTTAGAGCCTCGTGTTTTTGGACAATCAGAGTCCTTTCAAATTTCGGTTCCTCCCCAGGATCTTATGATGCTTTTTACGAATGGATGGCTTAACTCTTCCATTATAACTTTGTTTGCAACGTAAGTACACAGGGGCTTAACATATCTTATTTAAACATAGTTGGGATATTTTGTTATTTTCATTTTATATATTGTCATGTTTCCAGGTCCATACATAAGATTTTGCAAAAGGTGAAATCGCAATCGAACAAATGCGGTTTCCTGAACCCGTATACGATTCAAGATTCTGTATGCATGTTTGACAGTTTACTTGTCGAAAAACTACTTGTTGCAAGCGATGGACTCAAGCCAACATAAATCGTTTTTTCTTGCTCCATACGTTGAAAGGTACGATATGCAACACTATCCTTCATTGCTTCATGACTTATGTAAATTGTTTATACTAAAAGATCACATATCAATGTGTTTTAGTAAACACTGGAATCTGTTCATAATTGTACCTCAACAAAAGTCGGGTTCATTTTGGATTATGATATGGAAGGAAAGAACGAGGAGAGCTACGAATTTACCAATGTAGTGCAGAAGTAAGAATTTTTTGCATTAACGTATTATTCACATTTATATCTATAAAGGTTAACATAACTCTACCATTCTTTAATTTCTTGTAGGGCGTTTGGTAGTATGAAATGGAATCTTGTTAAGGTAAATAATCTCATTCTATAAATGTATATTATTATTTTTTATTTCTTTTGTTTAATGCTTATAAAATGGCTTCTATTTTTAGTGCAACCAACAACGTCACTATTGGGAATGCGGGTACTTTGTGATGAAGTGGATGCATCAGTTTGTAACCCATCAACAACACTCATTCCCCAAAACAGTAAGTAACTTTTAAAAGCCATTCTTATTGTTGAATATATTCTGTGACTATCTTGTTTGCCATATAGTTTGGTTCGAAATGTTGGAAATTAAGTCTGTTTGAAAAGTTGCCATATAGTTTTGTTTGCAAATGTGATAGGATTTGGTTTTCATGTGTTTTGTTAGTTTTTAGTTGTCGCATCCAACATGTTATCCTTGCTGCAATATGTACAACATTAGGGCAAACACTAGTCTAACGTATCATAGGGCTGGTTATGGTCAATACATAGGGCTGATTCGAATTGGTTATTTAAGCAGTTTGGGAGTTGTTGATAGGCATAACAATCAAAACTGCTAGGGGGTTTTAGGCATTGCTTACTTTAAATAAGCAAATAAGCGGTTTCAATTTCTTCTAAAATTACTAAGGGGTGTTTGGCATTGCTCTAGTCTGCTTTAGTAATAAGCAGACAACCACTTAAATAAGCAATTCCAAACACCTTCTAAAATCAATGAGCTTTCACAAGTGTTCTCTCTTATTGAAAATGCGTCACACGACAATAATATTTCTGGTAGATTTGCACAATCATATTTCTGGTGGATTTGCAATTCTTTGTGAAAACATAGCAGATCGTATATTAATACCGTGTCATCGTATAGAAGAAGCACATACTCTTTTTTTGTGTAGCATCCTCCTTTAGGGTGATATAAGATTTTGGGTCGATTTATAGAGGTATAGTTATGTTCTACAACGTAGTCTTAAACTTCTACAAATTACTTCATTTCAGGCTATTATATATCGTGATTCTATGATACAAAAATACTTGTGTGATGCCATTAATTCCAGATGATAGCCTACCAGATTGTTAACATTTAACAAGAATGAAACTAAATATAAACGATAACATAGAACAACAGAAGTATAAACTAAACCAATTGAATTTGGACCAGTAGTTGTTTAAATCATGGTTTAGATTGGTCTAATTCCAAACCAGATCTTAGAGTGAACAAGTTATCAGACACATGATGTGCATAAATCTTATGGATGTTTTTTACACAGGTGCCTTGGAATGACAAGAAGCCATTTACTGCCAAGGAGCTGGACGACATCATGAGCTCGTGCATTTCAGTGTGTGGCATTTGATCATCAGTCATGGTAGTTTTTAGGAAAGGTTGGCATGTACTCATGTCTTTTTGTATATCTCCTTTCCCTTAGCCCAACGAAACACTTATTGTGAAACTGTTGTGATGTTTAATTAGTGGTATTAAGTATGTTCGGTAGTCCATAGGACCCGTATTACATTGTTGTAAACTGATCTTGGATCTTAAATCCATTGGTTTTGGTATAGACCTTCAAGGTTATGGTTTTGTTACAGTTTTATTTTGTTACAGTTCTGTTTTGTTGTTTCTACTGTGGAAATACATATGTAAACAGGTGGAATTTAACAAAATTAAAAAAAGCAAATTTTTTTTTTTCATAGAGCCATGTTTTGTAAGGAAAAAACAGGGCTCTATGCTTATTAAAAATGGATTTTTTAAGTCAGATAGAGCAATGTTCTCAATGAAAAAATGGGCTCTATTAAACAACATAAAGCCCGTTTTTGAAACCGGGCTCTATGGCACTTCCTAATAGAGTCCCCCCCCCCTTTTGTGCCCTCATGAAAAACCGGGCTCTATTAGCATTTTTAACCGGGCTCTATGCCAATTTTTGTAGTAGTGAATAATGGTTAAAAAAATACTTAAATAAGCTCAGGACAAGACTGAAGGAAACTACCAAAGATTAGACCACAAATTCGGACCTCACGCTTTGCGATGATGAGGCGATATGCTAGGGCAGCTAGGCTCCAAAAGCTGCTAGACCTACAAAATTAACTATAAGGCGGGGCATAGTGGTGAACCGGGTCACCAGCTGCCACATCAGCTTTGTCTCTCCGGTGACCAGACATAATCAAGTTGCCACAGTGGTGACCGATTTTTTTTTTTTTAATTCAAACATTTTAAATGAAAAACTTAAAATTCATTAAAAATAAAAACATTACATATGTTATTCAATTAAACATTAAAAACATTACGTAAATTATTCAAATAACATTAAAAACATTACAAAAATTCTTCATCGTCTTCCTCATCGTCTTCGTCTTCATTCTCTTAATTGACTTGATTTCTACGATTTCTCCAAATGTGTTCGATCAAATCAGATTTTAAGTGTAGATGAGTTGATGAGTCTTGGAGCTCCTGAGTAACTACTAACGATTCTTCATGCGTTCTTAAAGGATCGTGATCACGATGGCCCTCATCTTCGAACCATGTAGGACATATCGCCCGCTGCTTGTGTCGAATGATCATATTATGTAATATGATACATGTATATATAATATCTTGGAGATCCTTTTTATACATCCCTCGAGCCGGAACTTTAAGCATTTTCCACTTCTTCTTTAACACACCAAAAGCCTGTTCCACATCTTTCCTTGGTGCTTCGTGCTTCCTCTTGTACAATATTCTTTTTTCGTCACCCGTGGGAGGATTTGAAATGGACTTAATAAGAACGGACCACTGTTGATATATCCCGTCAGTAAGATAATATCCCCTTTTATATTGTACATCGTTAGCCTCGAATTCAAGGTCTGGTGCTCTCCCAGATTTGATATCATTGAAAACAGGGGAACGATGTAAAACGTTTACGTCGTTATTCATACCGGAGACACCAAAGAACGCATGCCAAATCCATAAATCTTAAGAGGCGACCGCTTCCAATAAAATGAATGGATGTGGCCATGATCACCCCTAGCATATTGACCTCTCAAACCATTTGGGCAATTCTCCCACTCCCAACTTGTACAATCAGTGCTTCCCATCATCCCAGGAAACCCATGCTTATGCTCGTGATGAGCATATAATCTTTCAAGGTCAGTATACATGGGCTTTCGCAAATACTCATCACCATCTAACTCCATGATAACATTGCAAAACTTACGGAGACATTCACGGGATGTTGTTGCAGCCACTGCCAGATTCTTGTCAAGAGAATCAGGAACGGCCGCGTATCCCAATTGACGAATGGCCGCAGTACACTTGACCAACGGGCTAATACCAGGCATGCCCCTACAATCAGGAGTTTGTTGAAAATAAGGAGAATAATCGGTTACCTCTCGAACAATTTGTGTGAATAGTTCTCGGCTCATTCGGAACTGCCGACAGAAGGTTCTTTCGTCGAACTGTAGGTTTTCAAATAAGTATGCCGCCACTAAACGATTATGAGCACCCTCATGATCCCTACATATGTACCTTCGTGGAACTTATGGCTGTGATGCTTGGTAAGCGTTCCAAGAAAAATCCGCAAAATCCGTAAAATCACTAATAACTTCATCATCGTCAGAAGACGAAGAACCAAAAAAGAGCTCGTACGACATAATTAAAATAGGGGCAATTCTACAAATAGCCCGGTAGCTTAAAGTGTTGGGCTTTTTTTGCCCCAAAAACGTCGCTTTCCCAAAATAGCCCAAGCAAAAAGCGACTAAATGTGAGAGTGACATGTGGTGTGTACTTTTTGGCCCCTAGCGAAAAGTCGCTTA
Organism: Artemisia tridentata subsp. tridentata; assembly: GCA_021014915.2. Taxonomy (NCBI): domain Eukaryota; kingdom Viridiplantae; phylum Streptophyta; class Magnoliopsida; order Asterales; family Asteraceae; genus Artemisia; species Artemisia tridentata. The sequence continues at coordinate 206,084,724 of CP139503.1, forward strand.
AAAAGTCAAAAAAGTCGCTTAAAAACTAGCAAAAGTCGCTTAAAAAAGTTAAAAAGTCAAACTTTTTGGCTGCAAAAAGACACAAATAGTAGGTCGCTTAATTGACAAAAAAAGTCGCTTTAAGCGAATTTTTGGAAGTAGCCTATTCCTTGGGCCATTTTGGGAAAGCGACTTTTTTGGGGCCAAAAAAGCCCAACACTTTAAGCTACCGGGCTATGTCTATATTTGCCCCATTAAAATAATGTGTTTGAAGGTGTTGATAGAAATGTTGTTTGAAATTGTGTGTTTAGAAGTGTGTTTGAGGTTGGTATTTATAAGGTTGTAAAGTAGTAAAGTTTTTATTAAAAAAAATAATAATAAAAAAAAAATAATAATAAAAAAAATAATAATAATAATAATAATAAAAAATTAAATTAAATTAAATATCAAACGGTAATATTTTTTGAAATTAGATGGTGTAAACTATCGGTCGAAATTGAGACCGATAGTTTTTTTTTTTTTTTTTTTTTTTTACTTCGACCGATATTAGACCACGGAGCAACATAGGGCTCGACCGATATTGAAATCGGTCGACCCTCCCTCGCGACCGATTTTTTCTGTTCCATTGTGAGTAGCCTAATGAAACACAATGATACTATACACCGATCGGCTAGCTAAACAAACTTGGCAAACAGGATAATAATCCATGATATCAACTAGACAAGATTCAGCACATTATATTACATTAAACTGACTATAACCATCCATAAATCGATAGTAATGTTCGTTAAAAAGCTTTGCTAAATTCAAACACATTGAAAACCATGGAACCAATAAAACCCTGAAGCTGCTGAACAGAATGAAAGACGCTCAAGAGAGAGACGTTATTAGATAAATCTTCCATGTTTGCATTAATCTCAACTGTCCATTCACTTTATCGGCAAATCAACGATTTGAACCCGGAATTATTTTTTGTCAACTTGATCTTAAATGAATTGACTATAATAATAAAATAAAAAACAGTTATAATACTTATAGTGATGATTTTCTCACAAGTCTTGCTTTCAGCTCGTTTGCTACAGCGTCAATAAATTCTTTCGTGTTCAAATAGTGCTCCCTACTGAGCCTGAAAATAAGTCACAATACAAATTGTGAACACAACACAAAATAATACACTAAAGAAGCAATGTTATTAGGTTATTAAGAAGTATTTGAGATGTCGTGTTAACAGTAGAAAACATTCTATAAAATTACTTTCAAGTCAAGTACTTACTTGGATCCATGAAGAATAAGCACAAGATCCTTTGTCATCTTTCCAGATTCAACGGTGCCGATACAAGCTGCTTCCAGCTTCTCAGTGAAATCCAAAAGCCTAGAGTTGTTATCCAACTTTGCCCTGTATTAAACAATTTATATTCTTCAAATCGTTCATGTAATGGGTTAAACTCAAAATATAACAAGTTAATATTTGCTAACCTGTGGGCGAGCCCACGGATCCAAGCAAAGATCGAGGCTAGTTGTGATTAGGAAACAACAATGAAATAGGTATAAACACATGTATGGGTATAGATCATGCAAGGGCTAGAAATTTCACTAAAATGTGAAAAATGAGAATTGATAACTTAATGATGTTATCCACCTGCCCGGCACTTGGTTAATTCACAAAGCGTTAAATAACAGGTTAACATCCTATAAGGCATATAATGGTTCATACATCATTGTTTCACACACCTTTTTCAAAGACACTGAATGCTTCGATAATCATTGAAAGTAGTGACACATTTTAACACTTGAACTATTAGGTGGGATTTTGTGCAAAACAACATTTTTCAATGTACTTGACTAGTTTTACTTAGTTCTAATTTCTAAGTGAATTATGCAAGATTTTAATATAGCATATGCAAAGAAAATTATGTAAGTCTATAAGTAATGCAAAAACAATTTACCAACTTAGTGCACAAAATCTAGCAAATGTTCAATTATGCAAAAACATGAAATCAAACAAGCAAATAAATAACATGGCAAGATTGATACTTATGTTACATAATCAGAACAGTGTTCACAACAATTTGTAATTGTGGAAACCGTAGAGGGGGGTGAATACGTTTCAATTTAAAAACATAAAAACTTTTTGTATCAAACACCCGATCAAGTGTGACGTAATATGAAAAGTGTCAAGAATGATCATACAACATATAGAGATGGTATAAAGTAAACTACAACACAAACACAATCAAACCATGACACAAACATAATCAACATAATATAAGCAACAAACCACACAAACATAAACGCAATGCAAATATAAATATAAACCGATAAAGACTAAAATAAAAGTAAAGAGATAAGTAAAGAAGGCGCAAACCGGACACGATGATTTATAGTGGTTCGGTCACGAAGCTCCTCTTCGCCCTACTCCACTCCCCGAGTACCCAACTCGAGAGTTCCTTCACTAATCAACAAGCTCCCTTCAGGCGGAGAAAACCGTACAACGTCGCTTATCCTTATTTCCGACACTAAGCTAAATGTCGAGTACTAATCTTAGCTAGTACCAATCTACCACGATCTACCTTTGATCCACTTGATCAACACACAAGCCCACAAGCTACAAGAGATCTCCAAGATCTCAACAAGATCACAATGATCTACTCTCACTTGACTCGATCTACCCGATCTACCCTTGATCCACTTGATAAATACACAAGCCCACAAGCTACAAGAAATCTCCAAGATCTCAACAAGATCACAATGATATACTCTCACTTGACTCGATCTACCCGATCTATCCTTGATCCACTTGATCAACTCACAAGCTCACTATCTACAAGAGATCTTCCAGATCTCGACAAGATCACAATGATCTACTCTCACAAACTACTCAAAAGAAAATCAACTTGATGTATGCTAGGATACAACAAGTATGTAACAAGTGTTACAAGTGCACTAACTATAACTACAACACTTTGTATCTTTGTGATGCTATGTGTTCTTCTCTTGCACTAGTAGAGTAATGAAGGTGATCTCTTGGTTGGATGAAAGGATCACTCTAAAACAAACTAAGACTCTCTAAATGATCAAAGAAAGTGATCTAAATAAGAAGGGATAAGACCAGAAAAAACTAACTGAAAAAATCAAGTTGGAAGTGTAAAATGGTCCACTATTTATAGGCAAAGAAAAAACTAGCCGTTACATAAGGACGGTACCACTAAAGTTCAGACGGTACCACTAATTGTCAAACGGTACTGTTAAATTTAGTGGTATCATCCCAGACAAAAACGCTCCTCTTTTGATTTTTAGTGGGGAAGGTTTATTTGGGGATGTTTAGAGCTGTTTTGGGGGGGGGGAATAGTTGTTGGGATTTTTAAACTTATTTTTCAAAATAAAACATTTCTTTTTAATTCAAAAATAATTTGTAAAATGTATTTTTGAAAAAATATTTTGTCACATTAAAAATGTGAAGTTTAGAACAAAAAATTTATTTCTTTGATCATCCGTCAAGTTTAAATTTGTTTGTTCATACCTTGAGTGATTTACGTCAGGATGAAAATCTACGATTCTGTTGAGGCATACTTGAGACGTCGAGAGGTGTTGATGTAAGTATGCATTGATGATTTATGTTTACAAGTAACTTGCGCATTTTACGTTATGCATTACAAGTTACATGTTTGTCATTATTGAAACCAAAGAAACCGTTTAGTTTAAATATCGTAATATTTGCATTAACAATCTCCCCCTTTTTGATGATGACAAATATGTAAACCGTAACACAGAGTAAAATGTAAAAGTTACCTGTTTACACTCCCTTTTCCCCTTTTTGTCAAAGCAAAAAGGTAGTTTCTTCAAGCTCTCCCTTGAATTCACTCCCTGCTCCCCCTTATTGCACTACTTTCCTTTCTCCCCAGAAAGGCGAGCTTGCATCATCCCAGTGAAGTCTTCTATCACCACTTGTGAAGATGACTCCATGCTATGTATTCAAATACCCCCGAGCTCCCCCTAGCTCAATGCTCCCCTATGGTGATTGAATCCCCTTGTTTATTTACCTTAGTATCTAGTGGATCCAGGGATCAAACTCTTACAAAGGCTTTTCCTACATCAAGGGTTAGCTTCGTGCAACATAATATATAAAAGAATAGGAGCAACATTATAGGGATAGAATACTCATAGCAAGACATGCAAAGGTTAAACTATGTTAAAGTGTAGCTACCAAAAAAAAATGAGTTTGATGAGGTATGTGAGCATATCAAAGTATGATAGAGGTTAGACACGTGATGAAAGTGTGCCAAAGGGATAAAAACGACGAAGAAAGCCCAAGATAGTTGAGCGACACAAAAATGTGAATACGTTATGCAATTCAAAGACACTAAGGAGTCACAACTTGACCGAAAATATAAGGTGTAATTGTTCAACCAATCACACTAACAAGAACGAGATTCGTTCGTTGACTGACACATAAAATGGCTTCTTCCAAGTTGTCATTGGGAAGGCAAGTCCTAACAAACCTTTTGAACAACATAATCATCTACCTAAGATGATGGGTGTTAATGATAGTTTATTGATAAGATATACTCTAAATGATTACTATTATGACAAGTCATGCCATAAAGTAGACTCGATAGAAGTTATACAAAAAAAATGAAAATGTGAACGATAAGCAACTAGATGCGAATGGAAATGATTCCATAAGATGGGAAGTGTTGGATTTGACCTTTGAGGAAAGGTGGGAAAAGACGGTTTAGATTAATATATCGTTTGCACTGACAATGAGATGCATGATATATTTCAAAAAAGAAAAAGAAAATGTGCATGTGATCCTAACAGGGTTGTGGGCGAATATCTCTAATAGGGTTGAGGTAATGAAGTTCTAGAATTCTAGTTTTGGATGATCCTAGATGTGAGTTAGAGATAATTTGGTGTATAAAGGATTTTGTGTGATTGTTTAGTTATACACTTTGGGTATAATGATTGTGATGGTTGAAGGTTATTGAACTAACTGTCACTATCAAGAGTGAAGTATAGTGATAAGGTTTGAGTGTAATGATCGATGGGTTGAAGGTTCTTAAGCTAACTATCACTGTCAAGAGTGAAGTGTAGCTACAGGTTTTGAGTGGGATTGATATAAGGGTTGAAGGTTCTGAAACCAAATATCACTATCAAGAGTGAATTTTAGTTATAAGGTTTGATGTGAGGGTTGAAGGTGCTTGTATAGAACAAATAGCTAAGTGATCTCAAATAGTAGAGGTTAGGAAGCTAGAGCCAATTGTGGTTTTGTGACTGTGGTTTTGCTAAGTAGCGGGTACTTAAGCAGTGAGTGTTTTAGTAAAGAATTCTAGGGAATAAGAACCACATTTGTGTTTTCTTGAGAGTGTTTGGTGAAAGACTATATGAGTTTGTTTTCGCTCCCCCTTTATCGATGACCATCCGAACAAGATGTGTTGGAAAAAAAATAAAGAGGAAAACAAACATTGACGGAAGCGATGAGCTTAGTAACGTCATGACAAGTGGTGGACAGCATACAATAAACTTCACCTTTGAAGTCACGTAGCTCTTCTCAATCATTGAGAATATTCATACAACATTCATATGATGAGGCATGTGATTACGTGGAAATGTGTTAAGGGTTAAAAAGATATAATCTTCAAGGTTGTGGGATTAGTGATAAGGTTCTAGTAGGGTTATCTATGTTGATGAAGAAGGGTTATCTCAACTTATCCTAGCGGTTCTTCGCTTAAAGTGTGTGGAAGATGAGTGGGATGCGGAAGCATTGGTAGTGTAGAAAGAAGGTTGAAAATTGTAGATAAGTTGAGAAGATAATGGATACGGATGTAACCAAACATATGGTGTGTTTAGTACCATGCGGAAGTGAAAGGGGAAAGAGCTAAGGAATCAGAAGATAGGCATAATCTATTTTGATAAGAGACGGTTATGGTTCAAGACTACAGCGAGTGGGTTGGAACTATGAGAATTGAAAACAAAATAAACTATCTCAGCAGACAACGGTCCGACAGTACCGTTAAATTTAGCGGTACCGTCCCTTATTTAAGGGTACCGTGACCTGCTGAGGTCAGTTTTGACCCAGAATTAGATTTTTGACAAAGAAATTTTACATATGTTGTGATTTTTCTGGACCTTAGATTAAAGGAATTTATACCAAATAAATTCTTTTATGAATGAATCCAACGGGATTCGATGAACGTTGATCGAGAACGAGAGATGACATTTAATTGCATTTCGCAAATTAAATATACTTTAAATATTTTGGATGAAATATTTAAGTTGTCATTGGAATTTAAGAGGATTTTACGAATAAATCTCGCTGATTTAGTGAGACTTTTTGACACGAGGAGAGAATTTATACCTAATAAATTCTTTTTACGAGATGAACGAGACTAGACGAGAAGAGATGACTTTTATATTTCCGAGGAAATACATAGGTAGTCATTAGAGAAATGTGAAGGATGACTTAATATTTCTAGTGAAATATTTAAAAAGTCATGAGATTAGACATAAGGGATGACTTCAATATTTCCAGTGAAATATTCAAGTAGTCATAAGAGGGATGTGAAGGATGACTTAATATTTCCAGTGAAATATTTCAAAAGTCATGAGACGAGACATAAGAAATGACTTCAATATTTCCAGTGAAATATTCAAGTAGTCATAAGAGGGATGTAAGGGATGACTTAATATTTCCAATGAAATATTTAAAAAGTCACAAGACGAGACATGAGAGATGACTTCAATATTTCCAGTGAAATATTCAAGTAGTCATAAGAGGGATGTGAAGGATGACTTAACATTTCCAGTGAAATATTTAATAAGTCATGAGATGAGACATGAGAGATGACTTTAATATTTCCAGTGAAATATTCAAGTAGTCATAAGAGGGATGTGAAAGATGACTTAATATTTCTAGTGAAATATTTAAGTAGTCATAAAAGGGATGATACATTGGTTTTCTACCCTAAAACCGATGGATAAGTTCGATCCTCATTATCTATGAGGTGAGCTTAACACAAAGCATGATGACAAACCTATGGGGATAAAAGGAACTAACGAAAATGAATATACTTGGTCTTAAGAAGTGTATATTCACACGAGGATGAATGGAACTACTAATCACTTATGTAGTAACTCGTGAGTCCTTTTTCACCCGAAGATTGATGTTAGCTTTTAGCTTTTGGATGAGCATTTTAACATATGTTGTTAAAAGGCTTGAATATGATGTTTCAAAAATGACATTTAACTATTGCGATCGCAAGTTAAACTTACTTGAATATTTCGGATGAAATATTTAAGTTGTCAAACCTACTCCGAGTTCTACTAGGTTTGTATCTAACCTCCCCATGACACAGGGTGTATTACTTGGAAGAAAGCGAAATGATGACCAAGGAATTAGGACAATTTCGCGACTACTTTAACTTATAGGTTTTGACACTAGTGTATGACTATATGATGTCTAAGAGTTCATAGTGATAGGTATACCTAATTCATTATGTGTTAAAAGGACATAGTGTGGGTGCAAAATTTACAAGCAAATCATGTAAAATGCACATAAGGAATAAATGCAAATATCATGCAAAACATGATAATCATTTAGCATTTAAGATCATGAAGACATTCAATCATATCTTACGAGAGCATGTTATCATTTTGAAACACATATGTGGGATGCAAGTAATCTAGGTTCGCTAAGGAGGATCCTAATTACTACTTGTTCAAAATGAAACCCTAACGGGAGATAAAGTTCACTAATGTAAACTATCTTTAGTCAAATGTAGGAATGAAAAATTTTCAAGTTAGAGAACGAGTATGAGACTATCACTAGTGGTGCTCAATTCAGGCTAAACACGACCTTTTTTATGGGTTATACCACGAACCCAACTTCTCTCCTTGAAGCAATTCAACCGTTAGGTCAAATTGAATTTCTAGTGCGATAAGTTCTCCAGTAGTCATTCTCATGTTAGAAAAATTCAAATTCCTATATTTGCCTATCGAAGTATAGCAAAGATGATATTAGCTTATTTTGCTAATACATGGCCTAATATGACTCAACTAATCATATTTTGAAAGTCAGTTACGAAGATGACATGTCTTACACAACTTCTAACAAAGGCAAGCAAAATGTTTTAATATCGTGTTTGAGATTTAGAGGTTATTTGGTGGAGATGGTGCATTTTATGATCTCTTGGATAATATCTTTATTTGTTGAGTTGTTACATGTTATTTTAACATGATTTGGTTTCCTAGAACCAAGAGATGCTCTAATGTGATACAATGTAGAATCTACTACATCGAGAGTGTTTCAAGAATGCTCCTTTGCATATCTTGAGAAAAGAATCTAGTAAAGGTTACTTACCTCAATAGATCTTGTGAGTATTATATGATGTATGATTGAAATGAGACATATTGTATCTTTCAACAAATATGTTTTTCTAAGAGGAAACTTATCACTCTTACGAATGCTTAGTAAAACAAGTATTTTAGTGTATGATCAATTTTACTTGTTTATGCAATGACACATGTTGTATTGGATTATCACTCAAATCTACTATCCTATATCTGTTAAACAAGATACAGTGTATTCTCTTATAACGTAACCATTCATGTTACAAAGAAAATAAAATGCATAAGATATAAGTTATCCTTTGTCAATCTTTTGATAAGAGAAATACATGTGATATTCTCGAAGATTGATAGCGTACATAATAGTTAATAACATATTATGTGTGACACTTTACTAGACATGAGATTTTGAGTGTTGAGTCGTTCATGAGAAAAGTTTACATATGTTGTTTGTTTGCTCGTGTTTGGTTTTTCGAAAATGACACATTTACTAATTGCATTGCAAAGTAAATTACTTGAATATTTCGGATGCAACATCCAAGTTGTCAATTAGGGCTGGCAATTTTGACACGAAACCTGTTAACACGACACGACATGACCTGTTCTTAACAGGTTTCGTGTTTGACCTTAACAGGTTTCGTGTCTTAACAGGTCAGACCTATTAAGACCTGTTAATATTCGTGTCTTAACAGGTCAGACCTGTTAAGACCTGCTAAATACCTGTTATGATTATAATATATTATATATATATATATATATATTATATATATATTATATATATATTTATATATTATATTATTTTATTATATATATTATTATATATAATTTTTAAGAAACCCTATCTCTTATTCTCTTATCCTATCCTTAGTTCCTTACCGCCTCCCCTTTCTCTTATTCTCTTATCCCTCATTCCTTCTCATCTCTCAACTCTCATCGTCAGTCACAGACTCACAGACCAAATCACCCAAACCCAATCACCCCAATTGATTCATTGATTCATCCCGATTCGTGACTTCATCCACTTCGTGGCTCTGGTAAATTGAATTCGTGACTTCATCCACTTATATAATATATATTAAAGTCAAATTGAATTGAATTAGTTTAATGTTTATATATAATATATATGTCTGAATTACAAATCGATGTTCTACCCCTTTTTAATTGCTAACCTTGTCTGATAGTGATTCAAATTTTCTTTTATATATAATATATCAATAGATATACCAGTAGATATCTACTGATAATCATGACCAGCTTAAGGTATTGGTGGTGGTGCCAAACTGCCAATGTTTATATATAATATATCAGTAGAAAAAATAATATATCATACTGATAATCGATTTGTAATTCAGACAATGATATATCAGTAGAAAAAGTGGAAAAAATTAGAACATCGATTTGTAATTCAAATGTTTATATATAATATATCAGTAGATATACCATGAGGGAATCTAATTATATTGTTTAATGTTTTGTGTAATGTAAGTATGTAACTTTGTGCATTTTTTTGATGTTGTAGATGGATTCTGAATGTATTGAAATTGACCCACAAAATAATGAGTTTACACAACCAGATGAGGTCGAGTCCGTGGAAAGGGAAGTAGGAGCCAAGAGAAAATGTAAGGAATGATCTATTATATGGAATTTCTTTGACAAAGATGAGAAATGAAGTTCATCTTGAAGAGCTCGCTAAAGATATATTTTCGATGTCGCTTGATGTTGGTCCTGAATCAGGTGCTTCAAACTCAGTCAACAATCCTGACTCACTTCAAACTCAGGTACATCAGTAGCATCCTGTATAGTTGTATGTTAAAAAAAGGCATCAGTAGCATCAGTAGACAACATATCAGTAGGCAACACATCAGTATAGTCTGATATAGTTAGTTTAAATATGCATCAGTATAGTTGTATGTTAAAAAAGGCATCCTAGCTGCATCAGTATTCAGTAGGCTTTTTTACATGTTGTATGCCACTTTTAGCTGCATCAGTAGTCTTTTTTACATGTTGTATGTTAAAAAAAGGAAGCCTAGCTGCATCAGTATGCTTTTTTACATTTGTGCCAAGGAAAATGAGTACTCTAGTATCAAGATTCAGGATGTGCCATTTTAAAATGACTACAATGCATGCCTTCTCATATAGATGTAAATCCATTATGTATTAGTTAAGATTTGTAAGAGCTTTTGTATTGTTAAGGATTTTTTTTTTAAGTTTTAATCAAGAATTTTATAATATGCATGTTAACAGGTTTCTTAACAGGTCTTAACAGGTGCACCTGTTAATTTTCGTGTCGTGTTCGTGTTTGAGAAAAATGACACGATTAGTTAACAGGTCGTGTTCGTGTTTGACCTTAACAGGTTCGTGTCTTAACATGTTCGTGTCTTAACAGGTTCGTGTGACCTGTTATGCCAGCCCTATTGTCAATCCTACTTAGTTGTGTATTTTATGCATCTTTTAAACATATTAGTTTAATGTTTGGAACACAACCATTGGACAAGAAGACTCAATATGGCATCTTCAACACAAGTGAGAGTTATGATCCGATGCATATTATTTTCGTCTTGAGAGGAAGTCATTATTTTCATAATAACCGAGTGTGATTAAGTATGTAGATTCAAGATAATATATTTTGTTATATTTTGATGTTATTTTGAAGCTAGATAAATAATGACTCCAATTTCATGTCCATACTCGAAAACTTGTCGATTAAATTTGATGATGATATCAATCATAATTTGAATAATGAATTGATATGTACTCGAAATCTTTCTTAACCCTCACGATCACTCCTTTTAAAAAGAAAATAAAAATTTAAGGAGTGTGTTCCGTTTATTTTAATACTAGTTGTATGTGTGAGGTTAATGACATATTAACTTACTACTTCGAGATTGTCATTTATTTTTATGTGCAAAAAACTATTTATATTATTAAGTATAATATTCTTAGTTTTCGACATATTATGAGTATAAAAATAATTATCTTAACCATTTTTATACAACATACATAAAATACTAAATGTTTAAAACATTTTGTGTGCGTGTTAGATCAATGCAAGTTTAATACATTTTCTTTTACTTAAATACTAATGTATTAATATGATCTTTTATCTTGATTAGACAACCCATGGTCAAGCAAGACAAAAGGATGTAATGTTTTAGTGATCATGTTACGGATTTAATGAAAGTGTTAAATATTTTGAGGTGGTATATTTTTTACACTTAAACCTTTGGAAAAATAATTGTGTAAGACAATATCTTTCGACGCACATGATCAACCAACTTAGTTTTCATTCCTAAGAAGGTTACTAAAGCATCTTAAAACTTGCAAGATGTCGAAAACACATATGCAAGAAAAGTGGTCTATTCCTATATGCAATGCAAAATCAATTATGCAACTTAGTGCAAGAAGTCTAGTCTAAGTCCTATTGACGCATAAGCCGAAAAACTAATAATCAACACATAGCAACAAGGCATGTAAAACGCTTGTGATTATAGATATAATTAGCTCAACTAATGATAACTATAAGCACTAAAAAAATATTAACTAACAATACTAGGATACAAAGAAAAACAAATAGTCATTTAGCATAACACAAAAAAATACTTATCGTCATTTTGTGTATTAAGTATAACAATGTATATCTAGCTTGACTTTATTTATTTTCTTTTAAATGAATTGGTTTACTCCCCATTTCAAAGATTTTTACCAAGTCACTTTGAAAATACAACAATGTTCAAAAGCTGAAACGCCCTTTTTCATTTTGGCAAAAAAATTGTGCAAACGGCATAACAAAAAAAAGATCTTTTGTTTCAAATCAAGGGCTCTAATATATTTTCATTTAGAAACAATTCAAAAAGATATTTTTAAATGAAAATAGACTCAATTACGTTTAAAACGATAGAGGGCACGACTTATATGGACTTACGGTTGATTTTATACGAATTTATGAAAATGACCCAATTCTGAACACAGACAAACAGATGCACGGTACCTTTAAATACCCCACGGTACCGTTAAATATAACGTTACCGTCCTATATTTAGTGGTACCGTTACCTGTTTCCTGATTCAGTTTATTATTTTAGTGCGGCGAATCGACGGAAAGATGTAAAATTTAATAAACTAGATACCGAACATATAAAGTGTATATTAAGCATCATTTCCACGTTTAGGACTAAGAAAGACATTTAGGATAATACTTTTACTACAAAATAATGGTTTGTCCCAAACACTCCTTTCAAAACCGTATGACTTTACGACTCGTTCTAAAGATATGACCGGACACTTACAAACTCTATTTTTTTATTGGTCTAAGAAAACCTTCAAGCTAGTATGACAAAGTATACTTAACAACAAAACTTGTAAATATTAAGAAACTAAATACTTTTCATGTTTTATCACCTTCATAGGTAATTTGATACATGGATCGTACCCAATTTTGAAAACCATTTGTTTTAAAATTCTGAGCGACGTGGCTCTGGTACCAATTGTGGAAACTGTGGGGGGGTGAATATGTTTCCATTTAAAAACTTAAAAACTTTTTGTATCAAACACCCGATCAAGTGTGACGTAATATGAAAAGTGTCAAGAATGATCATACAACATCTAGAGATGGTATAAAGTAAACTACAACACAAACACAATCAAACCATGACACAAACATAATCAACATAATATAAGCAACAAACAACACAAACATAAACGCAATGCAAATATAAATATAAACCGATAAAGACTAAAATAAAAGTAAAGATATAAGTAAAGAAGGCGCAAACCGGACACGATGATTTATAGTGGTTCGGTTACGAAGCTCCTCTTCGCCCTACTCCACTCCCCGAGTACCCAACTCGAGAGTTCCTTCACTAATCAACAAGCTCCCTTCAGGCGGAGAAAACCGTAAAACATCGCTTATCCTTATTTCCGACACTAAGCTAAATGTCGAGTACTAATCTTAGCTAGTACCAATCTACCACGATCTACCCGATCTACCATTGATCCACTTGATCAACACACAAGCTACAAGAGATCTCCAGGATCACAATGATCTACTCTCACTTGACCCGATCTACCCTTGATCCACTTGATCAATACACAAGCCCACAAGCTACAAGAGATCTCCAAGATCTCAACAAGATCACAATGATATACTCTCACTTGACTCAATCTACCCAATCTACCCTTGATCCACTTGATCAACTCATAAGCTCACTCTCTACAAGAGATCTTCCAGATCTCGATAAGATCACAATGATCTACTCTCACAAACTACTCAAAAGAAAATCAACTTGATGTATGCTAGGATACAACAAGTATGTAACAAGTGTTACAAGTGCACTAACTATAACTACAATACTTTGTATCTTTGTGATACTATGTGTTCTTCTCTTGCACTAGTAGAGGAATGAATGTGATCTTTTGGTTGGATGAAAGGATCAATCTTAAACAAACTAAGACTCTCTAAATGATCAAAGAAAATGATCTAAATAAGAAGGGATTAGACCAGAGAAAACTAACTGGAAAAATCAAGTTGAAAGTGTAAAATTGTCCACTATTTATCGGCATAGAAAAAACTAGCCATTACGTATGGATGGTACCACTAATTGTCAGACGGTACCGTTTAATTTAGTGGTACCGTCCCAGACAAAAAAGCTCCTCTTTTTGTTTTTAGTGGGGAATGTTTATTTGGGGATGTTTGGAGCTGTTTTGGGAGGAAAATAATTGTTGGGATTTTTAAACTTATTTTTCAAAATAAAACATTTCTTTTTAATTCAAAAATAATTTGTAAAATTTATTTTTTTTAAATGTTTTGTCACATTAAAAATGTGAAGTTTAGAACAAAAAAATTATTTCTTTGATCATCCGTCAAGTATAAATTTGTTTGTTCATACCTTGAGTGATTTACGTCGGGATGAAAATCTACGACTCTGTTGATGCATACTTGAGACGTCGAGAGATGTTGATGTAAGTATGCATTGATGATTTGTGTTTACAAGTAACTTGCGCATTTTACGTTATATATTACAAATTACATGTTGGTCATTATTAAAACCGAAGAAACCGTTTAGTTTAAATATCGTAATATTTGCACTAACATCAATAGGTAAGCAACATATATGCAAACAACATAAACCAAAACAAGTAGTCATTTAGCATAGCATAAAAAGAAAGATATTTTTCGTCACTTTGCGTTTAAATATGACGATGTATACCAAGCTTGATTAGTTTCCTTTACATATATAAATATCACCAAATTCTTTAGTTTCAAAAGAAATTATATCAATGTTCAAAGGATGCCAACTTAAATTGCCTAACTCAAAAGTTTGAGTTTCTATGTCAAAACGAAACTTAATCTTTTGGACACACTTTAGTATGTGGTTTATTCTACTCATTTCAAATTAAATTTAGGCCATAAGAGTTTTTTTTTTAATTTTTTTTTTTTTTTTAAAGTAGACTTATTTCTCTTTAAAATGATAGGTGGCACGACTCCTACGGACTTACGGTTAATTAGTTATGAATTTTTAAAGTTGGACAAAAACTGTATACTATACAGACGAATTTAAAGGAACCATTTTAAGGGTTACGTCCTTTGAAGAGAAAGGTTTCGCAGGTCTCTATACCAGATTCAACAAAACTAGTATTTTGACATAGAGAAAATGTGTGGGACTTACTAGATTAGATAGTAAACTTACAATATATTTATTTAACTTTATTTCTACTAATGTGACTTATCTAAACATTTATGTAGGTGATTTTTCAACTAAATTTATAGTTATCCCAAACGCTCCTTTTAAAATCGTATTTTTCGTAAATTTGCTTTGAGCATATAATTTTACACTTACAAATTTTTTAAGAAACATTTTCTTTTATTTTTCAAGAAAACCTTCAAGCTTGTATACAAAGTAACATTTAACAACAAAATTTCTAAGTATAATTAGCGAAACATTTTTCATATTATATTCCGCTTCAATGGTAATTTGATACATGGATCGTACTCCATTTTAAAAACCATTTGTTTTGATACCAATTGTGAAAACGTAGAGGGGGTGAATACGTTACCGTTTAAAAACTTCAAATCTTTTGTATCAAATATCCGATCAAGCTTTCCATAATATGAAAAATGCCAATTATAGTCTTACGACTAATATAAATCATATAGTAAACAAGTTGTCACACAAGCATAACTATCAAGCCACAACACAAATAATAATATGATGCAAGTATAAAAGTAAAGCAGTAAGTAAAAGAAAGTGCAAACTGGACACGATGATTTATAGTGGTTCGGTCACGGAGCTCCTCTCTGCCCTACTCCGCTCCTCGAGTACACAACTCGAGAGTTACTTCACTAGATCAACAAGCTCCCTTCTCAGTGGAGAAAACTTTACAAACGCCGCTTACACTTTTTCCGGTACAAAGCTAAATACCGGGTTCTTGTTCAAGGTAGAACCAACCTAACGTCGCCTATATAATATTTCCGACACTAAGCTAGATGTCGAGTTCTTTTACAATGGTACAGCCACTCTCGTTATGTTTTATGGACCAACATAAAAACCTTGTGTTTTATGGCACAAACACATAAACCATCTAATCTAGTTTGGTGAATAGATTGTGATGATACCATGATGTTTACAATGACGATCCATGACACAAATGTCTAATAGATATGAATGACTAATCTAAATGAACTTCCATTGATAGAAAGCCTTCAATGGATGAAGATCACAAGTTTCCTAAGCTTGTTGTGATAGATCTTCATATATGTATGCTTGTGGTGGATGATGACTCAAGATCTCTGAGCTTGCTTCACAGGATCATTTCGGGAGTATGCTTACAACATAATGAAAGTTAGTAATATTATGATCATGTGAGGGTGAGGGTGATTAATGTATGTTACTACATTGTTATCTACTAATCTAAATGTATGTAAAATGATAGAGAGAATGTGTGTTAAAGTGGTTAAAAACAACTAAGTTTGGCTTGCTATTTATAGGCAAACAGCCTGAGCAATCCACGGATGGGACGAAACCAAATTATGGGTTCCATCCGTGTAGCCTTTTGGTTCCGCCACCTGCTAACAAAAAATCTCCAAAATCTTTGTCAAATCTAACCAAAATATTTGCTATATCTTTCCTTGATTCTTTGAGTAGCAATCTAAACAAGATATTCAACATATCTTCCAAAGATTTCAATATCTTCCAAAGATCTCAAAATCTTCCAAATATCTCAAAGATGATGCATGCCATGACGTAATAAACCATTTTCTTTTTGACTTAAACATATAGGAAAGTTAACTTGAAAAATAAATTGTAACTAGTTTAGACAAATGTCTATTTGCTATATCTTTCCTTTATTCTTTGAGTAGCAATCTAAACAAGATATTGAACATATCTTCCAAAGATTTCAATATCTTCCAAAGATCTCAAAATCTTCCAAATATCTCAAAGATGATGCATGCCATGATGTAATAAACCATTTTCTTTTTGACTTAAGCATATAGGAAAGATAACTTGTAAAATAAATTGTAACTAGTTTAGACAAATGTCTAAATGTAACTAGTTCAAGAAAATGTCTATTTTAAGTGCTTGTCAAAATAAAATGTATGTTGTCAAGTGTAAGTAAACTTTAGTACTTAATGCAAAATGTAAAATGAGGTTCGAAATAGAATGATTAACCTATTAAAATATTTAATGACTCTAAACGTATTTTAAGCATTCTAAATGATTTGTTAAGGGGTTTGATCATAATGCCACATAACAAACATGTACGAACCTGTGTTGTAGCATACGAGCACTTGAGGTGTTGAATGTATGTTGAGACAAAATATGATTACGAGTAACTTATACATTTTACGTTATGTATCAAGTTACATGTTTTAAATCAATCAAAATAAACGAGACTGTATAGATTAAATATTGTAATATTTTCACTAACAATATAGAAGTCCTCTCACCATTTCGAATTTGGAACCAGAAAAAAGGTCGAATAATAGGTCGGATTTGAAGCAACTTCCTCCAGCCCCAACTCATATCCCCCGTACATGAAACATCCCAAAAGCTTCTACCACCAAGTTTGTAAGAATGAATCCATTTGACCCACAAAGATTCCCTATGAGTCAAAATACTGTAAACATGTTTTGCCATAAGTGCCACATTAAAATCACTAAGACTGCGAATACCAAGACTACCTTCCTCTTTCGGATTATGTTCGTCACGGTTGGCACCTTCTTTTGTTTAATGTTACAAAGCACATTTAAAACGCCTTTTTACCACTTCTTCACGGTTGGCACCCTTTTTTTCCAGGTACAAGCCACCGCTCCATAGGCTACCACTCCGAGTGTTGGAACCTCGAAAGGTAATGCTAGATTTTATACCAATTGATACCAACTCATCCCATAATAGGTCGCCTCAAGCCACAAGCTAAGTGTAGAACTCACTCTAAAAAGGTAGCTTAAAGAAGGATGGAACATGTAGACTTTATAAGCCTCAAACTAATTTCATACTTAGCTGATTTGAGATCGTAACATGGTTACTGAATTAAAATCACATGCAAGAACAACTAAAAAGGTAGCATATTAGTCAAATTGAGTCCAACCAGTGTCTCGACTCACACTTACGGGGTATTTACTAAATTAAGTGGTTAGATGTGAAGGTCTTAATTAGTCACTTATTGGGGAGAGTGTAGCTTTAATAAGTCTCCCGATTACGAGATATTAAGGGTTTTGGGCCCACAATCCTCTCTACTAAGAAAAAAGTAACCCTCCCCCCCCCTTAAACATTGCTCGAGACATACGCTTTTTAAGGAGCTATATATCCATCCTATTTGCTTCCATGTTTTGCTAACAAAATAATGAAATTAAGAGAGGGGAAGGACTACAGGGATAGAGGACAAAGTAGGAAAAAATTATACCTTATTCCATCATTTTAAGCAAGGTTTTTAAGATCGGGATTCTACTTAGGATTGTTTTCGTTTTTGTGAGATCGTGATCATAAAATTGGATCGGGATTTTAAGATCCTACTATAGTATCATTTCCTTAATGGGCGTTGTAAAATTATGTAAATCTAAATATTATTATATATCATATAATTTAAGTCAAAATTATGATTATGAAGTGTTTAAAATAATTAGCCTCTCGTATTTCATATTCTTCAAAACTTAATACTGAGTACATATATTTTAGGTTTTTAACTTACGCTTAGAGAAAAGTAAATGTGATCTTAAGATCCTATGGTCAAGATCAGGATTTTAACTAGATCTTATCTCGCAAAGATTCTACGTAGGAATGTGATCATTTTTGTTTTGTAGTATCATAATAGGATTCTAGGATTAGGGTCAGTATCTTAACAACCATTATTCAAAGGCGATTTAAATGCATATTATGTAAGAACAAAAAATACATGTGTCAAAATATTGTATGCGTATTTATTCTTTCAACTAAAAAAATCATACACATAATATTATGAAGAGTAAATTGCGAAAATCGTCCTTATGGTTTGGCCAAATTGCACGTTTCGTCCTTGTGGTTCATTAAGTGCAAAAATCGTCCTTATTTTGCACTGTTACGTGCACTTTTGGTCCTCTATCATTGCAAAAATCGTCCTTGTGGTTTGTCAAATTTCACTGTTGAAGGACCAAAAGTGCACGTAACAGTGCGAAATAAGGACGATCTTTGCACTTAATGAACCACAAGGACGAAACGTGCAATTTGGCCAAACCACAAGGGCGATTTTTGCAATTTACTCTATTATGAATAAAAAACGTCATAAATTTAATATATAAAAGGTATATTACTTAATGAAAAAGATATAGTTATGATTTGTTGACCACTTATAAAGAGAAAATCTTTTATTTTACACCATATATAATTACTAGTTATAATGCCCACGCACGCGCGGGGTTTTTCTAAAATTTTCAATAATGTATTTTTATTAATTAAAAAACAAATAGCTTAATTTTTGTTTGTTGAAACCATTTAACAGTGTTGTTAAATTGAAAACCTAATTCACATTTAAAATACAGTTATATAGTCTGATAATCCATCTGATAGTTCATCTTGCCGAGAATGTTGATAATCAATCTTTTTCACTGCCAAGAATTTTAATAATAAATCTCATCTGGTTGAGACACTTTGTACATAGGTTTTACCACTTTTGGTTCGTGCGAGCCCAAAATCAACTGATGTTTACCACTTTTCAAAGCCTTATATATGATAGTACTACATTTCCTTAACTGCTCACCAATCTTTCTTTGCCATTGTAGTTAATTTATTTAATTCTGTCATAAAAATATCATTAAGCAACTAAACTTTCATAAATGGGGAAATAGCATATGGTTCAACTTAGTAACTTACAGCAAGTCTTCAAAGGAGTGTTGTCTTCATTTCCATTAACCTTCTTAGCCTGTAAGTGCATATACAACGTATAACAAAGGGTCAATATCTTCTCAGTAACTTGAATGCAAATTGAAAAGATAGAATGTGTTACTTGTAGCACCTCATAAACGTGCATGTTGACCTTAGCCATCAAATGGAGACCTGGTCGTTAACATAATATATTTATACAAAATATGTTATTTTGAATAATTTTATATATTAAATAACATTCGTAATTTTTATTGTTATTGTTTAATAATTTTAACGTAATTATTAAATGGTGCATTAATGGTTCATATTTTGTTACTTAATTTTGTGAATTGTTAAATGTTTTTTTACTAACAAAATACGTTAAGGATATTTAATAATGTTATAGTGTGAGTTTCCTATACTCGCACTATCCATTGAAAGAATACAATGTAAACAATAACAATAACAATTGCTCCATGACAATCATCAAAGCTATCACCAAAAAAAGTAAGTGTTGATTTTCTACTTTTTAAAACGATATGCTTCTAACCAAATTTGTAACAACTTGCATCGTGTTTCTTCAAAAACATGTTTGTAAAAACAAAACATATATATACGACAAATGATGGTAACGTGATACCAGGCCTGATTAAATCAACCAAAAATCCATATCAGATACATCTAATATCAAATGGTGAGGTCTTTTTGAATGTCCACAAAAATGCCACTATGCTGCCACCCATATCTGGAAAATTTGGACAACCAGGAAGAGGCTTCACCTGACAGACGCGATCAACTTCTACGGGATACTTGAGAAGGTGAGCCTTCATATCAGTCACTACAACGGTTGCATATTGATTCCCGTTCAATTCAATCTCTGACCCTTCTCACACACTCGATGCTTTCTGGTCTTTCGAAAGTGCTCTCAAGTCCACCAATATGCTCAACCCAAAGGGACATTTTTTACCCCAATACCTCCACAAAGTCTTTTTGTAAGTCACAACAAAAGTAACATCGACTTCTTTCTTGAACATTTATTTTGGCATGAAATAAATAGTACCTGTGCGTGTGGGCTAGAACCTTTGTTAGCCCGTGTATGATAAGGCTGATATGCACCCATTGCAATTTCAGTGTCTCTAGAGCCTTCTAATGACCTTTGGTTGATGTTAGCAGACCCTAATATCACAAACTCTTAGAACTCTTCAACAGACGCAGGCTGCCAACTATTATAAGTGTTTCGGGCTAATCTCCCATGTGCTACGTTCCTGCATACATTAGTTAAGATTAGCCGATTAGGTTTACATCCAATCATTAAATTATTATAACAATTACATATATAAGACCCTAGAGAACAATCTATACTTCAAAAGCTAACCTTTTTTCTTATGTGTTTATATAAGATCATTATGATATTTTTTTTATCCAAAAACATCTTTCCAGTATGATAATTTTGGGAACACATGGTACTATGCGTTAAAAAAATGAGAGCAAGAAAGCTAATATTAGTTTCGTTATAATTGTATACAATATATTTTAAAGATGTAAAGGTTATAGTATGATTAGATATGCGCTTACCCATTGCTCATATTCCAGATTTAATTATAAAAATGTCATGATGATATAGAAATAGATCTTGATATCCACATAAGAATATAATGTCGTCAAATTACAAACTGGTACCATATTAGGATCAATGGTTAGAAGCTAAACTAAATAATTAACTTTTTTAGCTTAACTACAAAGAGGACGATAATTAATACTCACCATTAGTCGTTTGAGAATGATAATATGGAGAATGTGCGGAATAACACTTCCATACACTTACCTATCATAAGACAGTAACATATATGAAAGCGAGATTAATAACTCAAGACATTTTCATTTAAGCTTACAGACCAAATTTGACAATTGCAGTTCTCTTTTTTTAAACTCACAAACCCGTACTTGCTCGACATATTTGTCTACTATCAGAGTTGAACACTCAACCACTCCCGTTGGCCATAAATCAAATTTATATGCATACTTAATCTAATTTATTTCCAAAATCGTATGTAGCTTTTTAATAAACAAAATCAATCGACTCTATCACCTCTATGCTCAAATGAGCAGCAGCTTTCCTTAGTAGTCTTTATTGGTCCTAAAATGAATAGAACGTTAAGGTGCATAAAACTATCACAATGATTAAGATTGAGTTTTCAGATGAGTTTCAAAACTGATTTCATGCAAATGATACAATTCTTTTTCCTAATTGTTGAGAATCATAACGAAAAATTAATAGCGTATCCGGTGTGATGTCCCTTATTTATGCCTTTGTCATGCACAAACACACAATTAAATCTTATAACTTGGCTTACTGATGATAAAGTCAATCGTTAACCAGCTTATGTTTTGACCTGCAATTATGCAGCAAAAAAGATAGTAAACAATGGTACATGGGTCATAAAAAGTACATACGATGTATGTGGGAATAAATGGACTTTTTTTTGCCTCAAAAAGGGTTGGCAATTGTCCAAAACTGAAGTCATGGGTTTTTCGTTTATATGGCCCCCATGGCTTCACCTCGGCTAGCTTCAGAGTGTTTATATTAATCCTAATGATTCTAGCAGCTCCAATACCAGTGGACACACCACATGAGCAAGGTCATGGTTTTGAGGGGACATTTGAGTCTATCTTGACAACGTCGACAGAGTCAACCACCATGTACTCGCTGAAAGTTGAGGTGTTTTGACCTCAAAGATCCAAGAAAGTCATTTTTAAAATGAAAACTAACATCTAGTTAACATATTTGAGCAATAGTGTCTTCAGTTTACATATGCAATAAAAATATGAGTTGCAGGAGATCAAAATCATTTGAGTGTTACATGACATCATGTTGCAGCTAAACACTTATATTCTACCTGAAGTGTAAAAGGGACACCTAAGTGTAAGCCTTTGGGCTTTGGTCAAAGACATATCAGTTGCTAGTTATTGACTACTTAACTACATAATTGTTAAAATCTAATCTAAATAAAACATATTTGCTGTCATTTTCTTTTTGAGTTTCATCTAATACAAACAAATTTCATTGAATCAATAAACAAACGCAAGAGAACAAAATCCCCAGGTAGCTGCAAGAAACTAACTCTAATTATATGGTTCCGATTATTTCTTATCACACAACCAAATTTTAAACGCAATGCAAAACCCCCGCGGATTATAAGTTATCACCGACAACACATAGGCACAGTCGTATAATGCGTGCAAAAACTATAATATCAAAAATAATAATACGATTTTTTTAAATTTAAAATGATTCGGGAGTCTAAGGAAGTTTCTTTGTGTCTTTTACTAAGTTTTTATCTATCTCGGTAAATAAGTTCTTGCAAAGCTCTTTCTTACATGTTTCTCCAAAAGTTATCATTTTGATTATATATAATCAGACTATTATAACAAAAATAAATAATTTTTTCCAAACACTTTCATACTGAATATTAAAGCTAAGGTGCACTAATCAGTTTAGAGACTATAATAAGGACCCTACAGTATAGCAGTCCTCAACTATACACATAATCTCTTCATATTAGTCCTGATGAATAAGATGCTTATTAGATATAAATCTTTTATATGTTTTTACAAAGATGGAAAAAAAAACCTGTAACAGAAGATGAATAAGATTTTGAATAAATTTAAATATGTATCTACAAAGATGAAAAAGAAATCCTGATGAATAAGATGCTTATTAGATATAAATCTTTTATATGTTTTTACAAAGATGAAAAAAAAAAGAAAAAAAAAAAAAAAAAAAAAAAAAAAAAAAAAAAAAAAAAAAAAAAAAAAACCTAATGACTTGCTGAGTTTTGTTGAATGATCTGCAGATAGCTTTGATAAAAAAAAATCACTGGAATAAAAAAACTTGGTCTGTCAATTGAGTTTATATAATGCTTTAGGTCGGTTTTAGTTAAGCCCCTATTAGAATTACAATTGTAATACAATATAAATTATTAGAATTAGAATTGTAATACAATATAATTTGGTGTTGTATTAAGAAGTCTGGGTTTTTTTTAAAGAAACTACAATTTAGTCCAAGAAAATGTAAAAAAGTTTTTAAACAACAGAAACTTATTAAAATTAAATGCGGCTTATCAAGCCATGGCCATCCTTCATATTCACCTCTATGTCAAATGGTTTCAAAAAATGTTTAAAGATCAGATGAAGATACAGTTTCAACACATTACCAGTAGTCCAGTAGACATAGAGCCAAATCCGCCATCCTTGTTACTCAAGTGACGATGAATCTTTTGGCAGTAAATGTCGATACTCATATGAATGAGTTGATTTTTGGGTATTTTAACTATTATTAGCCAAACATGAATGATTGTATAATCGAAAAAGAAGCATCCAAATTAACAATAATCATTCTAAGGTTAGCATGTACAATTCTTGATCAGCTTGTAATCCAACTTATCATTCCAAAATCCACTATTCCAGTAATCCGCGTTCATTCCAAATTTTCTGCACCTAACTTTTGTATACCCTATGTGAAATTTTTATCAGTAGTCGGGTCGAATTCTATGAGGTTTAGGCCTAGCTATAAGATTGTCAGTTACCCAACCTGCGAGCTCCCCGTCACGTTTAGCATGATTAAATTCCCTTTCTACATATTCTAATGATATTTGCAGCATTCCCCCAGGCCCACAATTATCAGATGTAGTTCTACAATGTGAAAAGGATGTCCCATAAAGTTGTAAATAGAAATTTATGTAATCAAGTGACTATTTGTCATATGTTATCTGATAAAAGCCGTCTACTGCTCTGTTTTTGTTCCAGGTGTCGAGGCAGCATGAGGTCAGCTAAAAACTTATTTTCATGCTCTTATCATACTTCACTTAAGTTAGGAGGCAGCGCAGGTTCACCTTAACAGTCACGATTCTAGAATTGACCCATGTATGACTAAATAGGTGGAGCTGGCAACCTCAAAGTAGAAGTAACAGGACTTACGCATCCATGAACATTCCAGCATCAGCAAAACACTAAGAAATTTTGAATAAACGTCCAAACTCATCACAATGTAAAATAGAAGCGCCTGAAAATCCGAACTTCAAACATTTAGAAATTTTGAATGCAACCGTATTTTAACACAAATGTTTGATTATATCTACAAAATTAAAACATTCCTTAATTCTAATGTTGCAAGTGCTTGGTTGCTAATTTTTTATGAATGGTGCGGATTACACAAATAATTGTTTCAGAAAACAAATTGGGTATTTGGTGGATGGAAGTGAATGAATGGCATGTGTTATCTTCATGTTCTGAACACCAATAAATTAAAACAAAACAACATTCTTTGTTAGAAAGAACCTGAAATTTGTAACACTGCAAAGAACCTGGAATTTGTTCATATGGTGTTCATCCTTAATTAAATTAAACTATTAATAACCTAAAATCTCAATCAAATTCAAATCAATAAACTATAAGCTTATAATAAAAATTAACCTTGAACTCTTCCTCAAGTTCTGGCCCGACCTTGAACTCTTCCTCTTCAATTTCTGGCGCGTCGCTACATCTACCATAAGCTGTAGCATCGGTAGTTACTGAATTGAAATACAATTACATAAAACTTATTAACCAATCGCTACATCTACAATTCCTCTTCAATTTGTTCATCGGTATTACTGAGAAAGAATCGCTACATCTACAATATACGGATGTGTAGGTGCATCTGATGGTTGTTGTTTTTAAGATAATAATATTATTAGGTTATTAGGTGGATCAATGATTGAATTGAAGATCGAAGAAAAGGATTGATAAAAGGATATTAGGTCACTGGTAATTGTGATAATGGATATGTGGTAACTGGTATCTAATGGCTACTCCGGTTTTCATAAAAAATTTACACTTTAGGCCTAAAGTATCTAAAAATAACAATGCAGTCCATGAATATTTTTGCTGAATTTTAATGTTTAAGCATAAAAACGAATTTTTAACAATTATTTGACAAATATAGAAAGATTTTAGATTTTTTAATAATTAAAAACCTTTTTAAAAATTTAAATTATAAAAAATATTACTTAAAAAAGTATGATTTGATTTTTTTTAAATGAAAAAGTCCTCACTAGGGGTTTTGTTTTATTATATAAAAGATATATTAATATTAATGACAAATAAATGCATTTTACATTTATATTAATAAAATTATATTTCCACATGTAACATATACACGTATTTTTATTTATGTATTACATAATAGAAAAGATTAGTTATGATTTGTTGACCACTTATAAAGAGAATCTTTTATTTTACACCATATAGAATGACAAATAAATGCAAATTACATTTATGTGCAAAATGAAATTAACACGGTTCACATAGGTAGCCTTGCCTATAAATTGAACCAAACACTTATCCCAATTTCGTGTCACCTTAATCACATATTCAAATAATTCAAAAAACACGAAAATGAGAGCAATCTTTCTTGTGTTAGTTGCAATGGTGGTTCTTACCACACCATCCACTGCTAGAATCTTTCCAACAAGGTCTTTGGTTGATACCAATGACGATATAGCCATCCGAGATGATGATTTTCATCTGTTTTATGCCAATAGAGTGAACTTGGAACTAGGCATAGATGGTGAAGGTGAGCCTTTTCTTCCTTTACCATCAAATGCCCCCGCTCCCGCTCCCACTCCAGTCTCCGAGCCCTCACATAAGCACAAACACAAGCACGAGCACAAAAATCACCATCACAAGCATGAACATGAACATAAAGATCATCATCACAAGCATGAGCATGAACATAAAGATCATCACCACAAGCATAACCCGCACCATGGATCACATGCTTTGCCACCAAACGCTCCTGTAGCAGCACCAGCAGCAGCACCAATGTCTTTATGGACATGGTTGTGGTAATTTTGATGCTGAGGATGCTATAATAGAGCTGTATTATGAGTTTTCCTTTCATATGAACTATGAAATATTAATGATGGTTTTTATTACATTGCTTTTGTGTTGTGATCTTTTGTCCTTTGACTTACAATTATACACATTCTATGTTTTCTTTGTTTTCCATTCATGATATTTCATATACACAATTGCTATTTTAGATAAAAATCATATGCACATAAACTTAAACAAATAATTTGTTAACTTCATCTTGATAATTCTCTAATATCCTTTGATGGAACATGATTCTTGAACATCATCCGCATATGCTTTTTTGTTATAAAGAGTATTTTTTGAAGTGCATGTGACAAGAAGAACGATGCTCTTCAAATGAAACAATACTAACAAATTCTTCTTAATGTCTATTTTCATTACACCAAGTAAGAATGTTGAATGACTAACATATAAATGAGTTCTCGAAAAATGTTTGATGTAACAATATTTGCATTTTCTAAACATGTTTGATTGAGAGTTAAATACAAAACTAACAATGTACCTAGCAAATGATGATGCATTTACTATCAAAATTCAAACATACATAATTAATGAAAATGGTAAATCTGTAAATTTAAATTAAAAGAGTCAATAATAGTTTAACACACAACAATCATATATGATACTAATGTAAATTAATTAACCTTTGACTATTTGTATATATTTTGGTCATTAATTATATACTATAAAAAAAATCACAACAACAAAACATTAATTTTTAATTTTGGTTATAATACAATTGTTTGTGTTTGGTTAATTGGCTTGAAATCTTAACCTCCAAGTAGGAGGTTAAGCTTTCACCAATTACACTGCTGATTTATTGTTTTCATTTCAGTTCATATTTATTTGTTCTGGCTTTCATTTTTACAGACTTGCAAAAATATTTTATCTAGCATTTTAAAAACATTGAATCATCTAACGGCTAATTGATAAACTATGATTCCTAATATCCAAAGAAGACTCTTAATGTCGAGGGTCTAACCGCTAATTGATAAACTATGATCCTAACTTCCTAATGTCCGAAGAAGACTCTTAACGTTGAGAAAAAAACTTGAGTATTGTATAAAACTACTTTTACCATTGGAGCAGGCACTTGTTTGTTGTGAGTCATCAAGCTTTGTGCCTTTCTAGCTAGCAGTTTATACACATTTGTGTATATACATATTTTCATCAAACAATAAAAACAAATACACGTAACCTCTGTCTGTAGACTGCGGGATCTGCATGGTCATGGCTTTTCAGTCGACTTTTGTTGTGTTAGAATAATGGTTAAAAAAAATACTTAAACAAGCTCAGGACAAGACTGAAGGAAACTACCCAAGATTAGACCACAAATTCAGACCTCACACTTTGCCATGATGAGGCGATATGCTAGGGCAGCTAGGCTCCAAAAGCTGCTAGACCTACAAAATTAACTATAATGAAACACAATGATACTGTACACCGATCAGCTAGCTAAACAACCTTGGCAAACAGGATAATAATCCATGATATCAACTAGACAAGATTCAGCACATTATATTACATTAAACTGACTATAACCATCCATAAATCGATAGTAATGTTCGTTAAAAAGCTTTGCTAAATTCAAACACATTGAAAACCATGGAACCAATAAAACCCTGAAGCTGCTGAACAGAATGAAAGACGCTCAATAGAGACGTTATTAGATAAATCTTCCGTGTTTGCATTAATCTCAACTGTCCATTCACTTTATCTGCAAATCAACGATTTGAACCCGGAATTATTTTTTTGTCAACTTGATCTTAAATGAATTGACTATAATAATAAAATAAAAAACAGTTATAATACTTATAGTGATGATTTTCTCACAAGTCTTGCTTTCAGCTCGTTTGCTACAGCGTCAATAAATTCTTCCGTGTTCAAATAGTGCTCCCTACCGAGCCTGAAAATAAGTCGCAATACAAATTGTGAACACAACACAAAATAATACACTAAAGAAGCAATGTTATTCGGTTATTAAGAAGTATTTGAGATGTCATGTTAACAGTAGAAAACATTCTATAAAATTACTTTCAAGTCAAGTACTTACTTGGATCCATGAAGAATGAGCGCAAGATCCTTTGTCATCTTCCCAGATTCAACGGTGCCGATACAAGCTGCTTCCAGCTTCTCAGTGAAATCCAAAAGCCTAGAGTTGTTATCCAACTTTGCCCTGTATTAAACAATTTATATTCTTCATATCGTTCATATAATGGGTTAAACTCAAAATATAACAAATTAATATTTGCTAACCTGTGGGCGAGCCCACGGGTCCAAGCAAAGATCGAGGCTATGCTGTTTGTGCTGGTTTCCCCTCCTTTTTGATGCACCCTGTAATGACGGGTTACAGTCCCGTGAGCTGCTTCAGCTTCGATGGTCTTCCCATCAGGACAAACCAAGACTGATGTCATCAATCCAAGAGAACCGAAACCTGTTCATGTGAACAAAACTAAGTCATTAGCTAGTAGCTTTAAATTGTAACGTTTAAGATAAATAAAAGAAGTTATGAAGATTAATTATAAGGAAGTGAAGCAACAGCCAATAAAATTACCTTGTGCTAAGAAATCACTCTGCACATCACCATCGTAGTTTTTGCATGCCCATACATAACCTCCATCACTCTTTAGAGCATAAGCAACCATATCATCAATGAGACGGTGTTCATACCTACAAATTAATTACATTAAGATGATGATAACTGATGAAGATTACAAATTTTAAAAATACTTAAATAAATGGTTTTAGCTACTCACCATATACCGGCAGCCTCAAACTTTGACTTCCAGTTGCTTTCATAAACTTCTTGGAATATGTCCTTAAATCTTTATAAAGGGAAAATAAATTTATTTATACGCATATACAAACTCCAACAGGAGACCTCAAATCAGGGGCATATGATATGATAATAAGGGATGCAAGGGTTGTGTGACTTTGCTTTATAAAACTGACATCTGATTAATTTTCTAATGTTTGGACAAAAAGGTTTTGCTTCTAATTATCTGATAATTTAATGGATCATACTATCTCTTCCATATAGGCTCCAACAAAACTTAATTATTTACAGGTAAAATAAATTATCCCTTTACTATACATAAATAGACTTTTACTCTCATTCCACAAATGTCGCTTCTTTTTTGTCATTTTACCTAACTATTCCATAAATAATCAGAACCAAACACTAAAACATCTAACTATCTGTTTAGCAAAAGTGTAAAACCACAAACAACAAATGCACATCCGAGCATATCTCTACAGCCTGTTTGGGAGCTGATTATATGATTTGAATCATTTAAGATTTATAATCGGATTCAAAACGCACATCCAAACACCCCCCTAATTCTGGATTCAGTAAATTAAACAAAAGCTAAATGCAATGCAAAAGGATATAGTACAAGATAACAAGAAAGTCACTAACACTTCATACCTTCCATCATATTTCTTAAGAATAGTGTTCTTTGTGCTAAGATAAAGTGGCCACTTTTTCAGGTAAGCTGTGTTCATTGAAGCCTCAGCAAAAGCGGCAATGGACTATTCAACAAACATTAGCAAAATGACATATAAATTAGACTTGATACTTATCATTCTGAAAAGTGACATTAAAAATTAAAAAGATCTAGCAAACTAAAATTCATACCTCGTCAGTGTTGTACATTGACAAAGCTACCCCTCCAGCACCAGTGAATTTGTATACCTCCAAGTCTATCGTTTCACCTTCCCCCTCAGGAACTGTAACAGAAAATCGACGCCCAAATTCATCATGAAACAACCAAAAATGTGTAAAATATAAATGATGGTGTCATATATGTTCCTATGAGGAGAGGAGTAATAACCATACCATACACCAACTTAAGTTTCCCTGGTCCTTTAATCACTGCATCAGTAGCTTTGTATTGATCGCCAAATGCATGTCGTCCAATGCAAATCGGCTTTGTCCAGCCTGGATATAACAACAATCATCGTTCCAGAACGTTAAAAAAGAAAAAGATAAACAAAAATGTAAAAAAGCAAACTGACTCTTAAAGTTGGTAAATACCTGGAATTAGTCTTGGAATGTTTTTGCAGAGAATTGGTTCTCTAAAAACAGTGCCTGCAAGAGTCCAAATGTAGTGATTTCATACACATTGAAACATTTTCATCACAATAACATTAACATTTCTTAAATGAGGAATGTTACTGACCGTTCAATATATTCCTGATTGTCCCATTTGGACTCTTCCACATGCTTTTCAAGGTAAACTCCGTCATACGAGCCTCGTCTGTAGATAATACGTTCAATCAAATTCTTAACACAAAGGTGCTAGTCAAGTTATTTACTCCAATAAATGATAGGATGAATAAATATAACATACCAGGAGTAATGGTGGCACACTTAATTGCAACATTGTATCTGAAGTTTTATTCAACACCAAGTAAATATTTGTTGTTTTAAAAAAGAGTTAATTCTCTATGCGCCCCGGTCGCCGAAAGTCTATACCTTTTCTAGACCAAAAAAACGTGACTTCTCAAAATGCCCCAAGAGACTTGAGCGACTTATCCCCCACCCCTTTAAATGTCGACAAGTGTCCCATACAAGTACAAGTCGCTAAAGTCGCCTGGGGACACTTGTCTTCATTATTGCACTTGTATGGGACACTTGTAAACATTTAAAAGGTGGAAGACAAGTCGCTCAAGTCGCCTAAGTCTCCTAGGGCATTTTGAGAAGTCACTTTTTTATGGTCTAGAAAAGGTATAAACTTTGGGCAACCGGGGCACATAGAGAATTACCTCTTAAAAAAATAACAGTAGGAACGAAAGGGTAGCAAATAAGCAGACATACTTGAGAGTAGCTTCAGCACTTTCAACGGTAACCTTATCATCAGTGGCATCACGGTTAGGAAGGCCAAGGTCAAAATATTTAATGTCCAAATCTAGGAAGGGGAAAATGAGCTGCAGCATATGAACAAACGTACTTGTAAATTAGCAAACAAAAGAAAGTAACTGACATTTGAGCTCAAAATAACAAGTATACAAGTAATACTACCTTATCCTTAATTGATTGCCAAAAGATGCGAGTCATTTCATCACCTGCACCAAAGATATAATTGTAACTTTGTAAGTACCCCACAAGTATATGTTAAGCAAACTTATTAGCATATGTCATTATTGGTTGAGTAATTATTTGAGAAAATTTAACTCAATAAGTAATTATATACCATTATATGCAAAGAATCATTCATCAAAATAATTACAGAACTGTTGATTAGCAATTAATTAGCTAAACTACCAATGGACTATATGATATTAAGGTTGCAAACGAGTCGAAATGAGCGCAACACTGCTTGAGATTGGCTAGACTCGTTTAAGTTAGGCTTGAACTCGACTTGATAACTTTGGCGACCTTTCATGATAAACGCTCGAGCTTTAAATTCAATCAAAAATTTATTCAATAATATTTATAATAGCTACAACAAGACTTGGCCATAAGTCAAATTACTTTGTAAAACGAGTATAAAGTAATAAAACCTAACAGTACAGACTCCTATTGCAATCATATATACAGATACATATTAGCAAACACGTTCGCTGCTCTAACGTTTCTCACTAATATTTAGCTTAGCTACTCAATTGCTCCTTATACTACATACTTAATGATCAAAAATGTATCCAACTTGACACTTATTCCTTTATTTTTTTTGGGTAAAAGGGCTTCACCCTGGTAAAATAACTTATTCCTTTATGTATACTGAACATTTTCATTATCCCTAAATACTACGAGTAACACGAAATGATTTCGATCCTTATAAAGTTATACTCCCTCCGTCCCAATTTTATTGTCCTCTCTTTCCTTTTCAGTTGTCCCAAAATTATTGGGACATGCCAACCAAAAATAAAAAGTGGATAAAAAGTGGAGTTTGGTAAAGTTTACTATATTACCCTTGGTTGAAATTAATATTACAAACTTTAAAGAAGTGTTAATTAATTGGTTAAGGTAAACTTGTCATTTGGAAAAAAAAAAAAAGTAAGAAAGAGAAATCAGTGAGTACTAAAAAAGAATACTAACCCTTATTCCCTGTCTACAAAATATTTTACTCCTACCACTCCCTAGCGACTCACTTGTAACTCAAACAACATAATAATATAAATTCAACAAGTAAAAACTAATCATGATCATCTATACAAATAGT
Organism: Artemisia tridentata subsp. tridentata; assembly: GCA_021014915.2. Taxonomy (NCBI): domain Eukaryota; kingdom Viridiplantae; phylum Streptophyta; class Magnoliopsida; order Asterales; family Asteraceae; genus Artemisia; species Artemisia tridentata. Next base: position 206,117,460 of record CP139503.1, read on the forward strand.
CAATCAAAGTCAAAACTCATAATTTAAATACAAGTTTAAACAATCATAATCATAATCAATATTAAAAACAACATAAGTAACTAAAAAACACAAACATAATATATAACTCACCGTCCATTTCAACGATGGGGTTATCAACCTTGATCTTATCGAAACCCATTTCTTTAACGATGATGATGATCGGAGATGTTGTAAAGTGGTTTTTGGTTTGTAAGAAAACTATATACACGAAAAGTGACTTGTATAATTTTCTTTTGTATATAAAGGCGGCTAATGATGTATATTGTGATCGATTATTGATACTAATATTTTAATGTCGTCATTTCTTGACTTTAACGTACCTATAATGTTAATATGAGGGTGCGTTTGGTTCGTAAGTGGGATTGGAATTGGATTCGGATTTGGGAATGGTTTGAAAGATTGGGGAAAGGTTTGAGAAAAAATATAAATTTTGAATTAAATGAAGAGAGAGAAAATAAATGAGTAATTAGGAGAGAGAAAAGTATTAAATTATATTAAAAATGTATTTGTTTTATAATAAATTAAATTAAAATATATTATTTAAAAATAAAATATAAGAACAAGACAAAAAAAAAAATTAAAAAGTGTGTGATTCCATGTATTGTCAGACAAAAGGCACGAGGGAGGCCCGGAATGAGTTTTTGATTCTGATTGCATGTGTCAGAGAAAATAATTCATACCAAACAAAGGATTTGGTGTTGCTTTGAATCCAAACCGGATAAAAGCTTGAACCAAACAGTACCTATAATGTTAATATGAGTTTCTCTTTGTTTAAATAGCCATGTGTAGGGGTGTTCATGGATCGGGTAATATCTGCAGTAATCGAAAACTGAAACCGAATCGAATCGAAAATAACCGAACCGAATTCTTAACCGAACCGAATTGGTAAAAACCGAACCGAACCGAACATTTTAATCGGTTTATGGTTCGGTTATGGGTTTAGCATATTGACAACCGAACCGAACCGAAAACCGAATTATAATTAATATTTAATATTTTTTATATATTAATTAAAAAAATATAACTTGACTAACCCTAGGTCCTATGATGTTAGGGTATTTTGTGTTCAATAAATGTTAAAACTTGTCTAGGTATGTCGTTTTGCATATATTTTGGCATACCGTCATGGGGACATGTGCTATGATTAGTTATTTCTTAGGAAAGTTTATGTATCTGGATGATGTATGTTCTATTCTCTAGGTTTAATCATTTGACATACATATCAATATGTGTATGCAAGACTGTTATGGTTCAATATTAGAGCAAATATAAATGTTGTTCAATATTCAAGTACAAAATTTCGGTTTTCGGTTTTGACCCATAACCGAACCGAACTTCGGTTCGGTTCTCGGTTCGGTTCGGTCACAAATATTTTCGGTTCGGTTCGGTTTTCGGTTATGACTTAAAAAAAATTTTTAACCGAACAACCCGAACCGAATAAACCAATTAACCGAGAACCGAACCGATGAACACCCGTAGCCATGTGACTTGTAGTAAGTACACGTTTTTTTTGAGGGTTTTTTTTTTTTTTTTTTTTTTTTTTTTTTTTTTTTAAGAATCTGAGTGATACAAGGTTGAATCTCAGTGGATCGTGACAGCAAAGCAACTCTGACAATGACTATCATTGATAGTGTTTGGTTGCATTTTTAGAAATCAAATAATACAAAAATGTAAGTTTCATAGGTATAGATTAAAAGGAGGGAGCACAGGCTCTTTTTGCTAGTATTCTTGTAAGTCTCACATTAATTTTCTTTTCACACATTTTCTAATATATCTTGTCTTTTTTGTTGATATCCATTCCATAATTTTTCTTCCAAACAACAACATTCAGAATGACACATATAGTTATATCCATTGTCATTTTGTCTCATATCGAAACTTATTCTCATTGGATTCATGTGAACAAACGAAACGACACCTAAAGAGTTGGTATGATACTATTCATTTGTAGGGTTGGCTCACCACTTTTTTGTATTAGTTGATGTACTTCGTGATTGTAGTTGGTAGGTGGGGTACATAACTACATACAACACAAGAGGTTTAGGAATAATGTTCTAGATACAGTGAACTCAAAAATGGGTTAGTTGATGTACTTCCTATTCTTTAAATACTTACGATTGTCAATTCAACAAACGTTATTCGCTATTTAAGATTAAACATCCGATATACCCAATTCTCCCAACGATTATTTCTAAAGTATTTTTATACTTCCAAAATTTTTACCAAAGTTCCAAAAATATTTCCTGACACCTAAAGTAATTTCTTTATATCTTACGTTTAATTATGTACAACTTTCGTTAATCACCGAACCAACAACCAATACCTATTTTTAACACTCAATACATACAACATATACACTCTTGTATTAAAACAACTCATCTACTCTAAAAATTCATCATGTTGCCACCCCCCTCCCCCTTTGGTTCTATAATTAATTACTAAGACAAGTATTACTTAACATTTATTGCAAGACAACAATCCATGAAACATGGAGGTGTCAAGACTAAACTATGGTGGCTTGACCAAGTCCATGCCCCCCCCCACCCCCTCTCTAGCCCCCATTCGGCCTAACCCTCCCAACATAGCTAAATCATGAACTTTGACTCAACTATTAAAGCCTTGAAAATCGCTAGTATAAATATAGGTTCAAGTATCATTTTTGTAGCTAGTTCAAGAGAGAAAAAAATATATCCTCTCATTTCACACATAAAAGTCGACACACATAAGGAGCAAGGAAGAAGAAATCTTGAGTGTGGCTTAGTTCAAGCATAAGTAGGGCATTCTAGCAAGTTTTTGGAACACTAATCTTGGGGTTAAACAAGTGTTTTACAACTCTCACATCTCACTAATCTCTTTTGTAAGTAAATCTTACACTACTAAAATTTTATGTTTTTCATGTCCTAATGCTTGTCAAGTATCTATACTTAGTTATCACTTGGTACATGTTGATAGAGTTTTACATTCACCATGATCTTTTAACAAAAGTCTGTGTTTTAAACAAGTTTTTACTACAAGCAAACTAGTTAGTAAAAATCTTCACAAGAAAGTGATAATAAACCTTATATATATATATATATATATATATATATATATATATATATATGTTAGTAAACTTGTAGATTTAAACATTCTTGATAAACATTTACATGGACCTTTGAATATTGTTAAGTTATTGTTAGATCACTATTGTTATGTTGAGGAGTTGATGGATGAACTAGGACTAAATATGGAGTTGTTGTTAAGAGGTTAAAATGACTAGAAGACTAGGGAAACTAATTTGACACTTTAAAAATGATTATGTCCCATTTTGATTTATACAGAAACCTCAGTAAATTAGTAACAACTTTAGGCTAGAAATATAGAAAATAGACTCAATAACGAAAACGTAGCCGCTTGAATGAGTTAAAACGGGCTTATAACGAAAAAGATACGTTATTTTCAATTTAGACGATGAGAACTACATTTTCAGAAAATTGTCAAATCTGTTAGGAATTTGGAAAGGTAAAAACTGATGATAAATGGTATCTAGACTAGCCGAGACCTTAAAAATCCGATAATATACTTAAATACCTTCGCGGGGATAGGTAAAACTTAAGAAACGAAGCTACGACTCTAAAGTTATGGCCTAATAAAGATTTACGTCGACATATATGTTGACAGCTTCTATTCTTGCTATTAGAAAGATGTTAGGATTAATTGGATTGGATTTTAGACCTTTTGGAGTACACTTTGGCTAAAATGAAGTGAACAGAAATGGTAGAACGTTATATATATCTATTAGGCGCATTAAAGACTTTTGAAATACTTATTAACATGACGACTAAAACTTGATCATGAGATAAACAAGTTATGTTTTTCCAAAAAGGGTGATTTCTAAATAAATGAACAAATTGACGCAACCATGTTTTGACGACAAATATTACAACAACATGTACAAGTGGTAATGTAGAGTATGAACTTGCGTGCATTACCTTGTTTTCGAACCTAAGACATATGTATTATTTAGGTCGCGATTAGAGTTATCGGACCTAATTTTCCATTTGCCAATTTATCAATCGAAATTTGTTTTTGCTAAGGTGAGTTCTTGTAGCCCCTTTTTCATTATGTTTTTTCTTGGGGGAAAATGGTACTCAAATGATATTTTAACTGTTTTCATGCTGTGATTATACTGTTTTCATGTTTTTGGACATTATGTGTGTTGATGCGATTATATGCTGTGACATGTTTTGTTTTGTGTGACCATGACTGCGCATCTGTTAACTCTTTTGAGAGCCGAAGCAATATGATAGATCTATCGGGGTAGCTCCTCACAATTTATGTTTATGTGTGCAACCAACGTATGTTTATGTGTGCAACCAACGTGGTAGGTTCAGTTGGCGCGACACTATTTTGTTTTGACTTATGCTTATAATTGGTTATCATGCTCACTTTTGTCCTACACTATGCTATCACAGCTTCGCGGTTTTACTTTTAAACCTACGAGCTCACCAACATTATGTTGACGTTTTCGAGTATCCATATCCAGGTGTTAAGAATGAAGGTACCATAGAAGGTTGAGTAGTGACCTGACTTAGCAAGACTTAAGACAAGACCCTTCCGGGTAATACTCGTGAAGTTGCATTTGGATGTCGCTTAGTGATGTTGTGTAACTTTGAGACTCATGTTGTTTTGTATTTTGTACTTAACCCGTTGTGGAAGTTTGTGACTATTATCAGATCAATGTATTACATTTAGTATTTCTCTATTGTGACGCCTTGTGTTCCTGATAATGAGGTCATACCCCGCAAATGCCTTTCCGCTGCGCCATTTTTGGGGTGTGACAGATTGGTACCAGAGCCAAGGTTATAGAGAATTAGGTGGTTTAACCTAGACTATAACCTAAGAACCCTCATATAGTTTGCATTATAGGAATTACGTGTACGATTATGTGTATAGTATGACACGAAGTGATGATGATAAGTAAATGCAACATGATGTTATCTTAAAAACGCCTGGCCAACATTTTTACGATAACATGATGCGGCATGGACTTATCAAATTCATGGATTGTCAGATAGGAAGCTGAGTGTAGTAGTGCGATACGTATGCTGACCTATCCTACCTATCTCCTATCTAACGTCTATCAATGTCCTACCTTGTAGAATCATGCCTCCAAGAAAGTCGACTCGAGTTAACCGAGGTGTTCCACCACCGAGGGGTGGAAGGACTGATGGACGAGGAGGTAGGGCAGGAGTTCGCGGCACGGGAAGCGACGATGCTGGCAACGAGACTCCTGATGTTGCTACTATTATCACCCAACAACTACGGGAACTGCTACCCACTATCGTCACCCAAGTTGGCGACCATATCAGCAACCAAGGGAACAACGTGAGTGGGAATGATCAAGCGAATAATGACGATGGAAGTGATCACATTAACGATGGGAACCATAACAACGGTAACAAGGGATGTACTTACAAGGAATTTACCGCGTGCAAACCGTTGGACTTTCATGGCAATGGAGGTGCGATAGCTTATACTCGATGGGTCGAGAAGATGGAGTCAGTGATTGACATAAGTGAGTGTGCGAGCCAACAGAAGGTGAAGTATGCTGCCTACTCATTGATTGGAAAAGCATTGACTTGGTGGAATACGCAAATTCAGGCTAAGGGCAGAGAAGCTGCCATAGGGATGAGTTGGGATGAATTTAAGGCGTTGTTAAAAGAAGAGTATGGTCCAGACAATGAGATGCAGAAACTGGAACATGAGTTCTATCACCATACCATGGTAGGAGCTGATCATACGACTTATACGGATCGATTCCATGAGCTTGCTAGACTGGTGCCTCACATGGTCACCCCTGAATCCAAGAAAATTGAGAGGTACATCTATGGTTTGGTCCCTGAGATTCGCGGGATGGTGAAAGCGATTGAGCCCCCTACCCTTCAAAGCGCGATACTGAAATTTACAACCTTAACGGATGAAATGGTTAGGAATGGGACATTGTCCAAGAATAGTGATAAAAGGAAGACTGTGAGTGAGCCAAGTAAACAAGGAGATGCAAATGGTGACAATAAGAAGGCAAAATGGGGAAAAGGATTTGTAGCAACGAGCTCGGGCCGTAAGGGATATGAAGGTCCTCACCCTAAGTGTGCCAGATGTAACTACCACCACCTGGAGACTAAACCCTGCCTAGTGTGTTTCAACTGCAATCAGACTGGTCACATTGCAAGGGATTGTCGAGCAGTAGCCATGCAGACGAACCCGATTAATGTCATTTACCCAAGGACATGCTTTGAGTGCGGGAGCCCGGATCATTTCCGAAACACATGTCCTAAGCTGAATAGGGCACAGGGGCAAGTGCAGAATAATCAGAATCAGGCCTTAGTGACAAATGGAAACACTGGAAACAATGGCAACCCATCTCGTGGGCGGGTATTCGTGATGAACACTGAAGAAGGACGCCAGGACCCGAACCTCGTGACGGGTATGTTCTCCTTAAACGGGCATTAGACTTCCGATGTCGATTACAGATTTGTTTTCACCTAGTTCATGCCTCTGTTAAAGGCGAAACCTAGTGTTCTAGCTCTTAATTATGAGATTGATATAGTGTATGACCCTTAGTCAACTGAATTTTGAGGACAAAATTCAAATTAACGGGGGTAGACTATAACAACCCGCTAATTTGCAGGTCAATACTATTCATCAAACTCGAATTTATTTTCTTGACATTTATTTGAGAACCATTTTACATATACTTTTTTTACCTGAACCAACGTGAAACTGAGAATAAATATTTTATTAGTCCACAATGCTCCAGTACCCTGCTCCTACCCCGGTTCATAATTTTAAACCATAAAACAATTTCCTATTCTTTAAATACTTACGGTGTCAATTCAACAAACGCTATTCGCTATTTAAGATTTAACACCCGATATACCCAATTCTCCCAACGATTATTTCTAAGGTATTTTTATACTTCCAAAAATTTTACCAAAGTTTCAAAAATATTTCCTGACGCCTAAAGTAATTTCTTTATATCTTACGTTTAATTACGTACAACTTTCGTTAATCACCGAACCAACAACCAATACCTATTTTTAACACTCAATACATACAACATATACACTTTTGTATTAAAACAACTCATCTACTCTAAAAATTCATCATGTTGCCGCCCCCCCTGGTTCTATAATTAATTACTAAGACAAGTATTACTTAACATTTAGTGCAAGACAACAATCCATGAAACATGGAGGTGTCAAGACTAAACTATGGTGGCTTGACCAAGTCCATGTCCCCCCCCCCTCTCTCTAGTCCCCATTCGGCCTAACCCTCCCAACATAGCTAAATCATGAACTTTGACTCAACTATTAAAGCCTTGAAAATCTCTAGTATAAATATGGGTTCAAGTATCATTTTTGTAGCTAGTTCAAGAGAGAGAAAAAATATATCCTCTCATTTCGCACATAAAAGTCGACACACATAAGGAGCAAGGAAGAAGAAATCTTGAGTGTGGTTTAGTTCAAGCATAAGTAGGGCATTCTAGCAAGTATTTGGAACACTAATCTTGGGGTTAAACAAGTGTTTTACAACTCTCACATCTCACTAATCTCTTTTGTAAGTAAATTTTACACTACTAAAATTTCATGTTTTTCATGTCCTAATGCTTGTCAAGTATCTATACTTAGTTATCACTTGGTACATGTTGATAAAGTTTTACATTCACCATGATCTTTTAACAAAAGTCTATGTTTTAAACAAGTTTTTACTACAAGCAAACTAGTTAGTAAAAATCTTCACAAGAAAGTGATAATAAACCTTATATATACATGTATGTTAGTAAACTTGTAGATTTAAACATTTACATGGACCTTTGAATATTGTTAAGTTATGGTTAGATCACTATTGTTATGTTGAGGAGTTGATGGATGAACTAGGACTAGATATGGAGTTGTTGTTAAGAGGTTAAAATGACTAGAAGACTAGGGAAACTAATTTGACACTTTAAAAATGATTCTGTCCCATTTTGATTTATACAGAAACCTCAGTAACTTAGTAAAAACTATAGGCTAGAAATATAGAAAATAGACTCAATAACGAAAACGTAGCTGCTTGAATGAGTTAAAACGGGCTTATAACGAAAAAGATTCGCTATGTTCAATTTAGACGACGAGAACTACATTTTCAGAAAATTGTCAAATCTGTTAGGAATTTGGAAAGGTAAAAACTGATGATAAATGGTATCTAGACTAGCCGAGACCTTAAAAAGCCGATAGTATACTTAAGTACCTTCGCGGGGATAGGTAAAACTTAAGAAACGAAGCTACGACGCTAAAGTTATGGCCTAATAAAGATTTACGTCGACATATACGTTGACAGCTTCTATTATTGCTATTAGAAAGCTGTTAGGATTAATTGGATTGGATTTTGGACCTTTTGGAGTACACTTTGGCTAAAATGAAGTGAACGGAAATGGTAGAACGTTATATATATATATATCTATTAGGCGCGTTAAAGACTTTTGAAATACTTATTAACATGACGACTAAAACTTGATCATGAGATAAACAAGTTATGTTTTTCCAAAATGGGTGATTTCTAAATAAATGAACAAATTGACGCAACCATGTTTTGACGACAAATATTACAACAACATGTACAAGTGGTAATGTAGAGTATGAACTTGCGTGCATGACCTTGTTTTCGAACCTAAGACATATGTATTATTTAGGTCGCGATTGGAGTTATCGGACCTAATTTTCCATTTGCCAATTTATCAATCGGAATTTGCTTTTGCTAAGGTGAGTTCTTGTAGCCCCTTTTTCATTATGTTTTTCCTTGGGGGAAAATGGTACTTAAATGATATTTTAACTGTTTTCATGCTGTGATTATACTGTTTTCATGTTTTTGGACATTATGTGTGTTGATGCGATTATATGCTATGACATGTTTTGTTTTGTGCGACCATGACTGCACAACTGTTAACTCTTTTGAGAGCTGAAGCAATATGATAGATCTATTGGGGTAGCTCCCCACAGTGTATGTTTATGTGTGCAACCAGCGTATGTTTATGTTTGCAACCAATGTGGTAGGTTCAGTTGGCGCGACACTATTTTGTTTTGACTTGTTCTTATAATTGGTTATCATGCTCACTTTTGTCCTACACTATGCTATCACAGCTCCGCGGTTTTACTTTTAAACCTACGAGCTCACCAACATTATGTTGACGTTTTCGAGTATCCATTTTCAGGTGTTAAGAATGAAGGTACCATAGAAGGTTGAGTAGTGACCTGACTTAGCAAGACTTAAGACAAGACCCTTCCGGGTTATACTCGTGAAGCTACATTTGGATATCACTTAGTGATGTTGTGTAACTTTGAGACTCATGTTGTTTTGTATTTTGTACTTAACCCGTTGTGGAAGTTTGTGACTATTATCAGATCAATGTATTACATTTAGTATTTCTCTATTGTGACGCCTTGTGTTCTTGACAATGAGGTCATACCCCGCAAATGCCTTTCCGCTGCGCCATTTTTGGGGTGTGAAAGTAGTTGAGTCAAAAGGTCATCAACTGCCTAATAGATAATTAGTGTTAACATGACGAAAAATAAAATATGAAATTTTGGGATCAGTAGTGTATGTTCATTACGGCTAACTATATTGATATATTTTATAACCAAAGTTATGTAGACTGTCTAAAAGGTATGATAGTTTTAGTGAGATGAGGTATTGAAATTAGACAGTATGTCGAAAGATTCTAACTCCAACAATTAACTTTAATGCATATACATAACTTTGACAAACTTATCATCGGAGACACATTCAGGTTTAGAATATCGAAACAAATGAGAATTTCTACTCAAGAAGTACAAACTATTCCTAACAGTACATGTACTGTAATAGTAATTAATTTTCCACCATGATGCACTAAAATAACATAAGAAATATAGTCTATTTTTTAAATATTTGAGATTGTACTACCAAAAGGATTTACACACACAAATACACAATGAATATCCAAGACACACGCACGTAAACTCCCTAAATTCAAGATAGGAAAACAAGATTATACTTTTATCCAATTTCCAAAATAATTACAAAAGGTCGCTAATAGTGTCATATGCCTTGCCAAAGATACAGTTCGATAAGCATGCTTATTTTGGACGAAAGTTGTCATAAAATCTGGAATACTTAAGTTGTTCTTCCCTAAATCTATAATACTTTGACCCGACCGTAATTCACGACCGTCACCCCGAAGCATCATGAAGGTCAAAGCAGCATTAGCTGCTAAACTGTATTTCTGTTAGAAAAAAAAAAGAAGCACACCCAATGGGATGTGAACCCACAATCGCATGATTAAAATTCAGTTGGCTGCTTAATCTTCTGTGCACAGAAAAGTGGGTTTAAAATGATGTTTTGTTTGCTGAATGTTTTGTAGCAAAGTGGTCTTTAAACGATGTGTAGATGGTAAAATTTCTGTGAAAAATATGTTTTTAAAAGAATTTTTGTTCCTAAAATTTTGCGCATAACGAAATGAATTGAGATGGCTGTTTTGATGCTGAATTTTTTTGTGCAGAAAGGTGTTTTTAAAATGCTTGTTGGTTGTTGGAATACCTGTGCAGAAACTGGTCTCTAAACGGGTCGACCGTGTAAAAACAAAATAGTTGATTAACATCGTGGATCCAAACAGCGACCACATCCAAAATATAATATATTCAGATAACTAATGGATAACTAAAAGTATAAAGTAGTTATGAAATGCTCACCTGTTTCAAAATCAACGTGTTCGCTTTCGGAGATTATGACCCATTTCATCGGCCAAACATACCTGTTACAGTCCCTTTCAACACCCATTGCAGCCCCCATATCATCAGCTAAATATACTCATCTGAGGACCTAATCCCACTTCTATTTCAGCTCCAAAATAGGCCCATTTTAGCCCCTTCTTCAGGCCCGAAACATATCCATTTCAGTAGCATTTTATCACCCTAACCCACCTATTTTATGCGGACATGATTCAAGGCCGAGCAACGTAGGTTTCGTTTAAATTACGGCGTAAGCTTGAAGCCTTACTTACGCCATAATCCTCATTGTGTCACATTTACGCCGTAACTGAATTCTTCACTTACGCCGTAACTAGGTCGTGTTAAGCTTCCTTATTTCAGTTTTAGGTCGATTACGCCGTAAATGGACTTTCCACTTACACCATAACCATGTCGTGAGTCAGTTTCTTTATTTAAGTTTAAGACGGTTCTAGATGTAATTTAATTACTTTCTCCCAAGTTTGGCTTCCCTATAAATATAGGGCTTGGGTTTATTGTTTTGTATTCCTGGAAATCATTAATAAAGTGTGTTTTAGAGTTTATCTCTTTATTTGGGTTTTATTCCCGCAAGGTGCGACTTGGTTTCACCCTTGGATTAGGGTTTATCAAAATACGCTTCTGCGCGTCCTACGTCAGTTGGTATCAGAGCTTCTTAGCATCCTGGTGGTAATTGGTGTAGAAGGTTCTACTTCAATTAATGTCTAGAGCTTGTTAGCATCCTAGATGATGAATGGTGTAAAAGATTCAAAAACCCATACTGTTGGTGGAGTATGGTCTGGAGAGTACATGGATCATGGTTTTACTAAATCCATGAAAACACTTGACAGTTGTTACACTATGCTAGAAGAACTACGTTCCGTGATCGTAGGTGGGGTATTAATCAACAAGAATCGCGAGGGTAGCAATTATGGAGGTTCAAAAATTCGTCCAATCATAGGCGGATCTATTAACAACCATAGGAGCAACCAATCCCCATTCAACAATGGAAGAGTTGAAGAATGGGAGGAGAGAAAGAAGGATGATCAGGTGTATACAACCAAGATTTTTCGTTCAATAATTCGGTATGTTCTTTAATTATTGATGGTTGTTGCATAAATAATTTGGTTTCAATAAAATTGGTAGACTTCTTAAAAATACCAATGGAAGTTTGTCCAATTGAAGGTTACCAAGTTTGTTGAGTTCCGGTAAGCATTGGGAAATTCTATAAAGTAGATGTACTTTGTATTGTGGATGATTTTGATGATTGTGATATTTTGTTGGGAAAACCTTGGGTACATGAGGTTAAGGGCATGTATGATTTTCAAAAAAATCTTTATCTTTTCTCATGGGAAGGAAGAAAGATTACTATGGTTCCACCCAAATTCAAACCAAAATTATCAAAACGCGAGGTTAAGGAAGAAGAAAAGATGGTGAAAGTTGAAGTTGTTGAAAAGCATGTCGAGAAAACGCAAGACCTTCAAATTTGTGATACACATGTTAACAAAATCTCAACTTTGATGTTGGAAACAATAAAGGAATATGGTGTTTTGAAGACTTGTGATGATGAAGTTGCGGGTTCTAGCATTGATCAAGAGGTAAAGGATTTTAATTATGAGCCTAAAGGGAATTCCGAATGCGTCAATGACTTAAAGGTTTGTGATTTTAATAGTGGATTTATTTTAAATGTGATTATAAGAGACCAATAAAGTTTTCAATGGCAAGCAAAGAAACTATTTTTATTGCAATTGAAGACTTGGTGATCGTTGATAAGGAGTACACCAACCGATGTTTAGGGTCATGGGTTGATCGTTGGGAGTGTGGTAGACATGTAAAAAAAGATGAAAGTACCCGAGTTAATGTGAAGCGCAAATCTACTGAAGACAAGGTTCGTCATGAGAAGATGTTCGAGGTAGATGAAGCCCTTGATTGCAAGAACTCGAGGACGAGTTCTTCTAAAGTGAGGAGGAATGATGCGGACAGGATTCAAGGCCGAGCAACGTAGGTGTCGTTTAAATTACAGCGTAAGCTTGAAGCCTTATGTAACACCCCAACCCGACAAGGGTAAAGATATCACAATAATGGTTTCATATGAGATCAAACACAAGCATATGACATAAATAATACAATTGAATTTCAATGGTTACAATGGAGAATCTAAAGATACAAGGTTACAAATGAAAGATACAAAAATTTCTAAGTCTGGATAAAGAATTCCTTCTAGTCATCTCTAGTCCAAAAGTAGCTAGTAAGGTCTTCTAAGTCCAAGGTACTCTCCACTCATACCCAGCTTCCAAACTAAAACCTGCCGCGGGAAAAGAAACGCGGCTGAGCTTAAAAAGCCCAGTGAACAGATATAACGGTAACAAAGCAGTAATACAGAATAATGAACAGTAAATGAAGTACGAATCAGTCATGGTTAAGGTATAAGTAAATGGTAACAGTAATGAAAAGTACAAGTGTATAAGGTGTAGGAAACAGTAATCCACTACGAGCCCAGTAACAGTAACAGTAACAGTATCATCATGTAGCCATATAGAGGGGAGACCTCTCAGTAATCAGTAAATATGAGGGGAGTCCTCAATCAGTATGTGGAGTAGCTAGCTCCCAAAGTGTGAAAGACGTGTATCGCACACACCATCAGTCACCAGTAATACAGTAATCAGTTATCAGTAACAGTAACAGTTCTAGGATGCATCCATACGCCCCAGGTGGCCATAAACCTCCCAACACACCAAATAAAATACAGTCAAGGACGGAACAGGTCATCACTCTCCTGCCCTAGAGTCATGCCATCGGTGCATCAATGGCATGGTCATGAAACCCTCATGACTAGTTATGGCTCGTAGTATCAAACTGTGGGTCAGTGGTCAAGTATCAGTATTCAGTATTCAGTTTAGTTTCATAGGTCAATATCCATTTCAGTATATCAGAAAGTTCATATCAGATGGTTCAGTAACAGAAGGGTCAATATCAGTAGGTTCAATATAAGAAAGGTTCAGTATCAGTAGGTTCAGTATCAGTAGGTTCAGTATCAGAAAGATTCAATATCAGAAAGTTCATATCAAGAGTTCACAAACAAAGGGGAACATAGCAATGGCTTAGGGAAATCCTATGATGAATTAGAAATCAGAAAATCATGAGTACGAAGGCACCTTACTGAGAAGGGCAGAATATCTGTACCTTATTCAAAAGACAAACGGTTAAAGACAACGGAGCACACAGCACGGGAGGTCACTCCTCCTTCACCGAACCTATACAATTTAATAATCGTATATTATTTATAAGCTTATTTTAAATCAGATTTCATAACTTAGGTTTCTTTCTATTTTTAGTAACTTTTCATATTTTAGGAAGTTTCCCGAAATAGCAATTTAATACATTAAGATTATAATTGACAATTAATAATATCTTAGGGTCATAAGTGACAATTTAATAAACTTAAAGGTTTAATGTGACAAATATAATAGTATAGGTGTTAATATGACAATTATTATTATTTAAGATTTAATATGCCACTTTAGTATAGTTTAGGGTTAAAAGTGTTAGTATGGCAAGGTTCAGGGTTCAACATGTAAATTTCTCATTGCTTAAGGTTGGATGTGTCAATTTAATTTATTTCTTTTGGCTTATAAAAAAAACACCATGCAACTTTTCCTTTACATGATTCACGTAACATATCATTGGAATGATTTTGAAAACCAAGCCTTCATCTTCTATTTTCTCTCGTTCCACCAGGTGATACCGAGACCCGAAATTGACTCGAAATGCACATACATACACGGTTCACGTACACTTGGTTTTAACTCATTATAGGTTTCGTTAAATGGACCAGTGATGCCATCGATCACTTAGGGCGGCTTTCCTTTTGATTCGACAAGGAAGGGAAACAGTTAGATTCAACCTCAACATGTACATATTATAGCATTCATACTTGCGAGGAGATGCAAGGAAAAATGACGAGCCACAATAAAAGTGGTGCGAGGTGCCTAAACGAGGCAGCAACAACACAACCCAACACCAACTAAACTTGAATCTAGCACATGTTTAAAACCAGGTTTCAACTCACTCAAATATCACATGAAAACAGCCCATGCGATCACAGTTTTTAACGAGCCAAAACATTCACAAAACCTCACATGAAATCATAGAACTCAAGTAATAAACAGCCCATTGTTTACTGATATTTAGCGCCACTTTAATGACATCTTATGACAGGGTTAGGGACATATTATGGTCGACAAAGGGGGCTGGAAACACGACATCAACACAGCCCCAGTTACTCGATATTAACAGTTCCAACAAGGGTGTGTGTTTTATGATTTTATGCGACACATAGGGCTGATCATTATGGTTGGTTTAGGTTGAGATTAAGGTCATCATGAGGCTTGGAAGGTGGTCCTCAAACAGCCCATAAAGGAGACCATACACACGACACAAAACAGTTTCTATAGGTGTCGTATATTTGTTAATTCATGTACGGTATCGTGTGATAAAAAAATAACGAGACAACACAAGCATATTAACATGGTCCAAGGGTTTTATTAGCATGAGTATATAGCTTGTTACTACGTGTGTTAGGTCGAATAGATTGAAAGAAAACAAAGGTGATGTTGGTGTACCTTTCTGTTATGCGAGACAAAGAAAAGAGGAGCAAGACCACGAGACAACGATTTCAACCCCACGAATTCTATACACCGTTGCAGCCTATAACCCACGAATGAGCACCAATCCCCTTCGAACACTTGGCCTTCTATAGAAAATAATAACAGAACTTGTGTGTGCTTTGTGCTTGTTAAACGTAATGGGTAGGAGGGCATACATGGAATGTGTAGTATTAGTAGGGACATAGGGGAGCGTATTTTGGCCTATAAGGAAAGTTGTAATTGTGTTTTGATTGTGTTGTGGTTGGCGTGAATAATGGCTACATTTATGGAATTTGATATTGCATATGGTCAAGAAAACGTGAAACAGATTTGTATTTAGTTAGGATATTGATTGAGCAATAAAAGAGTTCTTATCCCTTTTTAAAATGTGTATGTCGTATGGTCCTAATGGGCTAAGAACATGTAGGATGAACATAGAGACTAGGAAAGTTTTATATGTGTAACAAATTTGTTATTAGGCATATGTCATAGTTTTTTTTTTTTTTTTTTTTTTTTTTTTTTTTTTTTTTTTAATTTTAATTTCCATAATTTATAGTTTGGGTTGTCTAATTAATTATATTCATAAAATTAGGAATTTAAGGATTCGGGTTTTACAACTCTTCCCTTCTAGAAAAAAAATTTTCGTCCTCGAAAATTGTGGTGAAACGAAACGGAAACACAACTGACGGTGAACAGAAATATGAAAGGCCTGTTTCTCATGACTCTATCTTGTTGATTAAAGCTTCGGTTTCCTCGGAAAAGACAAATCATACTGAATCCAGATCAAAAGAATAATATACCAAACGTAATAGATGATAATCATATCCTCTCCGAAGAGAAACAGGGATTACGTAGGATTTGACGGATATATCATCTGTGGAATTGATTAGGCGAATCAGATGAGAATGTACCGAATCGCAGAAATATAAGGGTGATAAATATGTTTAACTCTTCGAATTTTCAAATAGTCTCGTCTTCAATATAACCTTTCAAAGGTATTCTCATAAACCGACAGGTCTTGTTTTCTCAGAATCCAAAATCTCATATCTTAATTCATAATAGATCATCATGAACCGATTCGTCGAATGTGAGACGTATATATAGCAAAACATAGTGTACTCCTTCATAGTAACAGATAGAATCCATACAGACAGAAAACAGATTGTTTGATAACATCAAATGGCAGAAAGCTCTACAACAGGACCTAAGATTCTTATTGGAAGTGCAGAGGTCAGAAGAATGCGTGACGAAAATCCAGACGTATCAATTCGCATAACGGTGAACGCAGATTACGCGTATGGGCAGAACGAACCTAAAGTCTCAATCAGATATCAGAAATTCTAAGGTTTCTAAGGCACTCCTCGAAATGTCCTATGATCACAAAAAGTGCACGTTATATGATGTAAGTATTATCACGTTGGCCAGACGTCATAATACTAGCATCATATAAATATGCCCTCATGATGACCATACTTTATCTCAAGTCGTGAAAAATCAACTTATCTAACCACCTAACAGTCCTTCTTTACCTTAGGGTTGGTCCGAATCGATCATCATTACAAATTCAAAATCAGAGAAACAGAACGTACAAATAACGTAACGGAATTAGTAAGCATCAATGAAGTATGTCGTCCAAAGCGTCAGGTCTTCCACAATACATCAAAATTCTAATGTCAAAACCGTCATCCAACATACGCAGAAAGAACACTAAACGGAAATACTAATGGAGAACCCGAATAATTCAAAGGATCTTATCATCAGGTAACGGGAGCTTAAGTGGGTTAAGCAAAAGTGAACACGCCCTCAATAACTTCATCCTTCACGAAATCAACTCATCCAACCACAAATGATCATTCCAAAATCATCCATTCGAATACATGATTTCCAAATCTCTTCCAAGTTCGAGTAGTCTGTCTACGCTTGTCCATCTGCTCATACGGTGAGAAGGGATGATAAACTTGAGTCTGGTCCCTCAAGCCTTCGGTACTTCTTCTTGACACTGTGGTGTGGAACGTAAATCTCTGACCTGGTCACTGTGCATCTTCCATTCACGAGTCTGCTTCTGCTCTCAATTCATCTTAGTACAACTAAAATAAATAGAGAAGCAAGACTGCGTGTCTTTGCCAGGTCTTCTAGCACAGTTCGAAATTCGCCAACTCAAACTGCTGTCGTCACCGGATGCCTGGTAATGTTGTCTGCTACAATCTCTGAACGCCAATCAAATCTACTCTTCCAGAACAAAGGGTCGTTCTACTTAATATGAAGATGATCTACATGTTCCTCGTTCGTCTCTGAGCACAAACACACTGTCATACTATGACGATTGTCCAAATACTCTCGAAGGCATGATTCAAATAGCCCATACAATTGGCATTATTTAAAACTCGTAATGGTCACAACGAGTACGAAAACAACTTCATGAATCGTTTCAGGGAAAACTTCATATCTACTTCACATCGCCTATCTTCCTCTTCATGCATAAAACTGAAATGCTTCACAGAGGTTACTCTCAGTTAGTCATCTCCTTTCTTAGAAGTTCTTGTGGTTGCTTCTTCAGTCCTTCAAACACTAAGTGAGGCCGTCTGGTACGGAGTTTACAAAGATAGAACAAATCAATCATTGACACGCGGAAATGAAAAATGATCACGGGTAGTGATACGGTTAGGTTTACGATAGCCGATACGCTGACGCATAATTTTCTCTTCCTTCTTCATAACTAATAGGGGTATTCAAAGGGAACACTGAGGTGACAAAACCATATTCCATCAGTTTCTTCAATCTCTCAACTTCTATAGCATCATGGTTCGTCAACTGAGATCGGTTCAAAATTTCATTCTACTTCTCAAACAGGAGGGAAACCCAAGAGTTCCATCGGAGAACACCAGAAAATTTGTACAACAAAACTTCCAATGCCAAAGTTTTCTAAGAGCGGATACTAATAGGTGTCAGGAGAAATTTGACAATCAAATGAGATCGAGGTAAATGTTTCCATAGCGGCGTTAAGCTTAACAGATTTGAGCGGTTACAGGTTATCATAACAAAAGTAGGATGGAAATAGATTTCTAAAGTCACACATCAGATAAGGTAGTCTCTGGCAGCTCTATGAAGAGTCAGCCATTCCATAAATTAAGGACCTCAAAATCGAATATATCAAAAGTAAACAGATTCGTAGGATGAGCACGGTCACCAAGCCAGACGGATAGTTCATATATCGAGGTCAAGTACATGGTTCATCAATAGTGTGGAAATAGATAAGCGAACAATTCAAGGTGTTGGAGTCTTGTTTAGCTATTTAGCATAAGGGGCAGGTAGGTTGGGAATCATCGGTAATACGAACATCGTATAACTGTCAAAAGTCAGGCGTATAGAATATCAGTCATCAGCATCATCATGCTCTGTTAACAATTCATATCGGGACAAAATTATCGTCATATCCTTCCAAAGGAAACTAGTTGACTGCAAGATTCAATATTCAAAAGGAGGGAATAAACTTCCTATATCCATGGTTAATAATCATCAGAGTTCTCATAGGAGTAGCAATGGACTTTGCAAGACAGAGTAGTATCAGATGATACATTTATATCCAGCACGGGTAATGAATTCATAGAATGTGTCAAACACATCAGGGTTAAATGCCCTTCGAAATAGTTGGAGAGGTATCAAACAGATCGGAAGTGAAGATCAAAATCAGGTAGTGGTAGCAAAAGTTTAATAATCGGAAATCATGGTAGGGAGTTCAAAATTGTTTCAAATGCCAAAAGTGAGGCATAGGAGAATAGTTGCCAATCTCTTATCAGAATAAAATCAAAGTTAACTATCAAGGGAAGACAGATCAACGAAGCAGATCTTACCGTTCAAAAAGGGAGGGCAACATTCTTATACTCGTGGTTAAAACACCACCAGACTTCTCATGGGAACAGAGATGGTTAAGACGAAATCAAATATTGTCAGAAGGTTCATAGATGCTTATCAAAAGCAAGAAACAACTAACAGAATGTATCAAGTATCTCATCATCATGGGGATTCTCAGAATGCCCGAAGAGGCATCAGAATGATTAACAAAAGGTTCAGAGGTTAGAGTCGGAATCTGAAGGCAAGGATCAAATAGTGTCAGGTAATTACTATGCAATTATCAATGCTTTCAAGATTTATTTAGGTTTCAGAATCTAGGTGGTGCAAAGCATAAGCTTTCAATAAAAGTGATCTCAACAAGCTAGGCACGAATCAGAGTGATGCGGAAGCAATGATACTAAAACAAATGACTTATAGTCTACCCATTCCTCACTGGTCAGAACTTAAGTTCCTATAGGGAAATCCTAAAACAAATTTTCAAAGGTTGTCTTATGAGCGCCTACAGTGGAAACCTAATGGTCCAAACTTCACAGGCCAAGGGTAAATGTATTACAAGTCGCAGCCTGTCTCTCTGATACCATAAATTGTAACACCCCAACCCGACAAGGGTAAAGATATCACAATAATGGTTTCATATCAGATCAAACACAAGCATATGACATAAATAATACAATTGAATTTCAATGGTTACAATGGAGAATCTAAAGATACAAGGTTACAAATGAAAGATACAAAAATTTCTAAGTCTGGATAAAGAATTCCTTCTAGTCATCTCTAGTCCAAAAGTAGCTAGTAAGGTCTTCTAAGTCCAAGGTACTCTCCACTCATACCCAGCTTCCAAACTAAAACCTGCCGCGGGAAAAGAAACGCGGCTGAGCTTAAAAAGCCCAGTGAACAGATATAACGGTAACAAAGCAGTAATACAGAATAATGAACAGTAAATGAAGTACGAATCAGTCATGGTTAAGGTATAAGTAAATGGTAACAGTAATGAAAAGTACAAGTGTATAAGGTGTAGGAAACACTAATCCACTACGAGCCCAGTAACAGTAACAGTAACAGTATCATCATGTAGCCATATAGAGGGGAGACCTCTCAGTAATCAGTAAATATGAGGGGAGTCCTCAATCAGTATGTGGAGTAGCTAGCTCCCAAAGTGTGAAAGACGTGTATCGCACACACCATCAGTCACCAGTAATACAGTAATCAGTTATCAGTAACAGTAACAGTTCTAGGATGCATCCATACGCCCCAGGTGGCCATAAACCTCCCAACACACCAAATAAAATACAGTCAAGGACGGAACAGGTCATCACTCTCCTGCCCTAGAGTCATGCCATCGGTGCATCAATGGCATGGTCATGAAACCCTCATGACTAGTTATGGCTCGTAGTATCAAACTGTGGGTCAGTGGTCAAGTATCAGTATTCAGTATTCAGTTTAGTTTCATAGGTCAATATCCATTTCAGTATATCAGAAAGTTCATATCAGATGGTTCAGTAACAGAAGGGTCAATATCAGTAGGTTCAATATAAGAAAGGTTCAGTATCAGTAGGTTCAGTATCAGTAGGTTCAGTATCAGAAAGATTCAATATCAGAAAGTTCATATCAAGAGTTCACAAACAAAGGGGAACATAGCAATGGCTTAGGGAAATCCTATGATGAATTAGAAATCAGAAAATCATGAGTACGAAGGCACCTTACTGAGAAGGGCAGAATATCTGTACCTTATTCAAAAGACAAACGGTTAAAGACAACGGAGCACACAGCACGGGAGGTCACTCCTCCTTCACCGAACCTATACAATTTAATAATCGTATATTATTTATAAGCTTATTTTAAATCAGATTTCATAACTTAGGTTTCTTTCTATTTTTAGTAACTTTTCATATTTTAGGAAGTTTCCCGAAATAGCAATTTAATACATTAAGATTATAATTGACAATTAATAATATCTTAGGGTCATAAGTGACAATTTAATAAACTTAAAGGTTTAATGTGACAAATATAATAGTATAGGTGTTAATATGACAATTATTATTATTTAAGATTTAATATGCCACTTTAGTATAGTTTAGGGTTAAAAGTGTTAGTATGGCAAGGTTCAGGGTTCAACATGTAAATTTCTCATTGCTTAAGGTTGGATGTGTCAATTTAATTTATTTCTTTTGGCTTATAAAAAAAACACCATGCAACTTTTCCTTTACATGATTCACGTAACATATCATTGGAATGATTTTGAAAACCAAGCCTTCATCTTCTATTTTCTCTCGTTCCACCAGGTGATACCGAGACCCGAAATTGACTCGAAATGCACATACATACACGGTTCACGTACACTTGGTTTTAACTCATTATAGGTTTCGTTAAATGGACCAGTGATGCCATCGATCACTTAGGGCGGCTTTCCTTTTGATTCGACAAGGAAGGGAAACAGTTAGATTCAACCTCAACATGTACATATTATAGCATTCATACTTGCGAGGAGATGCAAGGAAAAATGACGAGCCACAATAAAAGTGGTGCGAGGTGCCTAAACGAGGCAGCAACAACACAACCCAACACCAACTAAACTTGAATCTAGCACATGTTTAAAACCAGGTTTCAACTCACTCAAATATCACATGAAAACAGCCCATGCGATCACAGTTTTTAACGAGCCAAAACATTCACAAAACCTCACATGAAATCATAGAACTCAAGTAATAAACAGCCCATTGTTTACTGATATTTAGCGCCACTTTAATGACATCTTATGACAGGGTTAGGGACATATTATGGTCGACAAAGGGGGCTGGAAACACGACATCAACACAGCCCCAGTTACTCGATATTAACAGTTCCAACAAGGGTGTGTGTTTTATGATTTTATGCGACACATAGGGCTGATCATTATGGTTGGTTTAGGTTGAGATTAAGGTCATCATGAGGCTTGGAAGGTGGTCCTCAAACAGCCCATAAAGGAGACCATACACACGACACAAAACAGTTTCTATAGGTGTCGTATATTTGTTAATTCATGTACGGTATCGTGTGATAAAAAAATAACGAGACAACACAAGCATATTAACATGGTCCAAGGGTTTTATTAGCATGAGTATATAGCTTGTTACTACGTGTGTTAGGTCGAATAGATTGAAAGAAAACAAAGGTGATGTTGGTGTACCTTTCTGTTATGCGAGACAAAGAAAAGAGGAGCAAGACCACGAGACAACGATTTCAACCCCACGAATTCTATACACCGTTGCAGCCTATAACCCACGAATGAGCACCAATCCCCTTCGAACACTTGGCCTTCTATAGAAAATAATAACAGAACTTGTGTGTGCTTTGTGCTTGTTAAACGTATGGGTAGGAGGGCATACATGGAATGTGTAGTATTAGTAGGGACATAGGGGAGCGTATTTTGGCCTATAAGGAAAGTTGTAATTGTGTTTTGATTGTGTTGTGGTTGGCGTGAATAATGGCTACATTTATGGAATTTGATATTGCATATGGTCAAGAAAACGTGAAACAGATTTGTATTTAGTTAGGATATTGATTGAGCAATAAAAGAGTTCTTATCCCTTTTTAAAATGTGTATGTCGTATGGTCCTAATGGGCTAAGAACATGTAGGATGAACATAGAGACTAGGAAAGTTTTATATGTGTAACAAATTTGTTATTAGGCATATGTCATAGTTTTTTTTTTTTTTTTTTTTTTTTTTTTTTTTTTTTTTTTTAATTTTAATTTCCATAATTTATAGTTTGGGTTGTCTAATTAATTATATTCATAAAATTAGGAATTTAAGGATTCGGGTTTTAAGGCGTAAGCTTGAAGCCTTACTTACGCCGTAAACCTCACTGTGTCACATTTACGCCGTAACTGAATTCTTCACTTACGCCGTAACTAGGTAGTGTTAAGTTTCCTTATTTCAGTTTTAGGTCGGTTACGCCGTAAATGGACTTTCCACTTACGCCGTAACCATGTCGTGAGTAAGTTTCTTTATTTAAGTTTAAGACGGTTCTAGATGTAATTTAATTACTTTCTCCCCAAGTTTGTCTTCCCTATAAATATAGGGCTTGGGTTTATTGTTTAGTATTCATGGAAATCATTAATAAAGTGTGTTTTAGAGTTTATCTCTTTATTTGGGTTTTATTCCCGCAAGGTGCGCCTTGGTTTCACCCTTGGATTAGGGTTTATCAAAATACGCTTCCGCACGTCCTACGTCACTATTTCAGCCCACATATGCACCCATGGCAGCCCCTATTTCAGCACACAATTCCACACCTAGTTCTGCACCATTCCATCATCAAAACTCACCGATTTCAGGCCCCAACTGTACCCACCTCAGGCCCACTTCAGCACACCAAATGCACTAATTTTGGTCCTCACTTCAGCCACAATCCCTTACCTATTTTGACCGTAATGATCCTATTAAGAATGTCAGGTTAGTTTTTGAAATTACCACCAGCGATAGTTAGGTTAGTTTTTAGTTACCTTGGCCCAGAGAACGCGTTTGTGCACTTTGCGCCTGCAACCCGGTGCAACTATTTTGTGAGCCATTGGTAATACCTATAACAACAACTAATTGTTGAAAATTAGTATAGGTTTTAAACCAAACCATTAGCTACATACTACATTCACCATCTTATTACGCCTAAGAAACCAACTCTAATTTGCTACATGATTATTTCTTGACATCAAACCTTAAGAAAACAACTCCAATTTTGAAAATTTAGACGTTAAAGTATTCAAATTTGAAATACCTTATTAACTCACTTGAGCTTAGCATCTTGAACTTATGGATTACGAATAAGACATATGCTCAACTAACCAATCTCATAAGCAATAATTTGAAAGATAAGAAAAAGAGAAACTCACCCATTTATTGGCCGTTTAAACTCACCCATTTTAGCCCCTAAACCCACCCATTTCAGCCCCTAAACCACACGTTTCAGCACCCGAACGCGCAGATTCCAGCCCCCGTTTCAACACCAAAAACCCAACCATTTCAGCCCCCAAACACGCCCATGTGAGTCCCATTTCAGCATCCAAAGGCACCCACTTCAGCCCCATTTCAACACCCAAATCCACCCTCTTCAGCCACCACTTCAGCTCCCAAACGCACCCACTTCAGCCCCTAAATAACCTTATTTCAGCCCCCAAACCCACCCATTCCAGCCTCCAAAACCGCATCCGCAAATATTCCAACATATGTTCGCGTATTCCATGTAACTTGTCCCACAAACTTCTCATCCAAATCCATCTGTACCTAAGGATTAGCCTCTTATAATCAATCGCATCATTCTTCTCATCTTCATCTTCATCCTCATCCCCATCTATCACTCTCCACACCCGTAAAAACTGATTCAAAATGCAATAAGGAATTTTTTTCCAAACTTATTACCATCAAAACCCATAGAAAAACATAAAAAATAAAATAAAATAAAATAAGGGTCATAAATCAATCATCGTAAAAAAATCAAATCAAATCAAATCAAAAACCTTTTCCAAGAGATTAAAATCCCTGATTATAATGACATTAGAAAATCCTAAAAATATAAACATGTTCAAAGATGTAATTAGGGTTGATAAACTTACAAAATTATTTTTTCCCCTTGTTCAATCCGCCTCTTGAAAATTGTTTAACAATGAAGAATCAAATTGAATTTGATGTGAATGCTTCGATCTTTTCTGCATGTGTGAAGTAAATTTCGTGGATTTGTTTAAGAACTTTCTGGGTTTCTACAAAGAGAGCAAAGAGAAAATAAGGTCTGGATTCTTCTTTTGAGAAAACATAGTACAACTGTGGTTTACAAATGTGTGGCTGTCTTTAAAGATTAGGTGTTTCAAACATGGTTAATCACGTTCTGGGTACAGAAGGATTGGATTTTTGGTTACAGTAGTCGTTACAGAGAACCGTACGTAAATAGTTACAGTAGAAAAGTTTGTAGGCCAATGGGCTTATGCCAAAGGGTCTAGGAAATTACTGCTGGGCCAATTACTTTCGCTAATGACAAAAGTTCCACCAATTACATGTAAAATTACCAAATAACGGGGGCATTGAGATTTTTACTAATTGCCCCTTCTCTTTTCTTTGTTAGTATATATTATAATATATGATGTTCAAACCCTCAAAACTCAACCCCACCAAAAAGTTGAGTTTAGACCAATTTATGTATGACCAAAAAGTATTGTGTTTATCTCTCGCTTTAATTTAATATAAAATAATATATATTTATGTACAAACTAATTAATACTTTATAAAAAATATTAATTTTTCTCTCACATCATTTAATAAATCTTACACCAAATCCAAATCCTATTTTAAATCCAACTATATGCCAAACGCACCCTTACTTTATATCAGTACGAAATTGAAAATAACAATAACATTATATATATGTTACGTAATAGTTAAAACACTAAAAAAAATAGACTTACTAAAAGACACCAATAATTCACGCATACATACTCAAACACACACTAATAAGAATAGCGTCGTCCAAATGATCATGCCAATAAACCGACCTTGACACTAGAGTGAGATGTGGAATGACATTGGTGTCTTCCTATATGTGTCATATTACACATATCTTTTCGTCCAATTTTCGAGTCAAAACAACCAAAAAACACTTTAAAACGATCAAAAAATGTTAAAAATATCTTTGAGATGTGTTTTTGTATTCCATATGCAAAATGATTGAAAACGTTTGAAAAACAAATAAAATTTGCAAATGGCAAGTCTAGTCCCTCAAGCTTTAAAAAAATAAAAAAAATAGTAAAAAATAAATTTTTGGTCCTTGGAATAATAAGCTTGGCAATTTTGGTCCCTGGATTAGCTTTGAAGATTTGGCAGATTTGGTCCTTGATTTTTGACAACTTTACAAGATTGGTCCTTGGTTTCTATCCTTAACTAACCCTCTAATTCCCTAATCCATACCACAACCGGATCCACACTAACATTTAAACACACAGCCCACTCTCCCATTATCCACACCAGCCCATACACAAAAGCTTAAACCCAGCCCACGACTAAAGAAACCCGACCCACATTTCTACTAAACACCGGGAAATAAGAATAGTCAACATCCCCAAAACAAATAGTCAAAATCCCTAACACAAGCAGCCAACACCACCTTGTCTTCTTCCCTATCCCGCCAAGAACACACAACCAGACAAACCACCTATCCCCAAAACTTTCACCATTTTACCCACTTCTCTTCTCCCCAACACCAAAACCCTTCCCCTTATACCTCCCCATCATCCATGTCATCAATCCGTGTGAGTTAGTGGGCGCCAAGACCAAAATCAAGAGCTGAGATCATTTCTTTTTAATCCTACGGCTGGGAAAGTGTCCAAAGTAGCACAAGTGGAGGATTTACGCAGCTCTCTCTCACAGAAGAAACACAACCGCAGTAAGGACCTAGCTTAGGGTTAGTATAAATAGGAATCATGTAAGCCTTTTCAGGCAGGATTAATTTAGCTTTAAAAAATTCGGTATGTTTTTTATTTATTTTCATTAAGCAGTAGATTTTAGTTTAGCTATTAGGAAGGTAATTTGTATTTCTTTAATTCGGATGTAACTTTTACTCTTTATTTTAATATAAGTCCAAGTTTATTGCTTTAGTTAGTTCTTCTGCTTCTGCTTAGTTAAGGTTTATTTCAGTTGGTTAGTTCTTATTGATTTTCATTTTATTTACTGCTTCTGCTTAGTTCGTTCTTGTTACTGCGTATTTTTTATGGTTTAGTTGTTTAGTGCTTATGTGGTGAATGTTCTTGTTCGAGTTTGATTTGGATCGGATTATGGTTATTGTTTGTGTTTGTGGAGAATAGTTTAGAATAGCTTCTTTATTAGCTTCGACAGTCCATTGGTTTATTGCTTTAGCTTATTCCCAAGTTTGAGCTTATTAATAGCTTTTAGTAGTTCTTTTTCTTTGCTTATTTAAGTTCCTTTTTAAGTTTTCAAAACTGATTCAGAGCTGTTTTGAGCTATCCTCTTAGTATAAAAAGATTTTCAGTTTTAAAATTAGTTTGTTTCACTTGTTGGTTTAAGTTTAAAAATACAAACCAAGAAAAAAATTAAAAACAAAAACTGACCAGCCTGGGATTCGAACCCAGGTCTGTCGGCCGGCAAATCCACATCCATTCCATCTGCCCTAGCCAACTTTATCAGTTAACCTTAGCAATAGTTTTTATTTAATCTTGTTTTTCTAATCCTAGCTTATTAAACTGTTCTGCTTTTAAACTGCTTATTCAGTAGCTTTTTCCGCTCCAAACAATTTTCATAAATTAGTTATAGTATAATTTAATTACTGAAAACTTTTCATAATTTTTATTTTTCATTTGCTATTTTTCTCTAATTAATTTAGTTTAAATAGTTTTTAATTCGTAATAAAAAAAATTAAAAAGTCAAAAAAAATTTTTTTTTTCTTTTTTCTAAAATTTTCTTTTATCATTTAGAAGTTAGGAAAATTAATTTGAAACCCATAGGATTTATATTTCGTAGATTTCATGTTTTAGTTTAGCACGTTTACGTTTTTAATTACGTTAATTGTTTTTAGTTGTATTTTATTTCCTAGCCTACTTATTGTTTTACGTAGTTGTAATCCAAATTCAAAATCTCTCAAATTTTTATATCTCAAACACGATTCACAAACCCGATCTCACAAATTCCATTCAACTCTCATCGGGGATAACGACCCGGGAATACACATACTTCACTTGTGTTTCCTTGGAAATAAATATGACTTGATTTTAACCGATCAAATTTTGGCGCCGCTGCCGGGGAGGGCTGTAGCGAATTTTTAAAATCTCGTTTGTCAAATCGTGTTTTATAAACTTTCTTTGTGAAGGTTTATAGTATATTTGTGTATATTTTCTAAAAAAAAAAAAAAAAAAAAAAAAAAAAAAAATAGCCAAAACAAAACACTTTGTCTAAGGTGTTTTACAAAAACAAAAGAAAATAAAATAAACATCCTCACTTCTTTGAAAGTGTTGTAAACCATAATAAGTTCCAACAAAACAAATCGTGAGTTAGTTATTTTCGGATTATCGTGAAATTACAACCTAATCAAGTGGTTTAAGGATGGTTTGACATTAAATTGACAAACCGAAAGAGGCGGGTTTTTAAGGAGCATTTATTGCCCACCTTTGCTTCTCCGCCACTCTGCGAGTAATTTTGTGAGAAACGAGTTTCGATTAACGAATCGATCACAAAAAATATATATTGTGTAATTATCCTTAAAATACAAAAAAGATTTTCATTTTCAAAAATTTGTTTTTAAACTTTTGTTGTTTTATTGGTGCATGAGCACCCGTTCTTCCACACCCAATCTTTGTTCACCCGTTTCTAATCCCGAAAGAATTATTCGCCGAAATCGACGTCTTGATTTTCAAGACGTTGAGAATATGGCTGCTGATAATAACGCGGGTAATAATGGGCCAGCTCCCGATCTCCGAACGATGGAGGAGTTGTGCCAACCGACCATGCAAGGACGGGGCGGACCTATTGCTCCCGTCAATATCCAAGCCGCGGATTTTGGACTTAAACATCATATGATCCAACAAGTCCAAACTTCGTGCCAATTTCATGGTTTGCCGGGTGAAGATGCAAACAAGCATCTCGATAAATTCATCACGGTAACCCAAAGTATGAAACAACAAGGGGTCACCGATGACGCCCTTCGCTTGTATCTTTTTCCTTATTCATTGACGCATCATGCCACCGCTTGGTTTGATCGTCTTCCCAAGAATTCAATTCATAGTTTCGATGAAATGACTTCAAAATTCTTGGCAAAATATTTCCCACCATCAATGGTGACGAAATTGAGGAATGATATAAGCAACTTTCGCCAGCTTCCCGATGAATCTTTATTCGAAGCTTGGGAACGTTATAAGCTATCTATTGATCGATGTCCTAATCATAATATGTTGCTTGTTACCATAATAGACACATTCTATAATGGTTTAACATTACGACATCGTGAAACGATCAATGCTGCGGCCGGTGGTACCTTTATGAAAAGGCGACCCGAAGAGTGCTATGATTTAATTGAAAATATGACCGCCCACCACAATTATTGGGACTCCTCCGCCGAGAGGAGTGAGTCATCTAAATCTATCACTACGGACTCTTCATCCGAGATAGCTTCACTCACAAAAAGAATGGATGATTTATCCACTGCTGTTTTGAGGCTACATCAAAATAACCTTCAAAACAATAATCAACAAGCAAATGTGGTGAATCAAAGCTGTGTAACATGTGGTGGTCCACACCCATATTTCGAGTGTCCAGCCACCAATGGCAACACTCAAGAGAGCGTTTATGCTGCTTCGGGATCCTACAATTCGGGAGGTAATTCTTACCAACCCCAAGGAGACCGTAATCTTCTAAGCTATCGCTCCAACAATTATCTTGGACCACCCGGTTTCAACCCCCAAAATCCAAATGGGCAAAACCGAAATGCCCAATTTAACCAAAACCAAGGTCGGGTGAACCAGAATTTCCAAAACCAAGGTTTCCAAAATCAAGGTTTTCAAAACCAAGGTAATCACCAAGGTTTTCAAGGAAATCAAAACCGTGGTCAAAATTTCAATCAAAATTTGGGAAATGTTCAAAACCGTGGACAAAATTTTAATCAAGACCAAGGTTTAAACCAAAATCAAACGTCCACGGAGGAATTATTGAAACAATTCATGATATCCCAAAATGAAACCAATCGGTTGATGGCCACTCAAATAAATGAAATCAGAAAGTCTTTAAATGATCGACCCTCGGGCTCAGGAACTCTTCCTAGCACCACGATCGCTAACCCGAGGGGCGATGTGAAGGCGATCACAACAAGGAGTGGTGTCCAATATAATGGACCCAAAATTCCAACTACCTCTTCTTCTCTTCCTCCAAAGGTAGTTGAAATTGAGACCGAGGAGACAACGGACAAGGTGCATTCCACAAGCTCACGAAGTACCGCACACGTCCAACCTTCGGTAATCCCAACCCCAATTCCGGAACCCGATGTTCCGAAGACAAATCCAAAGCCTTCAATACCATATCCTTCAAGGCTTAATGATCAAAAGCTTAAAGAGAAAAACATTGTACAAATGGAAAAGTTCTTCCAAATCTTCAATGAGATGCACTTCGACATAAGCTTTGCTGATGCTCTCGTTCTCATGCCAAAGTTTGCAACTACACTCAAAGGGTTGTTAAGCAACAAGGATAAGTTAGTCGATATGGCAAAAACCCCATTAAACGAGCAATGCACGGCGGTCATCCTCAAGAAGCTTCCCGAAAAGCTTGGAGACCCCGGCAAGTTCTTAATCCCGTGTGATTTCTCGGGGATGGTGAAATGCTCCGCCTTGGCCGATCTTGGCGCAAGTATTAACCTCATGCCACTCTCGATATGGAAAAAACTATCTCTTCCAAAGCTTACATCCACGTGCATGACACTCGAGCTAGCGGATCGTACCACTACTTATCCGCTTGGAATAGCCGAGGATGTTGTCGTGAAAGTGGGAAAGTTCCAATTTCCCACAGATTTTGTTGTTGTAGACTTCGATGCCGATCCACGAGTTCCACTCATTTTGGGTAGAGCTTTTTTGAGAACAAGTCGTGCTCTTATTGATGTGTACGCCGAAGAATTAACCATTCGTGTTGAAAATGAAGAGATCACGTTCAACATTAATCAGGGGTCTAATTGCAACGTTGCTACTATTGATAAAAAATCTGAAAAAATTGATTCAAAACTTTCAAGATTCACGGTCAAAAGTGTTGCACAAAAACGTTCTGAGCTCAAAGCAATGAACATAGCCCCTGGTTCAAGTAAATGGTTCAAAAGTTGTAATGCGGAAATTAAGAGTGTTTTTGATTACGATGAACACGAATCTGAGGATACAACGGAAGTGGTAAAAACTGCTAGCTCTAAGAGCACACCACTTGCCCCACCTTCAGAATCGGTTTGTCGTATTGATATTGCCAAAAATCCCACTCTTACTTCCACATCACTCATTTCCGACTCTTCTCCTCCGTTTGAGGAAAGTGATATTTCTAAAGAAGAGTTCGAGGTCTTCTTGTTTGATGCTCAAATTGTTGAGCCCGATGTTGATCCGGGGGGAGATGGCCCGATTTTAGAAAAAATGATTTTTGATGAACCATTGTTTGCTCTCCCCCCAAAGGATGATGTTGTTGTGGAAAAGCCGTCTTATCCTTCCGAGCTCGAGCTCGAGGATGCTTTTCCCGAATTTGAGAGTTTTGTGTTTAATGATCAAGAGGAGAGAAGTGGCAATCCCACTCCTCATCCCGATTATTCACTCTCGGCTTATGAAGCCTTTCGTTTTGATATCGATCATTTGGAAGAGACGGGAAGTGTAAATACCACTTCCCATTCTTATATGTCTCTTCCCGAGTATGATGTATTTCATTTTGATAAAAATGATCGATATCATGAGGAGTTCTCAGTTGAACTCCCTCATGTGATATCTCCTCCTGAATATGATCATTTTTGTTTTGATCTGGAGGATGATTCTAGTGTGGGGGGAGGAGTGTTCAAAGATTTACTTCTTGAAGATTTTATCCCAACCCTCCCTCCCGTTGAAGCCGATGATGCTTCTTATGATGAAGAGTTTTACATGATAATCATAAAAATCTTGCTTCTCTTCATCACATATGGTGTGATTGCTCTTTCCCTTTTCTCCTACGGGAATGAGGACACCATATTTGACCCCGGTATCACCCTTAATAGTTTTTTCTATTGAAATACCGCGGGTTTTATCTCATCGGTGTGGAACTTTCTCATGTTCAAATGTTTATCCAAACAATTTGAATGAAAGTCCGATTGAGATTGGTTTCCACTTGCTTCCCCATGGACAAATAAATTCGGGGTCGAGTCAAGCTAGCGACTCGGTTAACAAAAACAGTAGCACACCATATGGGTTTTCACCCATATTTCTGACTTCTTTCTACTTTCTACCACCCTAGTGTGGGGGAGATGCCCCCCGCTGTTGTACATAAATTTCAAAAAAAAAAAAAAAAAAAAAAAAAAAATTTGCAAACACAAAAATAAAATAAATGGCCCGTAATATTTCCCTTTTACGTTCTCAGTTTCGGCATAACAGCCGGTACTTTGAATATTGAGGACAATATTCATTTCTAGTGTGGGGGGAATTCTCACGAATTTAATCACGTATATATACCATCTAATTCCCCCGTTTTTGGCCAAATTTTTTTTTTTTTTTTGGTGTAAGTGTTTTGCACTTACACAACAAATGGTTATCAGTCCACCATGTCTAACACACAAAAGGATTGGCTAATCCAAGAGCAAACGGTTCTTGGTAAAGATATATCAAATCCGTTTACGGCTTACAATTTGCCAAAAATTGTATGGTATTCGACTCACCATATCCTAAAAAGATGAAGAGTTGGCTAGCCCGCAAGATTATGGCTTGTGGTAAAGGCAGTTGGAAAACCATAATTGGTCATCAGCTCACCAAAGATAATAAGTGGTTTTATCTAAGAGTTGGCTAGTCCAGAAGCAAACGGCTTCTGGTAAAGACAAACCAAATCCGTTGGTAGCTGGTGATTTGCTCAAAATCATATGGTTATCAGTGTACCATAGTTCTTACTTGAACTGAAACATTTGGCTACTCCAGAGGTGATGGCTTCTGGTAAAGAGATACATCCATCAATTTTTGAAAAAAATTGCTAGGGACTAGCAATTGCTCAGTGTGGGGGATTTGATATGTGTCGTTTTACACATATCTTTTCGTCCAATTTTCGAGTCAAAACAACCAAAAACACTTTAAAACGATCAAAAAATGTTAAAAATATCTTTGAGATGTGTTTTTGTATTCCATATGCAAAATGATTGAAAACGTTTGAAAAACAAATAAAATTTGCAAATGGCAAGTCTAGTC
The DNA here is from genome assembly GCA_021014915.2 of Artemisia tridentata subsp. tridentata. Classification (NCBI taxonomy): domain Eukaryota; kingdom Viridiplantae; phylum Streptophyta; class Magnoliopsida; order Asterales; family Asteraceae; genus Artemisia; species Artemisia tridentata. The sequence goes on from CP139503.1 coordinate 206,150,654, forward strand.
CCTCAAGCTTTAAAAAAATAAAAAAAATAGTAAAAAATAAATTTTTGGTCCTTGGAATAATAAGCTTGGCAATTTTGGTCCCTGGATTAGCTTTGAAGATTTGGCAGATTTGGTCCTTGATTTTTGACAACTTTACAAGATTGGTCCTTGGTTTCTATCCTTAACTAACCCTCTAATTCCCTAATCCATACCACAACCGGATCCACACTAACATTTAAACACACAGCCCACTCTCCCATTATCCACACCAGCCCATACACAAAAGCTTAAACCTAGCCCACGACTAAAGAAACCCGACCCACATTTCTACTAAACACCGGGAAATAAGAATAGTCAACATCCCCAAAACAAATAGTCAAAATCCCTAACACAAGCAGCCAACACCACCTTGTCTTCTTCCCTATCCCGCCAAGAACACACAACCAGACAAACCACCTATCCCCAAAACTTTCACCATTTTACCCACTTCTCTTCTCCCCAACACCAAAACCCTTCCCCTTATACCTCCCCATCATCCAAGTCATCAATCCGTGTGAGTTAGTGGGCGCCAAGACCAAAATCAAGAGCTGAGATCATTTCTTTTTAATCCTACGGCTGGGAAAGTGTCCAAAGTAGCACAAGTGGAAGATTTACGCAGCTCTCTCTCACAGAAGAAACACAACCGCAGTAAGGACCTAGCTTAGGGTTAGTATAAATAGGAATCATGTAAGCCTTTTCAGGCAGGATTAATTTAGCTTTAAAAAATTCGGTATGTTTTTTATTTATTTTCATTAAGCAGTAGATTTTAGTTTAGCTATTAGGAAGGTAATTTGTATTTCTTTAATTCGGATGTAACTTTTACTCTTTATTTTAATATAAGTCCAAGTTTATTGCTTTAGTTAGTTCTTCTGCTTCTGCTTAGTTAAGGTTTATTTCAGTTGGTTAGTTCTTATTGATTTTCATTTTATTTACTGCTTCTGCTTAGTTCGTTCTTGTTACTGCGTATTTTTTATGGTTTAGTTGTTTAGTGCTTATGTGGTGAATGTTCTTGTTCGAGTTTGATTTGGATCGGATTATGGTTATTGTTTGTGTTTGTGGAGAATAGTTTAGAATAGCTTCTTTATTAGCTTCGACAGTCCATTGGTTTATTGCTTTAGCTTATTCCCAAGTTTGAGCTTATTAATAGCTTTTAGTAGTTCTTTTTCTTTGCTTATTTAAGTTCCTTTTTAAGTTTTCAAAACTGATTCAGAGCTGTTTTGAGCTATCCTCTTAGTATAAAAAGATTTTCAGTTTTAAAATTAGTTTGTTTCACTTGTTGGTTTAAGTTTAAAAATACAAACCAAGAAAAAAATTAAAAACAAAAACTGACCAGCCTGGGATTCGAACCCAGGTCTGTCGGCCGGCAAATCCACATCCATTCCATCTGCCCTAGCCAACTTTATCAGTTAACCTTAGCAATAGTTTTTATTTAATCTTGTTTTTCTAATCCTAGCTTATTAAACTGTTCTGCTTTTAAACTGCTTATTCAGTAGCTTTTTCCGCTCCAAACAATTTTCATAAATTAGTTATAGTATAATTTAATTACTGAAAACTTTTCATAATTTTTATTTTTCATTTGCTATTTTTCTCTAATTAATTTAGTTTAAATAGTTTTTAATTCGTAATAAAAAAAATTAAAAAGTCAAAAAAAATTTTTTTTTCTTTTTTCTAAAATTTTCTTTTATCATTTAGAAGTTAGGAAAATTAATTTGAAACCCATAGGATTTATATTTCGTAGATTTCATGTTTTAGTTTAGCACGTTTACGTTTTTAATTACGTTAATTGTTTTTAGTTGTATTTTATTTCCTAGCCTACTTATTGTTTTACGTAGTTGTAATCCAAATTCAAAATCTCTCAAATTTTTATATCTCAAACACGATTCACAAACCCGATCTCACAAATTCCATTCAACTCTCATCGGGGATAACGACCCGGGAATACACATACTTCACTTGTGTTTCCTTGGAAATAAATATGACTTGATTTTAACCGATCACATTGGTGTCTTCCAATATACTCTACTATATTACTATGATACCGTATGCTTTAAAAAAATAAGAGTAAATTACATGGATGATCCTTGTGGTTTGCCCAAAATTTCATCTGTCGTTCCTCAAAGTTTAAAGTTGCATGAACAATCCCTATCTTTGCAAATAATAACACTCGTGGCTTTTTTCTTTAACCGGTGTTAAGTGGATTCTTTTATCATTTATACGTTAGCCCTTTGGCTAACGACCGTTGCATCGTCTATCCTTTATACTAACGGACGTTTATAACTTTTTATATACATTTTTATATACTTTTTATATGATTTTATATACGGTTTTGCATAGAAAACGTATAAAAGTATACAAAACAATGTATAAAAATGTATACAAAAGCTTATAAAAAAGTATATACAAACGTACATAAAAAAATATATAAAAACATATAAACATATACAAAAATGCATAAAAAGCGTACACAAAAAACGTATATAAAAAGTATTAAAGTTATTTGAAAACGTATATAAAAACATAAATGTTTTTATAAATACGTATAAAAAAGTATATACACACTTATATAAAAACGTATACAAAAACGTAAATAAAACGTATAAAAAGTATATAAAAGCGTATGTAAAAACGTATATAAACGAGTATAAAAACATACCTAAAGTTGAAAAACTTTAAATTATAAATGTTCGTTATTATAAATGATAGACGATGCAACGGTCGTTAGCCAAAAGGGCTAACGTGTAAATGATAACAGAATCCACGTAACACCAGTTAAAAAAGGACCACGAGTGTTATTCTTTTCAAAAATAGGGACTGTCCATGCAACTTTAAATTTTGAGGGACGACAGATGAAATTTTAGACAAACCACAGGGACCATCCATGTAATTTACTCAAAAATTAAACTTTTAAAATTTACTTTTATGTTTTTCTTTTTGGTTTTAATTTAGTGTTTTATGCAATTTTGTGTAAGGTTGACAACAAAATCTCAAATAAACACACTTCGTGTGACATTTTCCACTACGTTTAGTTCCAACGAGGATTTTAATCCGCGAGTTACGGCGAAGTGTTTGAATATGATAGTATTGTAAATATTGGAAGACCAAATTTTTAACAGACAGAAGAGAGCCTAGTGGCAATAACTTTTTAGCATTAATTAATGCTTTTTAGAAGTGTACCAATTATAAACCAAGTAGTGAATTTCTTTATCAATTGAGAATAAACAAATTATAAATTGAATCCTAATAAAAGATCTAAAAAGTAGAAGAGCAAATAATAATTATTGGATTATTGCAACACTTGTTTTTGTAAGTAAAATGCATACAAAGTTACACAAAATCGTTTTCATTCCTTCTTGGCTCCACTTCTTGTAAGCAAGATACATATAAAGTCACCCAAAATCGTTTTCATTTATTCTTTGCTTCAGCTCTTGCTGATTTGCTGCTTGCAACAAAATCGTTTTCACTTCTTCGTCTGAATCGATCCTTGCTTATGAAATAGTCGGTTCTTGTCTAGATGCATAGCAAGCGCCACTTTTTAGTAGTGGCCTTCAACTTGTGAAGTAGTTACATATTGGGTATATTATTTAACTTATCAAACTATTCCATGTTAGAAAAGCAAGGAAACATAAATTTTCCAAAGGCAATAAATAACATACCTCAACGTATCCGGTTAAATAAGGCAAGCAATTTTCCACAGATGGTGTAATGAGAGAGCAATATACTTCCGTCACTTTCAAGACATGAGGAATAAGAATCCAAGCCTCCTGAGATCATTCAGATAGAAGATGATGATGATGCTGACGACATCATAATCATCAGTATCACCCTCATCATCTAACTCAACGATCTCTCGAAGACCGGACTTTTTTTCCTCAAATCTTGAAAGCGGAAACTAGGGTGATTAACGATGTAACCCGACTCATCGACCGAGAATGCGGCGCGATATGACGATAATCAGGTTGCAGTATATGTACTAAAATGAATATCTATGATATGCAATGCTTATGTACACACATAATTTTGCATTTCGATAGTTTTCGTACCGCTAAAATGTATGAGAGCACAAAACAACCATAAAAAAAGTAAATAAATAAAACCAAAACCAAAACCACAAACAAAAAGCTTCATACATTGAATCTGAAATAGATGTACGATCTCATACCTTGATTTGAGAAGAATGTGTAGTTTGAAGACGATGATGCATTAGCATATGTATGGACGATTTGATCTTTGCGTATTTGACTATCTTAACAATGAAAATTTAAGTTCATTGTGGATAAGGGTTCTTGGAACCCAATAATATCAAGATCATGCACACATATGAGGTGTTTTATCTGAAATCTAGAGTGAGAGAGAACTAGAGGGATGGTGGAACAAATGTGTAGTTTATTAGATTCAAATGAAGTCCCACACCCTCTTCACACTTTGAGAGGGTTTATATACTTGCTTATTACATACGTATGGGCCTCAATGGGCTTTACCTATTGGGCTTATGCTAGTTACTAACTAGTATACTTATTACAAGTCCACTACAAACTAAGATCGCCACTTTCAATCAAAACAATCTCCATCTAAGGGGTGATCTTACAATTCATCATCATCTAGTGGACGATCTCTAAAGTAAGCACCTCTACTCATTTCTCTTCCACCAACAAGCCCTTCAATCCTTTTCATCTGCTTGCGATATCTGATTCTCTTTTTCACATCATTCTTTATCTTTCCAAGTTCAACGACCTAAGTTGACAACGTAGGTGGGTTTACATGTAAATGGCTGTTCTCTACCAGTATACTTTGAATCCCATAGAATACACGCTTCAAAGTGCTTGTGCAAAACTTGTAAATCTCGTCAACTACCATAAAACCTTTCTACCCCATGCTGTTGAGATAGACAACTCCTTCCTTCGGTTTTGTTATCAGCGTGTATGGCACTTTGTCTTCAATCTTTGGGATTGTTATTGTAACCACCCGTAATTTTCCAGACTGATTTTTGGGATTGTTATTGTAACCACCCGTAATTTTGCAGACTGATTTTTAATACTAAATTATATTTATTATTTCCTAAGTTTCACTTTCGGACTTTTTCGAACTTATTTGAATCAAAAACGAGAAGGTATCTCGTGAAACGTGAAAACCGACACACAACGCGTACCGGCACAACCGTAACTCGGCAAACATTTTAATTTAATTTTTACACTATTTACGAGAAAATAGTTGTATGAATACTCGTTTTTCGTGGAAAAATTATCCTGAACGCAATGGCGAAGTTTCCGTGCCGAGAATCAATCGTTAACTAGTCTAGAGGGACACCGAACCGCTAAATTTCAAAAGATTGCACAAAATACAAGTTCGTTCCCCGGAACTAATTAACACCGCGCCCCTAAACTTTGATTATTGGCAGATTCGGCCCCTCCCATTATATCACACACACTTCTCTCACTTCTCTCTCTCTACAAACCGGCGCCACCATCGTGTTTCGGCCAACTTTCGGCGAATTAGATCCAGTTTGTACGCGTGTAGATCCGGTCAAGAAGAGTAGATCTGGGTTGTTTTGAGTTCGTGATAAGGTTGTTTGCTAGGGTTTAAGGAGGCAGCCGTAGCACCGCCGTGTACCACTATCGTCCGCCACCACTCTCGTCTCTCTCTTCTCTTATCTCCGTCTCCATTTTTCTCTCTTTCGCTAGGTACGAATCTAAACTCACGTTATATATTTGCTTTTGTTTTGAAACCAGTTATACATATTTTGTCATCGTTTTCGTGGATATGAATTTGGTTAAAATATGCTTCAAAATGATTTCGTGATTAAAAAACTTGGTTAAATGTTTTTAAAAGATTTTCGCGTGGATGAGTATATTTAAATGAGGTGCATGTTTTGCTTGATTCGTGTAAGGGTTTAGTTGTTTGTTGTTGTGTTGGTCGCGGGTCGGATCAAAACCGTACGACCCAGGTTGTGTATTTAGTTTACTCTTGGGGTTGGTCCTGGAGTTACTCACTATCAATCTTTCACTTAATTTAATAAGTCATTAACTATATTAAGGGTTGTTTTGGTTTTTGGTTCACGACCTCACCCAAGTAAGAGTGTTAGTTTTGTGTGGTGTCGTGGGGGTTAATAACCCAAGTAAGATGAGTTGATTCATTTGTTTCGGTTTAACATAAAGACACCAAGAGTGTGTCTACGAGCCGTCTTTGAATTTGCGTCGGGTGTTGATGGTATTTTCAATCCAGCGTATTAACAAGAGTAGGTTTGGTTTTAAAGTTATTATTAGTGTATTAATTGCTTTATATCGACTAACATATTTAATTTGTTTTGACTTGGTGTATTCTTGGTACGTTTTGGTACATTTCGGCTATACTTGGGATTTGAGACTTGGATTGGAAAATATAGATACTTAACGGACTTTAATGCTGGACTTATATTGGGTCACCTTATTTGAACAAATAAACTAATATTGGACTAAAAACTATCAAACATGGACATTTGACTATGCATTGGATTGTATTGGATATCGGACATTTTGGACTTATCGGACTCAAACGAATACAATATATTAGACTCGTCACGAATTTAATATATTTGATTCGTAACGGGCACACAATAAGGAAACAATGCCATTTGGACAATAAATCACTAAATACATCCTATTTATCATGTTCTTTTCTATAAAAGTGATGGGGTAAATTTGATTTGAAATAAAAGTCTTTTGACTTGGAAATGCTTTATAAACGAATGAGACATGGGGAAATTTCAAAAAATTTCTATGCTTTAAACTTTATTTTCAAAACTCTTTTAATATTCGTCAAGCGACGAATGTATACATTTATACCATAAGACTTTTCTTGTCTGTGTTGATTCATTTTTGGAGTGCGCGTTTTGAGTCTATGGTTTCTTACCACCACACGAAACGTTGATACTAAGGTTTTGATAAGTATTGAAATTGAGTAATCCACGAAAACTAAGACACGTTTTCTATGTTAGACTTAATTATTATACGAGCCGTATTTTGAGATAACCGTATACATATTAGGTTGTGCCGATCTGGTACCGTTGTGCCTTACTCTCGATATGGTTGTGTTTTGCTCTTGATGCCAGCTGTGACAGTTGTGATTCTTGCGTTACTTCATAATGAGGTGAGTTCATGGCCCCTACTCTTTCTTGTTTTGAAATACTTTTGGGGGAGAATAGATGCTTGTTTTTATCTAAATACAATACTTATTTTACTTGAATATGCTACTTGTTTACTCAAACCATTACTTGCTTTACTTAAAATATTTGGTGTTTACTCGAATGCGTTATGTGTGCACATGTTACATGCTTGATTCTTCATACTCATGGACACAAGCACTTTAAACGATTATGCATACTTATCCGAATGAACCGGCCAAACTATAATTGAATAAACTAGCCCAACTGCTATGTACATACATGACCGAATGAACTGGCAACATGACCGAATGAACTGGTAACATGACCGAATTAACTGGTCACATAACCGAATGAACCGGTCAAACAACTTTAACTCTTGTGGTCCACATTACTAATTTACTTAAAGGTAAACTTTATTTTCATGACATTGTGAGCGACACAATGGTCACAAAACTTCCTATTGAACTCACATTTCTTTTACACTGAATTGCTATTTATGCAAACCTATGAACTCACCAACCTCGTGTTGACACTTTTAGCATGTATTTTCAGGTTTAAAGCGATAGCTTACTGTTGGAGGTTTTGGCATGGCATTGCATGGTCATAGACGACTCTGATAAATATTTGGGACCGCTTTATTTATTTTATGAGCCTTACTTCCGCACTACTTTTGGATAATGTAGATATAATGTTTTTTAATAATAACTTTTATTCTAAATAAAAGAGGTAAAATCCGTTCTTTGTACTTGTGTTGTGGTACCAATTTAGTAGCACCCCAGTGACATGTATGCTTTTGCTGGACCCGATTTTGGGGGTGTTACAGATTGGTATCAGAGACTTGGCTATAGAGAACTGGATATTTTTAAAACCTAGACTATAACTACTCTTACAAAAACATGACCCTATGACCGGCATATGCCTGCCTGCCTGCCAAGCCTGCTGCCTTACTTACGATAAAACATTTTCTTTTAAAGTAAGGGATATATTACTGGTGTAACTGAGCTGAGTATTTCAAAATATATTAAACCTCGGTGGAATATAGACGGATCACCTATATTCGACCAGGGACAGTGGGACATAACCTGATCAACTATGTCCGACTCAGAGGTGAATTTTGCGATACTGAGAGTAGTTATACTAGAATTATATCCAGATTGATTTTCTACTTGATTTCAGAAAGTTTCAGAATTTCTGTGAGTGTACATAATCATTGCATAACATGAACATTCACATCTACACACAACACACTGGCATCACAACACCTCATGAACCGTAATACACTTGGCACTGCTATACTTCTCCATTTATATGGAATTTCTGATTGTCGCCGTCTGACCGTAATTTGCATCGAGTCGGGTTAGACCCGATTGGCACTGTTTGAATCCGAGTTTCTTATTTGTAACTCCTTGAAATTGTAATAAGCGCATTTGAGCTTATTGGAGCGTTTGAATTTGATTTTAGCTACGTTTGGATTTGATTTTAGCTACGTTTGGATTTGATTCTAGCTACGTTTGAATTTGAATTTGGCTATGTTTGGATTTGGTTTTGGCTACGTTAGATTTGGTTTTAGCTATGTTTGAATTTGGATCACTGGATTTTGTGATTTTGGACCTCATTCCGTATTCGGATTTGTTATTCTGCTTTGTTTTGTTGTGGTCTTGTTACAGTCGCCTCTACCCTAAGCCTTGTGCTCAATAGATGTTGTTCAATCGAAATTGTTAAATCAATGTTGTACCTTCCGCTTTAAGTACTATGTACATTACTGACTCAACTGACTGATTGCTAGTAGCAATCAACATCCTCCCTCAGAGTCGTACTCTGAACTTGCTAAACTCTCCATTTTGCAGAGAGATTCCGTGCCCAACAGAAATTTTAAGACCTTAAGGAGTAACCTGAACCGCGTTCCTTGGGACAATCACCTAATTTTTCTCTCGTCCCTCGGGAATACAGTTATCTTTGCTAATCTCTTATAGGATAATAAACTGTTTTGCCATTAATTTACAAATTGCCCTTGATTTTTCTACAGACCATTTTGCGGTCATACTACAAAATGCTTTACTGCTATTTCATGAAATCAAGATTTTGACGCTGCTACTATTTAATGAAATGTTTTCCTACTGTCCTATAAGCTGTTTTATGAATCATTTTTAATAAACCGATTCATTTCCTTACTACCATTCTATAAAACAACAAACAGTTTCACTAGCATTTTGTAAACAATAATACAATTTCCCTACAAGTCTTACTACACCTTACGAACTATTTTACTCACCTATGAACTACCTTGCTACTAAATCACAAAACTAAACTACAATTTTGCTACTAATTGCAAATAATAAATTGTCTTCCTATTACTCTATAAACTGTCGTACAGCCCGTTTTATAAACTATTTTGCAATCACCCGGTGAACTATCCACCCACCTGGAAAGCATTTATGTTACTACCTTTTGGTACTGTTAAAGTAAATTAATGGTATTAAGCATCGAACCCCACTCAGCCATGACAACTAAAATATGTCCTAAAATAATTAAAACTTACGTAGACGTACATACCCGACTACACCTTCTTCTATGATATTCCTATCATAAGGACATTCCCTTCAAAATGTGCTTATATCAAATCATAAAACTCGTAGTAATAATAATTTTCTAAATTGCTCAAATTGATGGGTTAAAATTCTTCTAGTCGAACTTTATTAGGACTTTTACAAAGTAACTAAACATTAACCCTTGCAAAATTGTTCATTTACACCATATTTCAAAACCCATTTTACTAAATTATAAATCTTTAGGAGTTACACCGCTTTACATAACTATTAGTTTCAAAACAAATGGACATTTAAATGCCTATTTTTAGTTAAATTCGTATAGTCACTCACTCAAATAAAATTTCCAAACAAACTTTTATCCATTCCTCTGAGAAGGAAAACACACAATTTCAGGACAAATCTTGAGGACCAATAATCAGGTCATTTTAACCACTTTACATCTATCAGGTTAGAAATTTTTGTCACTAAGATATGGAACCATATATTGGATTAAGACCAAGAAAATTTAGAGGAGCCGCACTAACAAGGCTATGAAACATCGTGAGGTTGAAACTAGAACCCTTATCCTATTAAACTTACTACATAAATCATTGTACCTCACCAAACCATCAAAAAGGGGACAACTAGTAGCAAACAACCTAGGTACCCTTCCACAAACAAAAAGAAACTCTTAAACAGCCTAGCGATACCCGAATCTGTTACGAGTACCATCGCCCCTTCTCAGACACTACACTATCGGATAACTTGAACTGAATCGCGGGACGCGATTCCTGTTAAGGAGGGTAGACTGTAACCACCCGTAATTTTCCAGACTGATTTTTAATACTAAATTATATTTATTATTTCCTAAGTTTCACTTTCAGACTTTTCCGAAATTATTTGAATCGAAAACGAAACGACGTCGAGCCAAGAGCACCTTCATTAAGGTATCTCGTGAAACATGAAAACCGACACACAACGCGTACCGGCACAACCGTAACTCGACAAACATTTTAATGTGATTTTTACACTATTTACGAGAAAATAGTCGTATGAATACTCGTTTTTCGTGGAAAATTTATCCTGAACGCAATGGTGAAGTTTTCGTGCCGAGAGTCAATCGTTAACTAGTGTAGATGGACCCCGAACAGCTAAATTTCAAAAGATTGCACAAAATACAAGTTTGGTCCCCAAAACTAATTAACACCGCGCCCCTAAACTTTGATTATTGGCAAATTCGGCCCCTAGAGTTTCTTTGACACTATAAAAAGGCCCAAATTAGGGTTTCCTCCCATTATATCACACACACTTCTCTCACTTCTCTCTCTCTCAACAAACCGGCGCCACCGTCGTGTTCCGGCCAACTTCTGGCGAATTAGATCCAGTTTGTACGCGTGTAAATCCGGTCAAGAAGAGTAGATCTGGGTTGTTTTGAGTTCGTGATAAGATTGTTTGCTAGGGTTTAGGGAGGCAGCCGTAGCACCGCCGTGTACCCCTATTGTCCGCCACCACTCTCGTCTCTCTCTTCTCTTATCTCCGTCTCCATTTTTCTCTCTCTCGCTCGGTACGAATCTAAACTCATGTTATATATTTGCTTTTGTTTTGAAACCAGTTATAAATATTTTGTCATCGTTTTCGTGGATATGAATTTGGTTAAAATATGCTTCAAAATGATTTCGTGATTTAAAAACTTGGTTAAATGTTTTTAAAAGATTTTCGCGTGGATGAGTATATATAAATGAGGTGCATGTTTTGCTTGATTCGTGTAAGGGTTTAGTTGTTTGTTGCTGTGTTGGTCGCGGGTCGGATCAAAACCGTATGACCCAGGTTGTGTGTTTAGTTTACTCTTGGGGTTGGTCCTGGAGTTACTCACTATCAATCTTTCGCTTAATTTAATAAGTTATTAACTATATTAAGGGTTGTTTTGGTTTCCAGTTCACGACCTCACCCAAGTAAGAGTGTTAGTTTTGTGTGGTGTCGTGGGGGTTAATAACCCAAGTAAGATGAGTTGATTCATTTGTTTTGGTTTAACATAAAGACACCAAGAGTGTGTCTTCGAGCCGTGTTTGAATTTGCGTCGAGTGTTGATGGTATTTTCAGTCCAGCGTATTAACAAGAGTAGTGTAGCAATCTGTAAAATTCCTCAGTAATTTGTAAACGTTAATCAAGTATTAATCTCCATTACTATTCAGTTAACCATTTTTACGGACAAAATTTAAAAATTTTGTTATTACATTACATAATTCACAAACACAATGGAACGAGCTCACACGCGGACCACGACGAATCAAAAACACTCATTAACACCAATCGGATCCAATTACTAATTCACAACCCATATTTAGGCGTGTTACTGTTCACAGGCCCGACCCAACACATTTATAATTTTTATTAACACTTATATTCACTCGGTTCACTCACCATTACTTGGCCTCATTTTCTTTGGAATTCGACACACAACACACCCGGAATTTTACACCATTCGACTCCTCCCACACCAAAGAATCGAGATTGACAAGTCTCACATTCTCATTCGATTATTTGAACACCAAGCGAGACACAAAGCTTATCCCCTTCAACCACATTTACAAACTCACATAACGTTTATACATTTTTACCAAATTGATTTAAACTTATTTCCACCTAACTAAATTATGTTCTATGATCGAAGAAGAGTCCAAGGAATTGTTTCTCACCCTTTTCTTGCAATATCACATGCTAATATATCATTTTAGACCCTTTATAACATATGTCGACACATATACTTATGTACCACTCGACCAAAGCTAAACCAACACTCCAAGCCCTCCTAAATATCTTTGTGTATCTTTCTAAAAGTCCTAAAATCCCTGCCATGTTCCTGCCACCCTAAGTTATGTTTCTAAAAATCCAGTATATACACTTATATGTCGATATATACACACACATGTTTCATACTCATTAACTCTCTTTCACACTCAAGTCATTTTCATACATTCTCCTAAGTATTCCCTCACTGCCGAGACCTCAAGGAGAGCCACGATCATTTCCAAAATCACTCGAGCCAAGTTCCAAGTCGAAAGTTCCTAGTCGAACCATTTAGTGATTGTTTTTACGGGTTACTTGAATTCTATCCGATTTCTAATCCTTTTCACGTTTAACCCTCCACCATCTTGGTGTTGTAAGTCCTACAAACTCATCTCATATTCATTTCTAAGGTTTAAATCATTCCATGCATTGTTCATATGTCATTCAAACGTATATATATTTTTTCTATGCATTTTATGCTTCTAATATTCGTTTTATGTAAAGCATGATTTGTCTCCTATTGATGGAAGGCTAGAAATCATGGTTACACCATCACACGACATTTACATATTCATTTTTATGCTTATCGAACACCATTTACAATTCTTGTTGCATCGTATAAAATACAACACAATAATAAGTCATATTTGATATTGTGAAACATGTAAATATCGACTAAGAAATGGTTCAATAAAATTGAAACCATACATATGACATATAAATTTTATTGCACATCTCGATTCTTCACAAGCTCACCAAACAAGTTGATGTTATAAGTTTTCTTTGATAAGCTCATATAAGCCCTTTAAAAACACCAACGTAAATGCTACTCGGACTGTTTTAATTTACTCATATTATTCGGTTGGGCTTTTAAGCTTAGTAAGTCATTTTTAAGGAATTGGAATAAGCTACTGGTATAAGCTCTTTTGTTATGTTTTTCTAACCATAAAATAAGCCCAAGGATAGGGCCAACTTGTCTTAAAACCCTATGGATCGAAAAACCTTAACGGGCCTTTAATTTCACTCGTTAAGCCCATTAAGCTTAAAAATAAGCTCCTTGACCAATAAGCAGTTGATTTTAACCTAAATAAGCTTATTAAAGATATTAAAACATTCAGAAATCTTTTCACACTTTTTTTGTGATTTTTGGACTAAGTTTGCAAAATATTTCAACTTTAAGGGTTAAAACTGACAACTTCATAAAACTGTGTTCAAAACTGTAAATTCAGTAAGTTAAGGGTAGAACATGAACATCCAGTAAACTTGAAGCTTAAAAAGTCATTTTGGAATCTTTTTGGACTAAAAATGTAAATAAGGACTAACGGTTTAAAACTAACTCCGTTAGGGTAAAAAGTGTAAAATTGGTAAAAGTACAAGGACCAAACTGTAACTTTAACTCATATTCATTTCTATTTCACATTTTACACTTTTCAACACAATCACGTGCATTTTAACAATTCGTTCGATATATTTAAACACGTTAGTTATGTTTATATATAACGAGTTTTAAACGATTTAACTTAACGATTCGTTCCACCACTTTCGAGGAAACGATATTATTGGATTTAAAGACATAAAAACAAGATAATATTATATATAGTATTAGTTTTGAACTTTAAGCATTTTAAGCATATCACTCACTCACATCACGAATCAAATCATTATCCGTTACTCACTTTCACACTCACTGTTTGTATTAAGTCAAAACTGTCAAATTTTCAGACTTCACTATCATTCAGGTCATGTGTTGGAGCCGTTCACGTAACTCACTTGATTTCACATTTCACCATGCCAGTTACCCACAAGGTGAGTCATAGCCCCTACTTTTATACGTTTTGAATTACTATTTGGGGGAGATACATGCTCAACTATATTTATTTGCTTTCACAAGCACTCTAAAAACATTCTGAGAGGATCAATCAGCCCTTTATCACTTGTGAGGATTGATTAATAATACACTTAGGATGTTATTCCTTTTAATGTGTATATGATACTTTGAGTGAATATGATTAAGTATGCGGAATCTACTTAACCACACTTAGAAGAATATTGGTTTGTGAATAATGGAACAGTGATGCTTGTTATTGGAGAATGAACACAGAAAGTATAACACCAAATGATTCAATATTATTGAGAATAATACGAGTGATCTTCACTATCACTAGGGTTACAAAACCTTGAATCTCTATGTTTCTATGACTGATTGAGGATATGTGTTACAACTTTTTCTTAATAGATATATATTTTCTAAGCACATGCACACAACTAGACACACTTGATATCTAGGCTAAGATCTCCCTTTTATACAACAAAGGAGATCTTTACAATATTGTTAAGTCTTGTCAACTACTTGCTTGTTGAGTGTGTCAGTAGCAAAGATACAACTTATTCTGTATATACAACTTGTAGACTGATCACTTATCAAAGATATTATCTACCGTATATACTTGACTTTTATACACAAAATATATTTTTCATACTTATCTAATCAGCAGTAGTATATGTCAACAGTTATCCACTCAGCAGTAGTATGAGTCACTCAAACAGCAGTATTCAACCAGCAGTACCTTTGTTTGTACTAGCAGTACTAACTTATCAGTTAGTACTGTTAGTTATAACTTGAACAGACTTCAAATATACACTAGCAGTCAGTACTGTTAGTGTATTATTCTCAGCAGTACTAACCTTTAGAACATTTAGTTTCCAAACGCTAATCTTCAGAACATTTAATTCCCAACAATCCTCCCCTAAACTTGTGATTTATCCCAAATCATAAAGTTTCTTCTGAATTAAATGAGGATTGTGAGAGTCTTCCAAACACTACATAGTCAGACTCTTTGATCTGAGCTTTTCTTTGTTCTGCAGGATTAACTATCTTTCTGTCTAACTCATCTGCCATTTGTGAATCACTTTCAACCATTTTCTTTGTCTTCAACACAAGCAGTACCTTGCTCATGCTCCAAGCATTGCCTAAAAGATGGTGTAATTTCCTTGGATGGAGGAATTATAAGAGGCAATGGTGATGTGTATCTTGGATGTTTGAAGCCTGATATTATATTCCCTGTAATTGCTCCAAGAAGTCAAGTCATCTCTCAGCAAGCCATGCAAGTGATGAACAAACGTAGTGAACTAAAATTGAAACTGAAAGAGCTTATTCCCAGCGTCCATCAACTGAAACTGGAGCTTGTTCTTATTATTGGCATGATACTGAAGGCGAAGCTTCCATTGTAGGTGGAGATACAACAACTGCTGCTGAGCCAGGTGTGGGAAAAGACAAGAGCATACAAGATGATTATGCTTTTACTAGACTCATGCACTTCTTGAACTTGATCAATTTGGGCAATCTTCCTCCACAATCTTTCTCATTTGTTTGATCAATTTAAACTTCCTCCCCTGATTCTGAGCATTAGACATTCACAACTTTTCATCCTCCCCTGTTTTGGTTAATCTTCCTCCCCTGTTTGGAAGATCTCTCACCATCATCTGAACTTGACTCCTTTAAAATTCTTGAGTTCATCTTCCAATTTGGATACCTTATTAGACAATGTTGTACATAAAGCCATCAATTCCTTAAATTCCACTCTGCCCTCATCACTTCCAGGTGTGTTAACTCCTGTGAGAGGTGAATCATGGGGCATTGACTCATAATCCATCATAAGATGGTTTTTCTGAGCCACCCTGAATCCAAAATGTTGGGAATTAAATGTTCTGAAGATTAAGTGTGAAGAATTACAAGTATTAACAGTTCCAACTGCTGTGAAGAATACTCTAACAGTTCCAACTGCTGTGAAAAATAATCTAACAGTTCCAACTGCTAGTGTATATCTTAGGACTGTTCAAGTTATAACTAACCGTACTAACTGATGTTGGTACTGGTAGTACAAAGAAGGGACTGCTAGTTGCTACTGCTGAGTGGATAATTGTCACATATACAACTGCTGGTTGGATAAGTATTGAAAAGATATTTGTGTACTAAAGTCAAGTATATACGGTAGATAATATCTTTTAACAAAGTGATCAATTACAAGTTGTGTTCTTAGATACATGTTGTATCTTATGTACTGACACACTCAATATAAGTTAGCAAGTAGTTTGACAAGACTTTAACTTATTGTAAAAGATCTTCTTGGACTATAAAAGAAGATCTTAGTCTAGTTCTTATGTGTGTTCAAATAAGTTTTTACTTATAACTTGATAGAACTTTCATAAAGCATCAACAACAAACAACATCAAACCTTTGTATCATTATCAATAATATTAATCGTTTGGTGTTAACTCTAAATTGTTCTTTATCAAATTCAAATGACCACTATTGTTCCATTTCCATACAACAAAATACCTTCTAAGTGTGATTAAGTAAATTCCGCGTACTTGATCATATTAACTCAAGTATCACATACACAAAGCGATAAAGGTTTAACCACCTTAAGTGTATATCGACGAATCCTAACAAGTGTTTAACCACCTTAAGTGTATATCGACGAATCCTAACACAAAAGGTTTTAAGAAACTTTTGACTTAGCAGTATGAACTTGATTTTAATGAAAAATCATATTGCTAACAACCATTTTGAAGGGATTAAGTGTAGTAACAGACACTTAATCAAGATTTAGGTTTAAATTAACCTCTGGTTGTGAGAGAACCAATGTATTCAGTTATAAATAACTGCCTGTGTACAGATAAACCCATTCAAAGGGCTTTCTTGACAGGGTTTCCAGCTCGTGGCAGTTGTTTCCTCTAACACAAGTGTTAGATTCACATTTGCTCGCTGTTCTTTCTATCAGATATCCTTAGATTAACTCATTATACTAATTAAAATATAAAATGATAGAAAGTGAGTTGAGTCCGTTACTATCTGATCAACTAAGCCATTAATTCAAAATGAAATATCATAATAAGTTTCAAGAGAGAAGTTTTAAAGAATTTATTAACTTAGGTATACACCTTTGCTAATGAATTTCCAAACTTTGACTATCATTAACCTATTATGTCAGCAATTTGAATCACCAACTTTTGCTTGTTCACACTTGGCACTTGTAACTTCCTTTATGCTCAATTTTCATACCTGAAAATGTTAGTCCAAAATCAAGAAAACAAAATGCAAAGCATTTGTCTTATAGCAGTAGAATTATATGACTAACAGTATGAACAAAACAATCCAAATTTGTACTAGCAGTACAAACTTTTCAATTACAATATTAATTGATAATGCTTAGCAGTAGAAACTTTTTATATACAAAAACCACACAGATTAAAAACTTTAAGGATTAAGCATCCCAATACTTGCTACCAAGTATTGAAATCTACCTACATCAAAAGCTTTTGTGAGAAGATCTGCAAAGTTGTGATCAGAATCAATTTTAACCACTTGAATCAACTTTTTCTCATTGCAGTCTCTAATAAAATGATGTCTAATTTCTATGTGTTTTGTTTTAGAGTGTTGCACTATATTTTTAATTATGCAAATTGTACTACTATTATCAATATATATGACAGTGTTCATGAAATTGTACCCATAGTCAAGAAGTTTATTTTGAAGCCAAAGCACTTGACCACAGCAACTTGCAGCAGCTACAAACTCAGCTTCAGTTGTTGAAGTAGCCACAATTATTTTCTTCTTACACTGCCATGAAATGAGTCTACATCCAAGGAATTGACATCCTTCAGTTGTTGACTTTCTGTCCAAGCTTGCACCTGCATAATCACTATCTGAATATGCTACCAAGTTAAATGGTGATTCCTTAGAATACCATAGACCCAACCTAGGTTGACCCTTGAGATATCTAAAAATCCACTTGACTGCTGTTATGTGAGAAACCTTAGGAGTTACTTAAAATCTTACACAAGCACAAACAGAGAACATGATATCAGGTCTTGATGATGTAAGATACATCAAAGAGCCTATCATAGATCTGTATGTGTGTACATCCACATTGTCTCCATCTACATCTTTAAGAAGAGGCTTCTCAGAGTCCATTGGTGTGCTTGCCACTTTTGAATCAACAAACTGAAATTTCCTTAGAATCTCTGCAACATATTTATCTTGGCTAATAAATATGCCTTCACTTGATTGCTTAACTTGCAGACCTAAAAAGAAAGTAAGTTCCCCCATGGAACTCATCTGAAACTTATCATGCATAAGTTTCTCAAACTCTAAACATATCTCCTTCCTTGTAGATCCAAAGATAATATCATCCACATATACCTGAACTAGCAAAAAATCCTTCTTGTACTTCTTGATGAATAATGTCTGATCAATCTTGCCTCTTTGAAATCCATTTTCTATTAAATAGGAAGCCAGTGTTTCATACCATGCTCTTGGTGCCTGATGAAGACCATAAAGAGCCTTGACAACCTTGTACACCTTGTCTGGATGTTCTGGATCAATAAAACCTGGAGGTTGTGAGACATACACCTCCTCTTCAATAGTACCATATAAGAAGGAACTCTTGACATCCATTTGATAAACTGTGAAGCCCATAAATGAAGCATAGGCTAAGAATAGTCTAAGTGCTTCAATTCCTGCCACTGGAGCAAAAACTTCTTCATAGTCTATTCCTTCTTCTTGTGTGTACCCTTGGGCTACAAGTCTAGCCTTGTTTCTTATCACTATGCCCCTTTCATCCCTTTTGTTCCTGAAAACCCATTTAGTGCCAATTACCCTCATACCTTTGGGTAAATCAACTAGCACCCAAACCTTCTGAATTTTAAATTGGAGAAGCTCCTCTTGCATAGCTTCTACCCAGCTTGAATCATCTAAGGCTTTTAAGACATTTTTGGGTTCTGCTTGTGAGAGGAAACATACAAATAAGCAAGAGTTTGCATACTCATGCTGCTTTGATGCATAAAGAGCATCAAGAAGCCCTTGTTGGTCTGGAGACATAAGTTGCTTCCTTGTCTTCACACCAGATTGCACATCACTAATCACATTGTCCAGGGAGTGGACTTTGTGAATCCTTGTGTGTGGTGTTGAAGGAAATTGATAATGAGGTGGGAGATTGTTGAAATCCACTTCATCTTCTGAGAATTCTGCTTCATTTGAGTTTGATGAACCAGCAGTAGGATCAATTGGCTCAGCAGTAGAAACTTGTGGCTCAGCAGTAGAAACATTTGGCCTAGCAGTAGAAACATTTGGCCTAGCAGTATCAAGTTGGGTCTCAGCAGTACTATCATCAATAGTACTGTTAACTTGACTCTCTTGTTCTTCAGTTCCATCTTCCTTGTTTTCACCTTCAATCCCTTCTTTAGCTTCATCAGAAGAAGGTTCATCATTTATTGAAGTTGAATCCACACTTGTCCATATTGGCATTATCACATAATCTTGATCTTTCTCTTTTCTTAACCCTACCTCATTTGTTGCATTATCAGCTTCTGAAACTGAAAAATCATTAGTTTTTGCAACAACAGGCACATAATTCATTGATTGGGTTAGTGTCTCAAGATCAAATAGCCATTTGGGACCTTCACCTGCTATATTGGATTTGTTTTCTAGAAATTCCACATGCAGGTTTTCCTCAACTCTCCTAGTTCTTGAGTTGTATACTCTAAATGCTTTACTATTGAGAGAATATCCAACCAAGAATCCTTCATCTGCTTTACCATCAAATTTTCCTAGATGGTCTAAGGTATTCAGAATTGTCACATGACATCCAAAAGGTCTAAGAAATCCTATTGCAGGAGTTCTACCTCTAAAAAGCTCACAGGATGTCTTATTGTGAGACTTAACAACCAAAACCCTGTTCTGGACATAGCAAGCAGTATTAACTGCTTCAGCCCAAAAAGTGCTAGGCAACTTAGAGTCAGCTAACATGGTTCTAGCAGATTCTATGAGTGTGCTATTTCTCCTCTCAGCAACTCCATTCTGCTAAGGAGTTCTAGCAACACCAAATTCTCTTCTAATACCCTTTTCTTTGCAGAAATCATCCATAACTCTATTCTTAAACTCTGTCCCATTATCACATCTAATGACTTTTACTTTCTTGTCTACTAAGTTTTCTATCTCTGTAATGAATGTCTTAAGAATGCTAGAAGTCTCATTCTTAGAACCTAAAAAGAAAACCCATGTAAACCTGTTATAGTCATCAGTAACAACAAGACAAAATCTCTTATGCTTAATACTACTCACAGAAGTAGGTCCAAATAAGTCCATATGAAGCATAAACAATGATTGATCAATAGTGTTAAAAATCTTGGGCTTAAAAGTGGCTTTATGTTGTTTGCCTTTGAGAAAGCAACGCATGTTTGGTCATTTTCAAAACTTTTCTGAGATAAGCCTCTTACCAAACCATCTTTGACAATTTTATTTATGGTTTTGAAATTAATGTGACCAAGCCTCCTATGCCATTTCATAGATTCATCCAATGTGGCCTTTGCAACAAGACAAGTAAAAGCCTCTTTAGGAACAATCTTCTTCATATCAACACTGTACATGTTGCCCTTTCTTGGAATTTTAAGCAATACTTGACTTTCATCAGGTAGCTTAAAATCAGAAGAAAGCACAAGACATTCAGTGTCAGTAAAAAGAACTTTGTTCTTTTTGTCACACATTTGTGAGACACTAAAAGATTATACTTAAGCTCTTGTACATAGTACACATCTTCAAAATCCAATTTACCGGTTTTAAGAGTACCTTCACCAGTAATTCTTCCTCCTATTCCTCCACCAAAGGTAACATATCCTCCATCCAATGATTGAAAGTCTGAAAGATAAGACATGTTGCCTGTCATGTGCCTTGAACACCCACTATCTGAATATCCTTGATCTTCATCATCTGCTTGTGAATGTCCCTGCACATAAGTAAGGAAATTAGTTTCCTTGGGGAACCCAAGCCATTACTGACTTGAGTTTGCCTCGTGCATCAATGTAATTAAATCTTTTGAGAACAGTTGATGCACCATTGGATTTAAGAGGTCTCCAAATCCAACATGCTGAGGCCTTAACAGCATTAGCCCACTTTTCCCTATCAGCAGTATGAACTGCTTGCCTAGCAGTATGAACTGCTAGCTTTGCAGTTGTACCCTTTGGTTTCCAAATTTGTTTTAGTACCACTGCTTTAGTATGAAAAGGCCTTTTAGCAGTTGTTGGTGCATGTTTGTAAGTTGTTTGTGCACCTTTAACTGCTTGTTTTGGGTAAACAGTCTTAAATGGTCTAGCAATACTAATTGCTTGTCTAGCAGTAGAAACTTGTTTTGGGCCAGACTTTAATGAAACTGCTCTGGGTGTTGTTCTAGTAAAATTAGAGTGACTTTTAGTTGTAGGCATTTTTAAATCCACCATATGGTTTGAATACCCAGTTGCCCATTTGTTGCATAAAGCTGCAAGATGGTCAAAACTTCCACAAGTAAAACAAGCTTTGTTATAAAAGAAAAAGTCATCACCTAGTTGGTGAGACTTGAGGTCATTCCAATTCCTTTGGTTACCTCTGGGCTTGTTTGTGGTTCTATATTGCTCACAATATCTTACTGGTTCCCTAATATGTTTAACATTTGTTTTAGGCCTAACAGTATCATTCTTGACCAACTTAGGAACATTGTTCCTGCTATCTTAACAACATCAGGTTTAGACATAACCTGTTCTTCCTCATCATCATCAGATGTCCAGTCCTCAATGATTGGACCATCTGATTTCCTACCAGAGGACACCTTGTCCTCAGGAAGTGAAGTATCACTTACACTCTTACTTACTTTTATAAGTTCATCAACAACTACATTTGCTTTTGGCTGAACACCATATTCTAATATAGGTTGTTGAAATTCAGACAAGCCTGTGTGTTCTAGGTCTATCCCTGGGGGTGCAGGGATTCCTCTGTAAGGAGGTGGAACATTCTTATATCCTAACCCAGACTTGGCTTTGTTGATCACTTGACATTCAATTATTTTGCTTACACCCTTAGAGGCATAGTCTAATGTTTCTACACTTAATTGAATGTTTTCACTTTTCTTTTTAAGCCTATCATACTCAGTTCTTAAAAAGCTAATTTCAGCATCTTTAAAAAATAAGACTTGTTTAAGAAGACCTTTATCATCAGAAAAAGTATCTTCATTGTTCTTATAGTGTATGATCTGCTTCTCTAGGGTAGCTAAACCTATCTTATGATCTGTTAAGTTTTGATGAGTTTTGCTTAGTTCTAACCTTTGATCATCATAATGTTTTCTTAAAGTTTCTAGTTCTTTAAAAGCAGTGCAAGTATTAGAAAAAACTTTATCATTTTGTACCTCAGTAGCAGAGAAGGCCATGAGTGCCATCTGAGTAGAAGCTTCTTCTTCATCTACCATAAAACTCCAATCAAACCCTAAGCCATCAATAGCTACCATAGCTTTTGAATTTGGCTCAGTGGTCTCCACAGCTTTGGACTTGCTTCCAAAACCTTTGCTTTTGTTATCCTGCTGCCTACGTCTTCTGCATTCCCTTGAGAAGTGCCCCATCATGTGGCAGTTGTAGCATTCTATCTTTGATTTATCAAAACCAGCAGTATCATTGCTGCTGATAGTGATTTTGTTCCCTGTTCTTTGATATAATTTCTTAGCCCTCATGCTAAGAAGAGAAATTTGCCATTTGAGGTCCATCTCCTCTTAATCATCATCATTGATCTCCTGGAGGTCTTCATGAGTAAGCATAGGCCTTTCATTGTGGCTTGTTAGGAAAGCACAACACGTTTTCTCATCCAGAATACCAATAGTACTTCTTGATGAACTAGCAGTACCAATTCCCACATCAATCTTCACATCTTCAATTGGATTTGAGTTACTAAGAGATGACACAAAGGCCATGTTCCCACTACTTGAACTAAATCCTCCAGTCTTCATCACATCTTGTTCCATAATTTTGAAGTTGCCATACAAGTCCATTAGGTTCATGGTGTCAATGTCTGGCTTGTTCTTCAAGACAACAACATGCATAGCCCACTCTTCAGGTAAGCTTCTCAGAAATTTTGAGTTTAAATCTTCTTGAGGTATATCCACCCCAAGAATAGCAAGTTGGCTCACAATTTTCTGAAGCCTGTTAAACATGTGATCTAATGATTCATTGCTTGTGAAAGAAAAGTTTTCAAAGTTCTGCTTGAGAAGAGTCTTATGGGTCTTCTTGGTGGCTTCATTCCCACCATACCTAGCAACAATAGCCTCAAATAATGACTTGGTATCCTTGAACTTGCTGAAATTTAAAAGTTGATCGTTTGGAATGGTCATCATCAGCATACTTCTGGCCTTGAGGTCATTCTTCTTCTTTACTCTATCTTCTGCAGTTGTTGGGTTGGTATGCACAGTTGTCACTACCTTATCATCAACTGTTGATATAGTGGTTGTAGGCTTGAAAGAGTTTCCTTCTTCAATAATTTCCCAAAGTGTATAGTCTTGCACTTGGAATTACTGTTCTATTCTTAACCTCCACATATCAAACTCATTCTGCTTGAAAATTTGCAACTTTGCAGCAACATTCGTTTGAATAGACTCCATGTCCATTTCTTCTTCTAAAGCAAAGATATCAACATGGGAGCTCTGATACCAATTGAGAGGATCAATCAGCCCTTTACCACTTGTGAGGATTGATTAATAATACACTTAGGATGATAGTCCTTTTAACGTGTATATGATACTTTGAGTGAATATGATTAAGTATGCGGAATCTACTTAACCACACTTAGAAGAATATTGGTTTGTGAATAATGGAACAGTGATGCTTTATATTGGAGAATGAACACAGAAAGTATAACACCAAACGATTCAATATTATTGAGAATAATACGAGTGATCTTCACTATCACTAGGGTTACAAAACCTTGAATCTCTATGTTTCTATGACTGATTGAGGATATGTGTTACAACTTGTTCTTAACAGATATATATTTTCTAAGCACTTGCACACAACTAGACACACTTGATATCTAGGCTAAGATCTCCCTTTTATACAACAAAGGAGATCTTTAAAATATTGTTAAGTCTTGTCAACTACTTGCTTGTTGAGTGTGTCAGTAGCAAAGATACAACTTATTCTGTATATACAACTTGTAGACTGATCACTTATCAAAGATATTATCTACCGTATATACTTGACTTTTATACACAAAATATATTTTTCATACTTATCTAATCAGCAGTAGTATACGTCAACAGTTATCCACTCAGCAGTAGTATGAGTCGCTCAAACAGCAGTATTCAACCAGCAGTAACTTTGTTTGTACTAGCAGTACTAACTTATCAGTTAGTATTGTTAGTTATAACTTGAACAGACTTCAAATATACACTAGCAGTCAGTACTGTTAGTGTATTATTCTCAGTAGTACTAACCTTTAGAACATTTAGTTTCCAAATGCTAATCTTTAGAACATTTAATTCCCAACACATTCACGGTTTACCATGAGTCATAGCCCCTTCTTTCACTTATTTTGAACTCTTTAGGGGAGATACATGCTCATTCTACTTACAAAGTTACTCATTCACCTTAAACATTGTACTCAGATGATGACACACTCTAATTGCTTATTGAAACATAATTCTTGTTTTCACTCTCACAAGTAATATACACTTTTACGAATTACCATGAATTCATACATCATTTTTATATGTTTTCCAATCTCCCAGGGAAATACATGCTACAAAATAGAACACAAGTATTTTATGTTTTCTACACCTGATTGATATTGCTTAAGTTACTTTATTGCCAAAAGCCCCTCTTATCATGAACCATTAATCACTTGCGAGTGAACGCGAATATAGTGAACAAATCTGTTGGAGGCTGACTGCCTGTTCCACTAATACTTGACGGATAGCCTTAGTTGCTAGTCGTATTAGTCACAATGCATTATATTTGAAGTTAAATAGGAAATTGCCAAATCCCCTATTCCCCGAGGGCCATAACACATGCCATTAATTTGGATTGTTCCCCCACCGAAGCCCGGTACCCTGTTAACGTTTGCGTGTCATGAGACTTAGGGCAATATTATATATATATATATATATATATATATATATATATATATATATATATATATATATATATATATATATATATATACTAGACTTCATGGCCCGCCCGCTGGGCGGGCATGACTTGTGATTATAATTTTGATGGTGTTAGTTAACGTAAAATTATTTTTAAGGACGCCGATTTCATTTTATTTTGTAAGGCTATTGGTTTACGGTTGAATATTTTAAGAGAAAGTTAATTGTTATTTTTAAGGATGTCGATTTCATTTTATTTTGCTAGGCTATTAGTTTACGGTTGAAAATTTTTATAGAAAGTTAATTATAATTATCACTGTTTGAAAAGAAAGTATATATTTATAGGGTTCTTTTCGGTGTGTGACATGGTCTTATTACTTTGGCTGATGAGCTATTGGCAGCAGATCAGATTTTGATTAAGCCCCAACGTCCCATGCTGGTGGCATACCCAATATCAACTTACAGATTCATAAGCAAGATGTATAAGCCTCCAACTTTGGGCCTGGAAAACGAAGTGTAAGCATTAATAATACAGACAGTAAATATTCATGATGCCAAATTGTATGCAATAACGTTGCATTATGACAAATTAAATGACCCTGCTAATGACATGATAATATCTTTAACAAAGAAATCAATAAACATGCATAATTTGTTCCTACTTTTATGCCTCTTTACATCTTCACTTATTCCACCTTTCCTAACCTTTCACACAAATTAGCCTTTTTTACAATTGGATTCTATAACATTAATTTTACAAATTGATTGTTTAGTTTTGACTTTTATTCACTAATCACGAATTTTAATTTTGTTACGTGGAAAAATCAAGCATTTCTATTCGTCCAATTCAATTTAATAGACATTTAGAGTTTAGTTAAACTGTCCAAAATTGATCTTTAAGCCATTTGACCACTTGTAGTTGTCCTCATTATCTTAAATGGAGCTGCAATAGATGATAAAAAGAACACAAATTAGAGCTAACATTTGTTAATTGACATGGACTAATTATAATGATTAAAGAGAAGTCAAGTATGATATAAATGCAAAAGTCAGTATTTGTATAAACATATCGAACAAACTTTGTGGCTTTTTCTGGAAGTTTGCCAAATCTAGCTTGCAAATATATGTCATGCAATTTTACAATTTGAACATTCTAACTACTAAAATATTGTGTCCATACAAGTAAGAGTTTAGCTAGGTCTGTTGGGAATCAGAGATGCGTTAAACTCAAAGCCTTGCTTCCACCATTACCACTAACAAAATCGATCGTCATGCTTGCATTCCCCCCTCCCAATAACTTTGTTGCTGCTAATCTCATACCAGTGCCAATTCCTATACTTGAAGATGAGGATGATGGGGTCGGTTTCTCGTTAAGAAACGCAAAAGTCACCTGGTGTCCACAATCCATATTAAACAATTTAACATCTATCTTCCATTTAAGTAAGCTATGAACTTTATTTAAGCTTCCAATGGAAACCTAAAGTTTTCCAGCTTATAAACTCATACACTTTTGGTTCAAGCATTTCGGTTGCTTTTAGCTATTCCTCAATTGGAATCTCAGGTTTTGATCGCTCCAATGGG
Organism: Artemisia tridentata subsp. tridentata; assembly: GCA_021014915.2. NCBI lineage: Eukaryota > Viridiplantae > Streptophyta > Magnoliopsida > Asterales > Asteraceae > Artemisia > Artemisia tridentata. The sequence continues at coordinate 206,177,644 of CP139503.1, forward strand.
ACTACGGTTGTATAGTTCCGTTGATCAGAGGTGTGTGGCTGAAAAAAATCACAAAATAATACTTTTAGGCTATACTCTCTGCGTTAAAAAACGTATCTTTGAGTGTGACTGACATACCTGATCAGCATGAAGTTTTTTCACAAATACTTCGTGTATTCTAAAATTAGCCTTTTTAAGTAACTCATCTCCTAATCGAAGATAAGTCAAGGCTTCCATTATCAGTTTTGGTGGTCCCTTTTTGCTGACATCATTAGGCCTTACATTGAGAAGAATTTGACTGTAAACAACATAATCATATCGTTCAAGTCCATTTTCACCTGTCATATATAAACTTCATCTCTTTTCACCCCGCTAAACACCTGAATTTTGGAAATAAAGCATCATAAAAAGAACACTAAAATTGTTTAACATATATAAAAATATTGAGAAACCATGACCAGGATCATATGAGTATAACTTATAATGAATGTTTGGTATCACTATAACATTTAACATGTATAAACGATCTTTAAATCATTTTGAACCTTTATTTTTGTGACTAAAAAGATTGTTTTTGTGGTTGGACAGTGAAATTGATCAGATGTATGTACATTGTGTCGAAAGTCACCTTTCACCCCATTTATAAATTGGACCTTTATAAAAGGCACAAGTTGCTAAAAAAGGGACGCCCAGACCACAAATTATCTATTATTTGTATCCTCGTTTCGATGCCGCCAATATGTACTCGCTCACAGTACATAAGACCTGGTATTAGATGGGAAAAAAAGGATACCTACTGCCTCCAGAATACAGTGGTATAGCTTCAGATGTTGAAGATTCTCTTCGGCCAAGCTGGTGGTTATACTTATCGACCATTGGCTATGAAATCAACGTGGGAGTTTCCAGAACCATAAGGTTGATTTATTTCTTAGTTAGATCCACAACTTAGCAAAATCGCACCTTCGCCAAGAGAGGTTGTTCATATGTCAGTTACAATATGATCTAAAGTTAATACCACAGTATCAAAGCACATAAATGGTTGTTTGTAGTTACTTCACCAATCTGTTGATCTGTATTGAGTTTTGATTTTGTGTTAACTTGATCTTTATAAAAATGTCTCAAAGAAAACAGCGAGTAACGATTGATTAAATTGTTACATTTTAAACAGGATTAAAAATAAGGGAAGATTGAGTAAACTTATTACCCCTGCAGGGAGCTTAAATCAAGCCCAACACCGATCTGTTAGTTGACATGGATTCACAAAAGAATTGTAATGGTTTCCATGATGGTGGCTCTCATGATATATACATTGTCAGGCTATGCACCCAAACAACTTTTTCGTAATTAAGTCAGATACACAAAGAAAGATAATAGACATGGCAATATGCTTATATACACGGGTCGGGTAACAGGACAAACATGATTAGGCAGGAACAAATCAATATATTTCTATTTTAATGAACCTTTTTCCAATGAGTTTTAACATACTAATAAAGAAATGCTCAGGGACATTAGCTACTGCATGTCAAAGGATGCCAAACTCCTCTTTCACACAACTTTTTTTAATGGTTATTTTTTAAGTTGTTCTTTACCCGTTAGACCCATTAACTTATTTTTAAATTAAAGAGGGTAAAATTAGCCATGTTACATGGAATTTCGGTGGCAACTGCTGAAAATAGCATCCCTTAGTCTTTTTTGTAATAATCAATTGTATTCTTAATGGTAGTTCTAAAATTACGAATAATAGTAAAACACAGCAGTAGCAAATTCAATTGGTTTACTTGTGAATGTGTCAGTTTGGGACGTTGGGTTGTGTTTTATCTCCGCTGTTAAAGTTAAAAAGTTTAGTTAAATAAAAGGGTACGAGTTATATCATATGCGAGTTTAATCAAACAGATTTATTTGTAACAGTAAAATTTAGACGTATTAATTATTTATCGAACACTTCAAAGCTGGAAATAACTGCGTGCAATCAAACCCAACCCATCCAGAGTCCAGACCCATAATAAAGTTTCAACCAGAACCCTTCGTGTTTAGGAAACCATCCAGACCCACCCATCTGCAACCTTTAGTCAAATAATTTAACTGAAATGTGTAAAAGTCTGACCTGTGCTCTGATGAAAGCACTTCGCTTGTCTTGCTCAGCCTTCTCTACAACAAACTTGGCCCTCTCAGCTTCCTGTGCAGCCACTTGCTTGCCTTCAATTGCAGTAGTAAATTCCCTCCCAAAAGTAAGACTTGTTATGGACACATCATCCAGTGCCATGTTGAAATTGGCAGCTCTCTCTGTCAGTATTTTCCTTATCTCCCTACTAACAGCATGCGCATCACATGTACAATAATTTAGTATATGTTAACATCATAATACGCCCAGTTAATAATAGAATAGATTCTATTTTTATTTTTATTTTTACTTATTTACTGTCTCTTTCTAATTCATACATACAGTTACATCTTGACCACGAGCGCATCAGTTAGGCTTATTTGTTTTTATTTACAGTATCATTACATTATTACTCTTTGATGCTTTATTATTTATGCATATCATTACACAAATCTTTTCGTATTTGATCTATTTGATCATTTCTTTTGTTTTCAGTTTCCTCCATCATAAATACATATCCTTCATTATCCACTCTTGAGCACATTCATACTACTTCACACAACTACATAGATTAGTTGGGTCATGGGTCAAATCAAATCATCTGTGCAAATCGGACCCATCAACATGCCTATACTGTTAGCGTTATTATATATCAAAGAAAAAGGGTGTCGTGGGGACACAATATTAAATAGGACTTAATACAGATATAGCAGTTAAGCGCCATGATGTAGGTCAGAACAGGGCAGATACATACCTCTCTCAGAGTGATAAGCTGTGTAGCATTATACTGCGCAACCACAACTTTTAATGTTTCATGAATAATTGAAGGCAGAACTCTCTCATTGTAATTCTCACCAAGAGTTTGGTACACATTAGGTAGTTCATCAGCAACTGGAAGAGTAAGAACTCGAAGACCTATTTTCACCTGCATCACAAATTCAACTTATATTTGAAGAGCGAGAGATACCCACACTATAGCACGACTTGATGGCAGAAGACAGTAACAGTAAAGTAACTAAAATAAATTACATGCAACTAAGGGGATGTTTGGATGTTTATTATAACCTGAGTAGTAATATAAGATAACAGACACCTGACTTGCTCCTTTACTGTTTGAAAGACGCTGAGTAATGGTACTCGTTCCATAAGTAAAAGGCATTCGATTCATTGGCAAACTATTTGAGATAAAAAAAAAATGGGCGAATTACAATGTTAGAACATGAACACTGAAATTGAGGCTATCAGATACTAACGAAAAGATACAACATGCCCATATTTGAAGAGCGAGAGATACCCACACTATAGCACGACTTGGTGGCAGAAGACAGTAACAGTAAAGTAACTAAAATAAATTACATGCAACTAAGGGGATGTTTGGATGTTTATTATAACCTGAGTAGTAATATAAGATAACAGACTCCTGACTTGCTCCTTTACTGTTCGAAAGACGCAGAGTAACGGTACTCGTTCCATAAGTAAAAGGCATTCGATTCATTGGCAAACTATCTGAGATAAAAAAAAATGGGCGAATTACAATGTTAGAACATGAACACTGAAATTGAGGCTATCAGATACTAACGAAAAGATACAACATGCCCAAATTATCAGCGGCATTAGAAAAGGGCATATCATCGGCAACAACTTCGTGAATAGCATATCCAAACCGCCCTTAAAACTCAAAGCATTCCGTTGCATCTTCACTTATATTCCAAGATTCTTCAAAACCTAGTTCACGAATCAAATCAAGAAACCGCAAGAAAATGTCACTAATTGCGAATTATACAAAATATAATGGTGTGCACATATAAAAACCAACGAAATAAGCTTTGTAGTATGCAAAAACTAATATATACTCATATTATACAAAAGAATGACATAAACTTCACATTAGAGTGTACTGAAAAAGTATTATAAGTACAATGTAACTCTTGTCTTCCCTTAAAATGTTAATGTTGCAAATGCATGCCAAGATAGCAAATTTGAATAAAGAAGAACCAAAAGAGAGTATATACCCATTAATCATCAGAATAACACGACTGCCACGTTTGACTGGAACATAGTTGGTTTCATAGACTGAAAGTGGAATAAAAAAGAACAAAAGAAAGGTGCCATTAAGTTGAAAGTCGTGATTCATACAGTGAAGAGAAAATTTTGATAATGTAGGAGTGACCAGGAGAGTATGTTGCCTAATTTAGGAAACGTCCCAAGTTCCTGTCTTTTCGTAACAGAAAGCAGAAGATTGACATATTACAGGACCCTTCAAGGAAAAGATGGAAAACAACACAAATCAAGACAGTGTACTCAGATAAAACCATTAAATATGTATTTGCATGAAATTGACATACTTCTGAGAGTATCCACTTCAATACATGAGATACCACCAAATCCACAGGTTGGATGTCTGTTACAATTGCACCAGGTTCTCCATGCTGAAGCAATACATGTTAATCATCTTTAAAAACAATATAAATCAAAAAATCAAATGTACAATAATACTTTGGTGACGTAAAAAGAAAACCATACTTACAATTCCATGACCAATCTCCATTCTTCCTGGACCTAAAAAATCAGTCTTAATATCAAAAATAAAGATTTGCATGGAATTGACATACTTCTGATAGTATCCGCTTCAATACATGAGATACCACCAAATCCACAGGTTAGGTTCTCCATGCAGAAGCAATACAAGTTAATCAGCTTTAAAAACAATATAAATCAAAAACTCAAATGTACAATAATACTTTGGAGCATTTACCTTGTTGTGAAGCAACTAACAATGAAAACCAGTAATAACCTAGATTTTATAACTCACTCTTTTTTTCTTTTGCTAACCGATCGTGAATAAAAACCCGACTGAGTATAAGTAGTTCTAACAGGTTGGTTAAATTGATTATTTGCCTATTAAAGAGTAATTAGCACTTAAAAAAGCAGGTTGCTATTTGCTTATTTCTTAATCAAATAATTAAGCAATCCAAAACATACATAATCACTTTAGACATAATCTGCTAATTGTAAAAAAAGTTGATTTTTACCTGATTCTTCAATGGTTACTTTACATTCAATGTACCAACAGTATTTAATGGTTTGCGACAACTTGATCTGCAATATGTCCCAATTCCCAAATCTGCACCAAAAACAAAATATCATTGTTAAGCAACATATGCAAGAATAAAAAGATAGTAAGGATAAGAAGTAAAAAAAATGGTCAGCATAGTAAGGGTACCAATGCTAATTCTTTCTGATACGATCCGAACCTGTAATTTAAAAGTAAGATCCTGCAATTCAGAAAGAAAAAGTTAGATGAATGATTGTGATGAAAAAAAAAAGGATATTAGGGTTTTAGAGAAAAAATATATCATGAATGAACCGCAGTTTTTTTTTTACGTATATGTCATCACTGACTATGCTAATATTAGGGTTCTAGAAAAAAGTTATCCTATATAGATTTCGACATACAATACATGCTTACATGCATGATGAGAACATGAATGACCTGCACATTACCAATCACCAATCATAAGTTTAAGAAACAATTATCATATGATTTATTAGCAAAATCAAATGAGACTAATGAATACATACCTTGTAGATGTCAAACCAATATGTGTGCTTAACAGGATACATGAGTCTCAAGCCTTTTGTAAACCTGCACAAATTAGAGAACAAAAACTATTATTCGTACAATTGAAGAATGGAGGAGAAAACGTGATATTAGGGTTTTTGACAAAAAGTATATTATTAATTCAACAAATTAATATTGTGGAACTATATTTAAGGAAAAAATATGTTATTTATTCCTTAAATATAGCTTAACAATATCAAACTTTTAAGCATGACTTAAATATTTTGTATTGTAAATCACAAAAAATTGATTGGTCCAGTGGTTGAAGCATTTGTATGTGGATAAAATGGCCCAGGTTCGAATTTTGAAAAGGAAAATTTTAATTAAATTTTTAGTTTCGGATTAAATCCGAATTTTCTACTAAAATCAATGATGCTTATGTGGCAAATCCGAATTTTCAACTAAAATCAATAATGCTTATGTGGCAAATTCGAAATTTAAAAAAAAATAATAATGCTTATGTGGCAAGAAAATCAAAAATTTTAAACAAATTGTGCTTAGGTGGAATTATGACATGGCATTACTGGGCAATCTGACAATTAATGACGTCATGGTCATATTGTTATATATAATATGTAGATATACAACTGCAATATCACTATTTCAAATTATGATTCTAATTCTCATGCAATCGATATTATCACCATTTCAAATGATTGAAATTCACATGAAATCCTTCGCTTGTGTTAAATTGATTTACCCACAATTCACTTATGGTTTTCATCCAACGTAACTCACTATTTATTTCATCAATATTGGTATTTATTACAATTATCACCTCTCACCCGAAACTATTGTAATCAAATGTTTACCTATAAACTCTATGAACTAACCAACATTTGTATTGACACTTTTAAGCATGTTTATCTCAGGCAATTAACGGAGCAGGCAAGACACGGAGTGGGCATTAAACTGATGGTTTTGTGGTGTAAAATAAATCATGTCATTTAATTCAAATTACTACACCCTTTTATGGGATTTCACAACTCTGATATTTCACTTTTGTATCTCAAATATTATTTGAATGACAATAATTTTCAAAACGCCTCCTTTGAGTCATTTTCTATGATTATGACTATGATCCTCCCCGTAATACCCCGATTAGTCTTCTGTTGTTAACTCATAATTTAGGAGGTATTACAGAGTGGCATCAGAGACATGGTTATAGAGAACCAAATGTTTTCAAAAATTGGACTATAACTACACTTTCAAAATGAATGATTCTACACCATACCACTTTACGCCCTCCGTGCCTGCATATCACCGTGCTCAATACATTACCTATAAAAATTATTTCACATTTACTCTCACACATTTAATTATTTCACAATTATTTTCACACCTTTGTTGTTATTGATTACTTACATTTACTATTTACGGGTTATTACAGTACCATGTCTACAGACTCACATCTTAGCACCTCATGATCGGACATGGAATCCGAGAGCACCTTATCACCTATCACCTCACCCATAGTTCCTAGCACCTCGACTGCTACGGTATCGAACACCCCACCTATGACACTTGTTGCACTAGGTAACCCAGACTCACCCATATCAAAAGACCCGTACGTACTAGCTAGACGGGCATATATTTCATCACCTCATCAGGAGAACCTTCCAGTTTTTCTCACTTACACTCCACTTACAGATGATCAGTATATGCAGACTCAGCAGTGACTGCCTGCTACTGATTCAGAAATTCCATTACCAACTCAATCACCCCCACCTGCACCGGTAGCCCAGCGCAGACAAGTCAAGATTTTAGCACCTTATGAACCCGAACCACTTATGACACCATTTCGGAGCCACCCCAATGGCCCTATCAAGAAGGTACACCTACCTATAATAGTGCCGATTATACCACCATTTCCACCTCTATCCCCTACATCACCATTGGATATGATCAGGATAACGTCACCATTATCTCCTGAGCATACCTTACCACCACTACTATCATCATCCCCTCCACCGTCGGTTAGACCCGACTACTTGTTTAATCTACTCATCCAATCATAACCGTTTGCACCTCACCAACGGGAGCCGACTACTGAAGAGGATTTACCCTCTCAGGTCTTCTTCGTCGTTACTATTTCCCACCTGTTTTCACTCTTCCAGCTCGAGTCTTCAAGACTGGAGAGAGCTTTAGGACAGCAGTTTCCCGCACACCTACTCCTTCCACCATCATGATGCAACTGGAGCGTCATGAGGAGCAGAACGATACACTCCTAAACATCGTTGACAGAACACCGCTCGACCAGCCCGAGACGGTCAACGACACCCTACATGACCTTTTATCCGACAGGATGGACCTTCAGGATGGACTGACGAGGTTTCAGTCAGAGATGTTCGAGACACGCTCCCACATGACAGTTTTACATTGAGAAAGACAGCAGACAAATATACAGAGACTTTTAGAGCAGATCACAGAGCTGCAGGGACACATGAACGAGACATTCCAGTAGTTAGACATACATCACATCAGTTGTAGTTTTGAGGCATCTTAACCTGCCGCATGGGGCATTAATAAAAGACCTTGTATCGTTTGTTTTGTAAAACAATTGATCAAGTTATTAATATTATGTTGTTTGTTATGGAATTGCTATATATTGATGCGGAGTTATGGTTGATTCCTTATATTCATATGTATAGTGATTGTATCCAGACATGTTGTGATGTTACCTATGATTGTTATGGTTCCTTGTACATGTCTTAATTGGGCTATAACCATAGATTTTTAAAGAAAAATTTTGGAAGAAAACTTGATGAATGAAGAGAAAGTTGCTGAACTTCAACTTTTGTAGATGATGAATCACTTTGTTCCTTATCAATCCTATACCAAGAGTTGATCATTTATTTACAATAGTACCCAAACATATCGTGATTTTATGATTTCTCAGTTGATTGCAATTTCACATTGTGAAAAGATTGTTAGGACTTATATACAATCACCCTATTACTCAATTTATTCTAACACGGTCATTATGTGAATTCTAAATCCATGTTTCTTGTACTATTAATAGAAGATGGCCAACACGAGAAAGGCAAATATCACACCGGCACCAACCCCAACTATGACTCCTGAAGCTATCCAAAAATTGGTAACCAACATCGTTGCTGTAGTACTCGAAGCGACTACAGTAGCTCATCCGAGTAGCAAAAGTAGAGCAACGGGAGAAAAAGAGACGGTCGCGTCTTGAAAGTGTACCTATGAGAGTTTCACAGGTCGCAAACCAACTCACCTTAAAAATACAGAAGAAGTGACTGAACCTACCATCACCCTTACCCAGGGATTTCTAGACCAAGAAGTTAAATGGGGTACTACATCCAAGAGAAATTATCATAAGTGAAAACTGGATGGGAGAGAAACCACTACTCTCAACAACTGCAAGTATCACAACAACAACAACAACCGTAACCACAATCATCTACAAGATCGCAACAACTACCACCAACAACAAGATTACAGGCAGGAAACTGGCAGAGACTGCATCGCCACACCTGCTAACAAAAATGGTTATCGTGGGAAGCCACCTCTATGCAATTAATGCAAGATGCATCACACTGGACTTTGCATCGCTAAGTGCGGGAAATGCCAGAGAACGGGCCACAAAACAGGAGACTGCAAATTTACAGGCGCTAATACACAGCCAGTAGCCGTAGTATGCTACGGATGTGGTGGAAAAGGACACTACAGGAATTAGTGCCCAACCCAAAATACCAATTAGAACAACAAGGCCAGTGGAAGAGAATGGAAGCTCGTTAGAACCTTAACAACGTCAAAGGGCAACGACAATGTTTAAACAGAAGAAGAAGTTCCTATTGTAATAAATAAACCATAGTTCAAACCCTCTGGAGTTGTATTTCCTTATGTACTTTACCTTGGATACGGTGGAGTAACTTGAGTGTAACAACTACCTTTCTATTTTGTGAGATATCTATATTGTACTATTTCCATGAAAATTAGAACCTACGTCTATTACAGTTTCTATTCCATTTACTTTATTCATAATCATTTCGTAATAATACACTGCTATCCCATTAGGGATCTGGTTAATAACATTCCTGACCGAACAATAGACTATTACCATCATATAAGATTCTTACACAAAGGCTAGGATCCATTTCAAAGCAATCCTATTACCACCCCAGAAATTTCTAATCCATCACCGTTGTGCGAACCGATTTTTCTTGTTACCTAGAAAAATTATTTAGGATGCCATTTTACAAAAACAACACGTTGAAAACCATCTAAAACCTCTTGAGAAACATAATACTACTTTGACTGAGCCAAGCATCACATCATTGGTCCTCAATTATACATAGCCTGATCACCTATGTCTAATTTGGGAATAATCATGTCATGAATGAAACAATCATCTTTTCAAATTTCCTGAAACAATCTTCATACAAAAGCAAAGTCTTGTGACGAGACAAACTGTTCGTAAACATCCCTCTTGACAACACACTATGGATATCTACCCTTACTACCTATCATCCCAATGAAAGAAACCCGACATGAGAATGAACTCGAGGATCACAATAATTCGTAAAAATTTATTGAAAGCACAAATAATGTAAATTTTATTAAAATCCATGAATATTAATAGATAACGATATAATTAGCAACGGTAGTGCTAATGTTACAAAGATCACTAAGTAAGGTATAGAATCGCCAAATGGTTGACCCACCAAGCCAATGAAAAACACCACTACACCTACGAGAGCGAGAGCTACGATGGGATGTAACACCTTGAATATTCTGTTTGATAAATACAAACAAATCATTAAACGCGGTAATTAAAAGACATGGTCTTATACATAAAAACAAACAAGTATTATTACACATTCATTAAAGATTACATAGAAACACAACAAGGACTTATTTTAACAATCCTAACGCAAGACTATTACCCCCATATCTTATCCACGCCGATGGCTAGAACCACGAGTGGTACGAGAATCACTAAAACCCCGACCAAGAACCCATAGTCTTCATCCGGAACGTAGGCCAAGTAGATGGCAGCGACAACAACATACACAATCGCAAGAATGGTAACAAGATGCGGCATTTTGAAAGAATTGATGAGAGAAATATGAGTAGTGGAAGAATGAAAATTAAATGGGGTATTTGTAAAAAGGAATATAGCCGTTGGAATTTACAATTCATAACTGTTGGAATCACTATTCATAGCCGTTGGAATCACTATTCTTAGCCATTGGAAATTACTATTCATACCCGTTAGGTTCACTAGGTGGCGAGACATTCAAATCATTTCTTTTAGTGTGATATCAAATAAATCACTACAAATACCCACATTTATTCACTTAGATAACCCTAACAACTACCTTAGACTTTAATTCCGGGATGGAATTCTGTCTGACATGTGGGTACTGTAGCAATCTGTAAAATTCCCCAGTAATTTGTAAACGTTAATCAAGTATTAATCTCCATTACTGTTCAGTTAACCATTTTTACGGACAAAATTTAAAAATTTTGTTATTACATTACATAATTCACAAACACATTGGAACGAGCTCACACGCGGACCACGACGAATCGAAAACACTCATTAAATACCAAACGGATCCATTTACTATTTCTCGACCCATATTTAGGCCTTTTACTATTCACAGGCCCAACCCAACACATTTATAATTTTTATTAACACTTATATTCACTCGGTTCACTCACCATTACTTGGCCTCATTTTCTTTGGAATTCAACACACAACACACCCGAATTTTTACACCATTCGACACCTCCCACACCAAAGAATCGAGATTGACAAGTCTCATATTCTCATTCGATTATTTGAACACCAAGCGAGACCCAAAGCTTATCCCCTTCGACCACATTTACAAACTCACACAACGTTTATACATTTTTACCAAATCAATTAAAACTTGTTTCCACCTAACTAAATTTTGTTCTATGATCAAAGAAGAGTCCAAGGAATTGTTTCTCACCCTTTTCTTGCAATATCACACGCTAACATATCATTTTGGACCCTTTATAACATATGTCAACACATATACTTATGTACCACTCGACCAAAGCTAAACCAACACTCCAACCCTCCTAAATATCTTTGTGTATCTTTCTAAAAGTCCTAAAATCCCTGCCATGTTCCTGCCACCCCAAGTTGTGTTTCTAAAAATCCAATATATACACTTATATGTCGATATATACACACATACGTTTCATACTCATTAACTCCCTTTCACACTCAAGCCATTTTCATACATTCTCCTAAGTATTCCCTCATTGCCGAGACCTCAAGGAGAGCCAAGATCATTTCCAAAATCACTCAAGCCAAGTTCCAAGTCGAAAGTTCCTAGTCGAACCATTTAGCGATTGTTTTTACGGGTTACTTGAATTCTATCCGATTTCTAATCCTTTTCACGTTTAACCCTCCACCATCTGGGTTTTGTAAGTCCTACAAACTCATCTCATATTCATTTCTAAGGTTCAGATCATTCCATGCATTGTTCATACGTCATTCGAACGTATATATATTTTTTCAATGCGTTTTACGCTTCTAATATTCATTTGATGTAAAGCATGATTTGCCTCCTACTGATGGAAGGCTAGAAATCATGGTTACACCATCACACGCCATTTACATATTCATTTTTATTCTTATCGAACACCATTTACAATTCCTGTTGCATCGTATAAAATATAATACAATAATAAGTCATATTTGATATTGTGAAACATGTAAATATCGACTAAGAAATGGTTCCATAAAATCGAAACCATACATATGACATATAAATTGTATTGCACATCTCGATTCTTCAAAAGCTCACCAAACAAGTTGATGTTATAAGTTTTCTTTGATAAGCTCATATAAGCACTTTAAAAACACCAAAGTAAATGCTGCTCGGACTGTTTTAATTTACTCATATTATTCGGTTGGGCTTTTAAGCCCAATATGTCATTTTTAAGCAATTGGAATAAGCTACTGGTATAAGCTCTTTTGTTATGTTTTTCTAACCATAAAATAAGCCCAAGGATAGGCCCAACTTGTCTTAAAACCCTATGGATCGAAAAACCTTAACGGGTCTTTAATTTCACTTGTTAAGCCCATTAAGCTTAAAAATAAGCTCCTTGACCAATAAGCAGTTGATTTTGACTTAAATAAGCTTATTAAAGTTATTAAAACTTTCAAAAATCTTTTCACACTTTTTTTGTGATTTTTGGACTAAGTTTGCAAAATATTTCAACTTTAAGGGTTAAAACTGACAACTTCATAAAACTGTGTTCAAAACTGTAAATTCAGTAAGTTAAGGGTAGAACATGAACATCCTGTAAACTTGAAGCTTAAAAAGTCATTTTTGAACCTTTTTGGACTAAAAATGTAAATAAGGACTAACGGTGCAAAACTAACTCCGTTAGGGTAAAAAGTGTAAAATTGGTAAAAGTACAAGGACCAAACTGTAACTTTAACTCATATTCATTTCTATTTCACATTTTACACTTTTCAACACAATCACGTGCATTTTAACATTTCATTCGATATATTTAAACACGTTACGTTATATTTATATATAGCGAGTTTTAAACGATTTAACTTAACGATTCGTTCCACCACTTTAGAGGAAACAATATTATTGGATTTAAAGACATAAAAAAAAGATAATATTATATATAGTATTATTTTTTATCTTTAAGCATTTTAAGCATATCACTCACTCACATCACCAATCAAATCATTATCCGTTACTCATTTTCACACTCACAGTTCGTATTAAGTCAAAACTGTCAAATTCTCAGACTTCATTATCATTCAGGTCGTGTGTTGGAGCCGTTCACGTAACTCACTTGATTTCACATTTCACCTTGCCAGTTACCCACAAGGTGAGTCATAGCCCCTACTTTTATAAGTTTTGAATTACTATTTGGGGGAGATACATGCTCAACTATATTTATTTGCTTTCACAAGCACTCTAAAAATATTCACGGTTTACCGTGAATCATAGCCCATTCTTTCTCTTATTTTGAACTCTTTTGTGGGAGATACATGCTCGTTCTACTTACAAAATTACTCATTCACCTTAAACATTGTACTCAAATGATGACACACTCTAATTGCTTATTGAAACTAATTCTTGTTTTCACTCTCACAAGTAATATACAGTTTTACGAATTACCATGAATTCATACATCACTTTTATATATTTTCCAATCTCCTAGGGAAATACATGCTACAAAATAGAACACAAGTATTTTATGTATTCTACACCTGATTGATATTGCTTAAGTTACTTTATTGCCAAAAGCCCCTCTTATCATGAACCATTAATCACTTGCAAGTGAACGCGAATATAGTGAACAAATCTATTGGAGGCTGACTGCCTATTCCACTGATACTTGACGGATAGCCTTAGTTGCTAGTCATATTTGTCGCAATGCATCATATTTGAAGTAAAATAGCAAATTGCCAAATCACCTATTCCCCGAGGGCCATAACACATGCCATTAATTTGGATTGTTCCCCCACCGAAGCCCGGTACCCTGTTAACGTTTGCGTGTCATGAGATTTATGGTAATATATATATATATATATATATATATATATATATACAACTGCAATATCACTATTTCAAATTATGATTGTAATTCTCATGCAATCGGTATTATCACCATTTCAAATGATTGAAATTCACATGAAATCCTTCACTTGTGTTTAACTGATTTACTTACAATTCACTTATGGTTCTCACCCAACGTAACTCACTATTTATTTCATCATGTCATTTAATTCAATTTACTACACCCTTTTATGGGATTTCACAACTCTGATATTTCACTTTTGCATCTCAAATATTATTTGAATGACAATAATTTTAAAAACACCTCCTTTGAGTCGTTTTCTATGATTATGACTATGATCCTCCCCGTAATACCCCGATTAGTCTTCCGCTGTTAACTCATAATTTAGGAGGTGTTACAGATTGGCATCAGAGACATGGTTATAGAGAACCAAATGTTTTCAAACATTGGACTATAACTACACTTTCAAAATGAATGATTTAAAACCATACCACTTTACACCCTCCGTGCCTGCATATCACCATGCTCAATACATTACCTATCAAAATTATTTCACATTTACTCTCACACACTTGATTATTTCACCTTTATTTTCACACCCTTGATGTTATTGATTACTTAAATTTACTATTTACGGGTTATTAGAGTACCATGTCTACAAACTCACACCTTAGCACCTCATCATCGGACATGGAATCCGAGAGCACCTTATCACCTATCACCTCACCCATAGTTCCTAGCACATCGACTGCTACAGTGTCGAACACCCCACCTATGACATCTATTGCACTAGGTAACCCATATTCACCCATAGCAGGAGACCCGTACGTACTAGCTAGACGGGCATATATTTCATCACCTCATCCGGAGAACCGTCCAGTTTCTCTCACTTACACTCTACTTACATATGATCAGTATATGCAGACTCAGCAGTGACAACCTGCTACTGATTCGGAAACTCCATTACCAACTCCATCACCCCTACCTGCACCGGTAGCCCGGCGTAGACAAGTCAGGATTTTAGCACCTTATGAACCCGAACCGCTTATGACACCATTTCTGAGCCACCCCAATGGCCCTATCAAGAAGGTACACCTACCTATAATAGTGCCGATTATACCACCATTTCCACCTCTATCCCCTACATCACCATTGGATATGATCAGGATAACGTCACCATTATCTCCTGAGCATACCTTACCACCACTACTATCATCATCCCCACCACCGTCGGTTAGACCCGACTACTCGTTTAATCTACTCATCCAATCATAACCGTTTGCACCTCACCAACGGGAGCCGACTACTGAAGAGGATTTACCCTCTCATGTATTCTTCATCATTACTATTTCCCACTTGTTTTCACTCCTCCAGCTCGAGTCTTCGAGACTGGAGAGACCTTCAGGACAGCAGTTGCCAGCACACCTACTCCTTCCACCATCATGACGCGACTGGAGCGTCATGAGGAGCAGAGCGATACACTCCTAAACATCATTGACAGAACACCGTTCGACCGCCCCGAGACGATCAACGACACCATACATGACCTTTTATCCGACAGGATGGACCTTCAGGACGGACTGACGAGGTTTCAGTTAGAGATGTTCGAGACACGCTCCCACATGACAATTTTACAATGAGAAAGACAGCAGATAAATATACAGAGACTTTTAGAGCAGATCACAGAGCTGCAGGGACACATGAACGAGACTTTCCAGTAGTTAGACATACATCACATCAGTTGTAGTTTTGAGGTATCTTAACCTGCCGCATCTGGCATTAATAAAAGACCTTGTATCGTTTGTTTTGTAAAATAATTGATCAAGTTATTAATATTATGTTGTTTGTCATGGAATTGCTATACATTGATGCGGAGTTATGGTTGATTCCTTATATTCATATGTATAGTGATTGTATCCAGACATGCCGTGATGTTACCTATGATTGTTATGGTTCCTTATACATGTCATAACTGGGCTATAACCACAGATTTTTTTAAAAAAAAATCGGAAGAAAACTTGATGAATGAAGAGAAAGTTGCTGAACTTCAGCTTTTGTAGATGATGAATCACTTTGTTCCTTATCAATCCTATACCAAGAGTTGATCATTTATTTACGACAGTACCCAAACATATCGTGATTTTATGATTTCTCAGTTGATTGCAATTTCACATTGTGATCAGATTGTTAGGACTTATATACAATCACCCTATTAATCAATTTATTCTAACACGGTCATTATGTGAATTCTAAATCCATGTTTCTTGTGCAATTAATAGAAGATGGCCAACACGAGAAAGGCAAATATCACACCGGCACCAACCCCAACTATGACTCCTGAAGCTATCCGGAAATTGGTAACCAACATCGTTGCTGCAGTACTCGAAGCGACTACGGTAGCTCATCCGACTAGCAACAACAGAGAAACGGGAGAAAAAGAGACGGCCGCGTCTTGTAACTGTACCTATAAGAGTTTCACGGGTCGCAAACCAATTCACCTTAAAAATACAGTAGAAGTTACTGAACCTACCATCACCCTTACCCAGGGATTTCTAGACCAAGAAGTTAAACGCGGTACTACATCCAAGAGAAATGATCATAAGTGAAAACTGGATGGGAGAGAAACCACTACTCTCAACAACTGCAAGTATCACAACAACAACAACCGTAACCACAATCATCTACAAGATCTCAACAACTACCACCACCAATAAGATTACAGGCAGAAAGCTGGCAGAGACTGAATCGCCACACCTGCTAACAAAAATGGTTATCGTGGGAAGCTACCTCTATGCAAACAATGCAAGATGCATCACACTGGACTTTGCATCGCTAAGTGCGGGAAATTCCATAGAACGGGCCACAAAACCGGAGACTACAAATTCACAGGCGCTAATACACAGCCAGTAGCCGTAGTATGCTACTGATGTGGTGGAAAAGGACACTACAGGGATCAGTGCCCAACCCAGAATACCAATTAGAACAACAAGACCAGTGGAAGAGAATGGAAGCTCGTTAGAACCTTAACAACGTCAAAGGGCAACAACAATGTTTAAACAGAAGAAGAAGTTCCTGTTGTAATAAATAAACCATAGTTCAAACCATCTAGAGTTGTATTTCCTTATGTAATTTACCTTGGGTACGGTGGAGTAACCTGAGTGTAACAACTACCTTTCTATCTTATGAGATCTCTATATTGTACTATTTCTATAATAATTACAACCTACGTCTATTACATTTTCTATTCCATTTACCCTATTCATAATCATTTCGTAACAATACACTGCTATCCCATTAGGGATCTGGTTAATAAAATTCCTGACCGAACAATAGACTATTACCATCCTATAAGATTCTAACACAAACGCTAGGATCCATTTGAAAACTATCCTATTACCACCCCAGAAATTTCTAATCCATCACCGTTGTGCGAACCAATTTTTCTTGTTACATTGAAAAATTATTTAGGTCGCCATTTTACAAAAACAACACGTTGAACACCATCTAAAACCTCTTGAGAAACATAATACTACCTTGACTGAGCCAAGCATCACATCATTGGTCCTCAATTATACATAGCCTGATCACCTATGTCTAATTTGGGAAGAATCATGTCATGAACGAAACAGTCATCTTTTTAAATTTCCTAAAACAATGTTCATTCAAAAGCAAAGTCTTGTGATGAGACAAACTGTTCGTAAACATCCCTCATGACAACACACTATGAATATCTACCCTTATTACCCATCAGCCCAATGAAAGAAACCCGGCATGAGAACAAACTCGAGGATCATAAGAATTCGTAAAAATTTATGGAAAGCACAAATAACGTAAATTTTATTAAAATCCACGAAAATTAATACATAACGATATAATTAGCAACGGTAGTGCTAATGTTTCAAAGATCACTAAGTAAGGTATTGAATCGCCAAATGGTTGACCCGCCAAGCCAATGAAAAACACCACTACACCTATGAGAGCGAGAGCCACGACGGGATGTAACACCTTGAGTATTCTGTACGATAAATACAAACAAATCATTAAACGTGGTAATTAAAAGACATGGTCTTATACATAAAAACAAACAAGTCTTATTACACATTCATTAAAGATTACATAGAAACACAACAAGGGCTTATTTTAACAATCCTAACGCAATACTATTACCCCCATATCTCATCCACGCCGATGGCTAGAACCACGAGTGGTACGAGAATCACTAAAACCTCAACCAAGAACCCATAGTCTTCATCCGGAACGTCGGCCAACTAGATGGCAGCGACAACAACATACACAATCGCAAGAATGGTAACAAGATGCGGCATTTTGAAAGAATTGATGAGAGAAATATGAGTAGTGGAAGAATGAAAATTAAATGGGGTATTTATAAGAAGGAATATAGCCGTTGGAATTCACTATTTATAACCGTTGGAATCACTGTTCATAGCCGTTGGAATCACTGTTCATAGCCATTGGAAATTACTATTCATAGCCGTTAGGTTCACTAGGTGGCGAGACACTCAAATCATTTCTTTTAGTTAGATATCAAAAAATTCGCGACAAATACCCACATTTATTCACTTAGACAACCCTAACAACTACCTTAGACTTTAATTCCGGGACGGAATTCTGTTTGACGGGTGGGTACTGTAGCAATATGTAAAATTCCCCAGTAATTTATAAACGTTAATCAAGTATTAATCTCCATTACTGTTCAGAAGCATTTCTTGCGTTTGAAAACATCACAGTAGGCTATGCTAAATGCTAGCCATTTTGATCAGCAACTTTGATGATATAACATACTCGTAATCTGACATACAAAATTATTAATAGACCGAGAGTAAAGAGAGTGGTGAGACCATGAGACTTCTAATGACTTATTTGGTATGCTAAAAAAATTAGCCGTCATTGGGGTTTTTTCGAGGGAAGTAGTACCTGCATTTGAACAATCTTATTAGTCCTGTTTAAAACCGCTACTGAAACTGCCAGCAATAATCTTCTTCCATACCAAAATCACAACAGATTGTGCGAAAATAAAATCTCAGGTCCAAAATATGTACGACTCCATAGCGTATAGAACCATCAGAAACGATTTTTGGTTGATTCAATAATATCGCAATACCTACAATGTTATACCTTTCAGGTTCTAACAGCTAAACAGTAGATGATTATATTGGAGTCGCACGCCCAATGAAGAATACGATGCTCGTTAGGTTCTTTCACCAAGCCTGAAGATCAAGGTATGTATTTTCAGTCAACAACTACACGCTGATGAATTGCCAATAATAATTTAATACAAAACAAAGATAATTTAGAGGTATACAGAATTCATGACACAGATATGAAAGTGGTCACTCACATGTAGCCATTGAGATATCGACTTTAGATCCGTCATTCCGTTGTGACGACAAACAGGACGAACCTGAAAAGAAAAATACAATGCACACATCAAGCTATGCATGTTACACGTGCATCTAAAGTTGGAAAATGGGCAAATGAGTAACTGTATCTGTTACAGCATAAACATAGAAAACAAATCAATATTCTTCCACTTTTCATAAAAAAAAAAATATTTCTAGAATATATAATTACCTCATTAATTTGGCTACAAACCATCACAAACTCTTGCTGAGGCAGACTCTGCTTCTCCTACATATAATTTTCATCAGTTAACATAGTGAATCCATGTTTAAGCTACAACATAGGGCCCCTAATAAGCAAAACCAATTAATAATTTTAAAATGGTAAAATAATTAAAATGCACCGCATAGGTCCCCTAATAAGCAAAACGAAACACACCGCTCCCTTTAGGTAAACCATTTTTAAGGAAAAAATTTAAAAATTTTGTTATTACATTACATAATTCAAAAACACATTGGTACGAGCTGACACGTGGACCACGACGAATCAAAAACACTCATTAAACACCAAACGGATCCATTTACTAATTCTCGACCTATATTTAGGCATGTTACTGTTCACAGGCCCAACCCAACACATTTATAATTTTTATTAACACTTATATTCACTCGGTTCACTCACCATTACTTGGCCTCATTTTCTTTGGAATTCGACACACAACACACCCGAATTTTTACACCATTCGACTCCTCCCACACCAAAGAATCGAGATTGACAAGTCTCACATTCTCATTCGTTTATTTGAACACCAAGCGAGACCCAAAGCTTATCCCCTTCGACCACATTTACAAACTCACACAACCTTTATATATTTTTACCAAATCTATTTAAACTTGTTTCCACCTAACTAAATTATGTTCTATGATCGAAGTAGAGTCCAAGGAATTGTTTCTCACCCTTTTCTAGCAATATCACACGCTAACATATCATTTTGGACCCTTTATAACATATGTCGACACATATACTTATGTACCACTCGACCAAAGCTAAAACGACACTCCAAGCCCTCATAAATATCTTTG
Source organism: Artemisia tridentata subsp. tridentata (assembly GCA_021014915.2). NCBI lineage: Eukaryota > Viridiplantae > Streptophyta > Magnoliopsida > Asterales > Asteraceae > Artemisia > Artemisia tridentata. The sequence goes on from CP139503.1 coordinate 206,198,354, forward strand.
TGTATCTTTCTAAAAGTCCTAAAATCCCTGCCATGTTCCTGCCACCCCAAGTTGTGTTTCTAAAAATCCAATATATACACTTATATGTCGATATATACACACATATGTTTCATACTCATTAACTCCCTTTCACACTCAAGTCATTTTCATACATTCTCCTAAGTATTCCCTCACTGCCGAGACCTCAAGGAGAGCCAGGATCATTTCCAAAATCACTCGAGCCAAGTTCCAAGTCAAAAGTTCCTAGTCGAACCATTTAGTGATTGTTTTTACGGGTTACTTGAATTCTATCTGATTTCTAATCCTTTTCACGTTTAACCCTCCACCATCTTGGTGTTGTAAGTCCTACAAACTCATATCTTATTCATTTCTAAGGTTTAAATCATTCCATGCATTGTTCATATGTCATTCGAACGTATATATATATTTTCTATGCATTTTACGCTTCTAATATTCATTTTATGTAAAGCATGATTTGCCTCCTAATGATGGAAGGCTAGAAATCATGGTTACATCATCACACGACATTTACATATTCATTTTTATGTTTATCGAACACCATTTACGATTCTTTTTGCATCGTATAAAATATCACACAATAATAAGTCATATTATATATTGTGAAACATGTAAATATCGACTAAGAAATGGTTCAATAAAATTGAAACCATACATATGACATATAAATTTTATTGCACATCTCGATTCTTTACAAGCTCACCAAACAAGTTGATGTTATAAGTTTTCTTTGATAAGCTCATATAAGCCCTTTAAAAACACTAAAGTAAATGCTACTCGGACTGTTTTAATTTACTCATATTATTCGGTTGGGCTTTTAAGCCCAATAAGTCATTTTTAAGCAATTGGAATAAGCTACTGGTATAAGCTCTTTTTTTATGTTTTTCTAACCATAAAATAAGCCCAAGGATAGGCCCAACTTTTCTTAAAACCCTATATGGATCGAAAAACTTTAACGGGCCTTTAATTTCACTCGTTAAGCCCATTAAGCTTAAAAATAAGCTCCTTGACCAATAAGCAGTTGATTTTGACTTAAATAAGCTTATTAAAGTTATTAAAACTTTTAGAAATCTTTTCACACTTTTTTTGTGATTTTTGGACTAAGTTTGCAAAATATTTCAACTTTAAGGGTTAAAACTGATAACTTTATAAAACTGTGATCAAAACTATAAATTCCGTAAGTTAATGGTAGAACATGAATGTTGATGCAAATAATGTTTCTAAAAACGTTATTTATATCTTTCGATTACTTCACGTTTTGAGGATGACAAAACGTGAAATCACGTTACGTTAAAATTAACGTAAACAAGTTTTTAATCGGAAGATCCTGTTTCTACGCAAATCACTCTTAGACAAATTTACAAACTTGACAAATGATCAAAGTAGTAAATTTTGGTTTTGAGAGATCACATTTTTAATGGGACAAAACATTTTTTCAAAAATATACATGACAAATTATTTTTGAATTATTAAGAAATGTTTTAATGGAAAAATATGTTTGAAAATCACAACAGCTATTTTTCCCCCCAAAATCAGTTCCAACCTTCCCCAAATAAGTTTTCACCAGAAAAGACAAAATTTGGAGCGTCCTAGTCTAGGACGGCTCCACGGTTCCACTAAATTTAGTGGAGCCGTCCGTACTATTTTTTCTGTAACGTTCAGATTTTCTTTGCCTATAAATACCAACCCCTTTCACAGATTTTAGGCACCCTTTCACACAGAAAACTTTCTGGTTTTAAACCTCTCACACCTTTCCTTCTTTTTGATCATTTAGATTAGTTTCTTTTGTTTTAAGAGTGATCCAATCATCCACCAAGAGATCCTCTTCATTCCTCTTGATTAGCAAGAGAAGAACACAAGTATCCAAGAAGATACAAGGTGTTATCATTCCTCTTCCAAGTGCAAGAGAAGAACTCAAAATCTTCAAGAAGATACAAGAGTTGTAGTGGTTAGGTTTTTGTAACACTTGTTACAACCTTGTTGTATCATAGCATACATCAAGTTTATTTATCTTTTGTGAGAGAGAGTGAAGATCAAGTGTGATCTTATAAGAGATAGTTAACATCTCTTGAAGCCATTGGGCTTGTGTGATTGATCAAGAAGATCAAGGGTCATTAGGATAGAGTTAGTAGATTGAGTTGATCATTGTGATCGTGTTGAGATCTTGGTGATCTCTTGAAGCCATTGGGCTTGTGTGTTTGGTCACGTGGACCTTGGTAGATTGGTGCTAGCTAAGATTAGCACTCGACATCAAGCTTAGTGTCGGAAATAGGATAAGCGACGTGTACGGTTTTCTCCGCCTGAAGGGAGGTTGTTGATATAGTGTTTGAAACTCTCGAGTGTGGTACTCGGGGAGTGGAGTAGGGCGAAGAAGAGCTTCGTAGCCGAACCACTATAAATCCTTTGTCTCGGTTTGATATTTCCAACTCTACTCTTTACTTTTATTATTTACCATTTGTTAGATTAGTGTGTAGTTCATATTGGTGTTGATTGATTACACATAGAGTTTGAATCAAAGTTTCCAATAGCCAACTTTTAAAACAAGATTTTTAAAAGAATTTTAAACCGGTAAACTATTCAACCCCTCTTCTAGTTTCCCACAATTGGTATCAAAGCCAGGTCAGTCAAGATTTTAAAATATATTGTATTTTAAAACTTGAATCGATCAATGGATTCCGACAAATATCTAGAAGGGCAATCTATGCAAAGACCACCACTTTTCGAAACCGATTGTTTTATATATTGGAAAACAAGATTCGAAACGTATGTGAAATCAAAAGACATTGATCTTTGGCATGTTATTACCGAGGGTGACTTTCAACCGGTTCAATTGAATCCAATAACTAAAAAGGATGAAATTGTTTCATATGATAAGCAAAGTGAAGTACTAAAAAGAAAACTAGCACAAAATAATGAGGCTAAAATGATGATTTATAATGCTTTGCCTAAAAAGGAATTTGAAAGAATTTTCATTTGTAATACGGCAAAAGATATTTGGAAAACTTTGTTAGTCACTCACCAAGGTAATAACCAAGTCAAAGAGAACAAGATAGATCTTCTTGTTCAACAATATGAACAATTCTCCATTTCGGAGGATGAGTCAATAGATAATGCTTTTGCTAGATTTAATACTATTATCACTAGTCTTAAAGCTCTTGATGAAGGTCACTCTAGCAAGAATTATGTTAGGAAGTTTCTTAGGGCTTTACATCCTAAATGGAGAGCAAAGGTCACCGCCATAGAAGAGTCAAAGGACTTGGCGACCTTGTCACTCGATGAACTTATAGGAAACTTGAAAGTTCACAAGATGATAATCAAGAAGGACTCCGACATTGTCAAAGGAAAAAGCGAGAGAGTTAGATCTCTAGCATTGAAAGCCAAGAAGGAGACTAGTGATGAGGAATGTTCGAGTTCCGATAGTGAAGATGAAGAATATGCACTAGCCGTTAGAAACTTTAGAAAGTTCTTTAGGAGGAAAGGTAGATTTCCTAGACAACCTCGCGATGAAAGGAGGTCATCTCAAAAGAATCGTGATGAAAGGAAAGGGACAAGTGATAGGAAATGCTATAGATGCGGAGATCCTAATCACCTCATAAGAGAATGTCCTAAACCACCGAACTCCAACAACCAAAGAGCTTTTGTAGGAGGCTCTTGGAGTGATAGCGGTGAAGAAGAAGAGAAGAAGCTTAACGATGAAACATGCCTAATGGCTCAAGCTTCTAACGAGGTACATTCCGACTCTTCTTATTATAGTGATAATAATTCGTCAATAGATGATAGTGAATTGCATGACGAATACAACAAACTATGTGTAGTTAGTACTAAGATGTTAGGTAGAAATACAAAGCTAAAATTAAAACTAAAAGAACTAGAACTACAAGTTTTAGAATTAAAAGATCATGTCAAGAGACTTGAGAAAAACAAATAAGTAGACTTAGGATGTAGGTCATGTATGAGTCTTCAAGTAGAAAATGAAAGGCTTAAAGAAAATGCTTTAAGAATCATTAAGTTTGATAAAGGAACCAAAACTCTTAATGATATACTTGAAAACATTAGATATAGTGAACATGACCGTTCGGGTTTAGGATTTGACCCAAATCAGGCTTCTACAAGTGGTACTAAACAAGTAAAATTTGTAATGCCTGAAATGTCCAAGTCTGAAGGTGACGGCACCACTAATGATACTGACGGCACCACTAAATTTAGTGGTACCGTGGTACCGTCTGGTGCTGAGGACAAAACTGGGTCAATTCTGAAAAAGAACTTGAGTCCTAAACTGAGTCACTAGTTGTAGATAGTACTAGAGTGTCTACACCAAGTAAAGAGAAAGCCAAAGGCTTTTACAAACCATTGTCATCTCCCGAACATGGATTTGTAAAGCGTGGCACTAGGTCTACTACTTCTCCACCTAGAAGAATTAATTCTCCCAAACCTCGGTCTAGAACTCCTCTACGAGAGGTAACTTTAGAAGACAAAATCATCCAAGTAACTTTCCCGTAACTTGGAATGATCGTCCATCAAAAGGTTACTTATCATGGGAAATGTGTCCTCCATCTCTACATCCTAAACTAACGCAACAAATGCGTAGGATGTTTGACTCTAACAACTTGGACCCATGAGATATTGGGGACCAGATGTTTGAACTTTTGTTTTGCTAGGAAAACATGAGTGTAAATAAATTTCGGAGTCTAACAAAAGGAGTATGATCTGTTATCAAACAAGTCTGGTGACGCAAAAGTCAAGTCGTGTCTTATGTGCTCAACATTCAACAAAGGTAGTCTAATCCTCTAGTTTTAAGAGCAACACCTCAGGCACAGGTACGCTTTCTTAAAACACCCTTTGTTAGTAGTAATGTTTGGCATGAAATAGTGTAGTTAGAATCTAATATGGTAGGCACTATAACACAGAAACTTTATTCACATCTCATCATGTCAAACTCAACTTGTCCAGAAATGTTCGATGATCGCTTGAAGATCATGCGTGACAAGTTTGAATTAAGCATTGATGAGTGAATCAAGTTTCCTTCCTTGCACATAAGTAATCTTGCCTAAATTAAGTACCCCTTTAAACTTATGTATACTATATGTATGAGATACATAGTTTAAGTAATAGTTTTAATTGACACTGACGCCCATATCCGCAAAAACGAAACTCACAAGAGACAAAGAAGGTGAGTGCGTGGATATAACTAGGTTAGGGGCATAATAGGTAAAGTAGTTTACCTAACGGCAAGTTGGTCCATTATCATGAATAGTGTTTGGCTTTGTGCCCACTTGTAAGAAGTGCACCAAGACTTCTTACATCAAAGTGTTTGATGTATCATCCGATACATCAAAGGTACTAACCATTGAGATTGCGATATCTCAAGGAGATTGATGTAGAAAATGTTTCTATACCAACTCTGATAATGAGAGAGTAAATGTGGATTGAAACATAGAGAGTAATGTTTGTACCTTCATAGGTTGATTAACAAACATCTTGGTTCCCCAAGAAACAAACTACTCTTATTGTCTCCATGACCGAAGCCGAGTACGTAAGCGCCGGAAAGGCATGACAACAAACACTATAGATGAGACAACCCCCTATGAAGAGTAGCAGTCAAGATGCCATTAGACTTGATCGGGAACCCTGTAGTTTGCTCATGAACGAAGCTCGTCGAAGTACGTCATCTCCTCCGTCTCTTGAATGACAACATCGTCAATACTCCAACCAATACGTTCTCGTCACCCCACTCATGACTATTTAGATAATTCTTTCGAATTATTAAAGTCATCGTCCACCTCTCTCCTCATGACCTCTTAATAATTCACTTGAAATATTAACGTCATTTCTCACGTCTTGTTCTATGACTCATTTGTCATTTCACTCACATCGCCTCATGACTCTTAAGTCATTCCTCTCATCCCGCTTATGACTATTTCAATATTTCAATGGAAATATTAAAGTCATCCCTTGCGTCATATCTTATATACGTTTTATCCCTTCTATGACTCCTCAAATATTTCACGGGAAATATTGAAGTCATCCTCTACGAATCACCCATGACTTCTTAAGTCATCTATCTAACTCGTCTCATGACTTTTAGAAATTCCTCTAGAAGTTCTAAGTCATTCCCTCACAACTTGTCACATGACTTTTCGAATATTTCACGAGAAATATTAAGTCATTCCTTACGTCTCGTACTCCGACTAATTAAATATTTCATGGGAAATATTATAGTCATCCACCAAAACACGACTCATGACTTCTAATTATTTCACGGGAAATATTACAAGTCAATCCTCATCCAATGAAAACTTAGTCAATTTCCTTGGAAAAACTAAGGTCATTCCTTGTCATCCCGTCTAATCGTTTTCGTCAAAAAGTTTATTAGGTATAAACTTTTTCCTCGTGTAAAAAAGTCTTACTAAATAAGTAAGATTAATCTGCCAAAAGTCCAAACGGAAGAAAAATGGCACAATCAGATACACGGCTCCATTAAATAGACACGGCTCCACTAATGTTTAGTGGAACCGTGGTGCCATGCATCTGAAAAACGCGCCACTCTTTCTTTTCTTCTGCACATCCTTTCAATCAAACCCAAAACCACTTCCTCTTGCTGTCAAAACCGAACCCATACACTAAAATTCAATTAAGCTCTTGCAAATCAAGATTGAGGCATTGGAATCAACAAATCCTAATCACAACAACACTAATTGCAAGTAAATCATACTTAATTTCTTTCAATTTGAGTCTTGGGTTTGTTCTTGAGTTCAAAATTGAATTGGGGATTTTCGAATTTTGTTAATCCTTTGTGAAATTAAGACTAGGATTAGACAATGTAGTATTCACATGATTCCCTAAACCTAGGATTTTCATAAACCCGCTTATATTGCAAAACCTAGTCCGAATTTAATGACTAAAATCGGATTATGATTGATTGTTTGTAGTGGAATCATGTTTAGGATTATTAAAATAGGATTAGGAACGTCTTGCATTAAAGCTTTTCAAACTTAAAGCTTGTTAGCGCCACGATGAGTCGTTTGCCTAACACCCCAATTCGATCATTTTTTGAAAAACTTCACAAGTCTAGGATCATGAAACCTTTTCGTGCATTATTGATACAAATCAAAAACATTTTTGCATGCATACATGAACTCTCAAATATGGATCGAAGTACATAATTAATATGTATTTTTCGACATATTTGATTGAGCAAAAGTGAAGTTAGGAGCGTTTGGGTAATCTCATAGGTTTCATTTTAGAGTCGAGATTACCACACCTCCACATTGTTTGCATTTAGGCACACACACACATTCAAAATGGGATCACTAAAATGCAACAAGTTAACATACAAAATTATATTTCTTTTGTAGGTAACAATGCCTCGTAATGATTACCAAGATACCCATCACTATATCCCTCGTCTTGTTGACGACCCAAATATTCCCATTGAACAAAAGGCTTATCTAGCCAAAGTCCAAAATCGATATATACACGAAGGTCGTGTGGTCGATGCACATTTTGTTCTCTCGGATAATATCCAAGAATGTTTTCCCACTATTGACTTTGACTGTTTATTCAAAATAAACTGTCAAATTTGTCCTCGTTTTGTCCTCGAGTTTTATAGTCGAGTCCGTACCTTCACTGATGATGATGGTAATGTCTTTCTTGATTTTTGGATTCAAAACCAAAATATCATCCTGTCTGTCTCCGAGATTGGTCAAATTCTCGGTGTTCCTGCATATGGTCAGTGTGCATACATTGAAGACCATTCTTTTGAGTCTCTTTTCTACAATCTGGAGAATGAAGGTGCCTATCGCACTGAAATTCCCGACCTCGAGTCCATCAAACAAGTCATCCAAACACCTCGAGTCATCCACACGTATCAAAAACGTAATGGTTCCACTGTTCATCTTGACCCCAACCGCATCTACCTCAAAGAGCTCCTTCCCGGCCTTAGAAGTTGGGAACTCCTTCTACGTGAGAACGTGTTGAGCCTTGCGGGCAACCGTGATCACGTCTCTGCGAGTCTCGCCCATATGCTCTATTGTCTTAGTATCGAGGAACCATATAACCTCGCATACTATATGGTCAAAAGGATGGCCAATATTCACAGTCGTTCGGATAAGCTCATACCATATGGTATGCTGCTTACTCGTCTTTTCCATTGGGTCATGGAACATTTTCCCAATCTCCAAAGTGTCGACTATGTCCTAGTCAATCCTGTTATGAAACCTCTTGGTGGACCACAACGTCGCACAAAGCAACGTAAGGACAAAGGGTCCAAGCGTGGTCGTAAATCCACTTCCGACATTCCTCTCTCATCCTCTTCCTTCGGTCACGAATCATCATCTCAACCTATGCATGCGGATGATGATGAGGTGAACGAAGAAGGAACGTCTTGCCCACGTTCTCCTTCTCCCGAAATCTACTTTGACAACCTTGACACCTCATCATTTCGACGTACAACCGACCTCGAAAACGGGATGGTCAACCTATCCCACGTGATGAGAAGGCAAACTACAATGTACAATCGACAAGTGGAGATGCATGAGCAAACTATCAGGGGATTCAAGTCCATCGGCAAGGCGATCAAAGGACTCGGGAATAAGATAAAGAAGATTGGGAAAAGAAGAGACTAGTTAGGATTAGCTTAAGTAGTACTATTAACTTAAGTATTGTTAAGCTATTATAAATAAAGTCATGGCAATGTCCATAAACATTAACTTGCTTGAAATGTTCTCTTTTAACATTTCACACTTGAACATGGTTAATTTGCTTAGTTAATTAACCTTTATGTTAATCAATCTTGCCTAGTTCATGCATGTTCTATTATTTTATTACATGCACTAGATGTTAAACTTGATTGAATTCATGCATGTTTAATAGTTTCCTAAATACATAGATGATCACATGATCATGTTAGTTGCTAGTTGAAACTAGCTTTAGGAATTCTATGTGTTTAGTGGTTTGAGGCTTTGAGATTTGCAGCCAATGGATTCCCCAGAAATTTTCCCATTTAGGCTGCCTAAAACCAACAGACCTGGAAAGAAGGTCAAATGGAGTCCACGGCTCCACTAAATAGGCGACGGCTCCACTAAATTTAGTGGTGCCGTGGTACATTTAGTGGTACCGTGCCTTTGGAAGACGATTTTCACTATTTCCTTCCACTTTTTGACTTCTTTTTCCAGGAAATCTGCCAACATAACCTGATTCCCATACACCCAAATCCCCAAATCCAACATCCTTTTCAACCTTGCATGCTTTTGATTTGGCTATTTAAGCTAACATCATGCATTGCCATCCTTACACCTTCACACTCACCATTCAACCATTATGGGATCAAGAGTATTTAAGAAACCTAGATTCAACATCAAACCTACCAATCAAACCACTCTAGTTGATCAATGGATCAAGAGTATTCACACACCTCAATCATCAACTAAACCTATCACCAATGACATTGCCTTCATTGATCTCACCTTGGATGATGAAGATGAAACCCACACACCCATAACCTCTACCAAATCATCATCTTCCTTCACTGCACTCCAAGCTCCATCCAAGGCAACCTCTATCAAACCCACATCTTCATCCTCCACAACTATGAGAACCAACACATCTTTAACCTTCACCCCATCATCATCACCATCACCACAACCTTTGGCTCTCACACTAACCCTATCACCTATATCACCCCTTGAACTAGCCACCAACACATCATCCTCATCACCATCACTATCCCTATCACCATCACCTCAACCTTTAATGGGTCATCCCATCCTTTATCCACTACAACCTCACACCTTGAGTTGCCCTTGTTGCAACTACAACCAAACCCTCATCATGAACCTTAGGGAAGACTTGAGTCTTCAATTCTCATACCTAGAACACCTCCTAACACCACCCATAGGACCCATCATCCTTCCACCACCTCCACCACACAATAGCCCAAACAAAACATGGTTATGTTTAGTCCCTCCAATAAATGCTTAGGAACCCTTTTGAAGTTGGAAGCAAATCTTGAAGCCTCATACTACTATTGATGTTTATGTGTCTTCATGTTATTTTAAATTTGCTTTCTTGATGTAGTCATACTTGTGTATGACATTTATTTTATGTTTATGAAATGGGCTTTTTCATTTTGGCTACTTAGCTATTTTTTTTTATGTGGTTGGATATTTGTCAAATGTGCTACTTGTTAGATATTGTATACTTGTCGTCTAACCTTGTTTTGAAGCACAAACCATTGATCGATTCCTTTGTGTTCTCCAAATGAGGGGGAGTACACATCAAGGGGGAGCCGTCGTCACTTTTTTGATTCGACAAAAAGAGGGAGAAATGGGAGTAAACTCATTAAAAACTTGTTAAAACTAATTTTAATTTAAAATGAGCTTATATTTTGTCATCATCAAAAAGGGGGAGATTGTTGATGCAAATAATGTTTCTAAAAACGTTATTTATATCTTTCGATTACTTCACGTTTTGAGGATGACAAAATGTGAAATCACGTTACGTTAAAATTAACGTAAACAAGTTTTTAATCGGAAGATCCCGTTTCTACGCAAATCACTCTTAGAGAAATTTACAAACTTGACAAATGATCAAAGAAGTAAATTTTGGTTTTGAGAGCTCACATTTTTAATGGGACAAAACATTTTTTCAAAAATACACATGACAAATTATTTTTGAATTATTAAGAAATGTTTTAATGGAAAAATATGTTTGAAAATCACAACAGCTATTTTTCCCCCCAAAATCAGCTCCAACCTTCCCCAAATAAGTTTTCACCAGAAAAGACAAAATTTGAAGCGTCCTAGTCTAGGACGGCTCCACGGTTCCACTAAATTTAGTGGAGCCGTGGCATGTTTAGTGGAGCCGTCCGTACTATTTTTTATGTAACGTTCAGATTTTCTTTGCCTATAAATACCAACCCCTTTCACAGATTTTAGGCACCCTTTCACACAGAAAACTTTCTGGTTTTAAACCTCTCACACCTTTCTTTCTTTTTGATCATTTAGATTAGTTTCTTTTGTTTTAAGAGTGATCCAATCATCCACCAAGAGATCCTCTTCATTCCTCTTGATTAGCAAGAGAAGAACACAAGTATCCAAGAAGATACAAGGTGTTATCATTCCTCTTCCAAGTGCAAGAGAAGAACTCAAAATCTTCAAGAAGATACAAGAGTTGTAGTGGTTAGGTTTTTGTAACACTTGTTACAACCTTGTTGTATCATAGCATACATCAAGTTTATTTATCTTTTGTGAGAGAGAGTGAAGATCAAGTGTGATCTTATAAGAGATAGTGAACATCTCTTGAAGCCATTGGGCTTGTGTGATTGATCAAGAAGATCAATGGTCATTAGGATAGAGTTAGTAGAGTAAGTTGATCATTGTGATCGTGTTGAGATCTTGATGATCTCTTGAAGCCATTGGGCTTGTGTGTTTGGTCACGTGGACCTTGGTAGATTGGTGCTAGCTAAGATTAGCACTCGACATCTAGCTTAGTGTCGGAAATAGGATAAGCGACGTGTACGGTTTTCTCCGCCTGAAGGGAGGTTGTTGATATAGTGTTTGAAACTCTCGAGTGTGGTACTCGGGGAGTGGAGTAGGGCGAAGAAGAGCTTCGTAGCCGAACCACTATAAATCATTTGTCTCGGTTTGATCTTTCCAACTCTACTCTTTACTTTTATTATTTACCATTTGTTAGATTAGTGTGTAGTTCATATTGGTGTTGATTGATTACACATAGAGTTCGAATCAAAGTTTCCAATAGCCAACTTTTAAAACAAGATTTTTAAAAGAATTTTAAACCGGTAAACTATTCAACCCCCCTTCTAGTTTCCCACAATGAACATCCAGTAAACTTGAAGCTGAAAAAGTCATTTTGGAACCATTTTGGACTAAAAATGTAAATAAGGACTAACAGTGCAAACCTAACTCCCTTAGGGTAAAAAGTGTAAAATTGGTAAAAGTACAAGGATCAAATTGTAACTTTAACTCATATTCATTTCTATTTCACATTTTACACTTTTCAACACAATCACGTGCATTTTAACATTTCGTTCGATATATTTAAACACGTTACGTTATATTTATATATAACGAGTTTTAAACGATTTAACTTAACGATTCGTTCCACCACTATCGAGGAAACGATATTATTAGATTTAAAGACATAAAAACAAGATAATATTATATATAATATTATTTTTGAACTTTAAACATTTTAAGCATATCACTCACTCACATCACCAATCAAATCATTATCCGTTACTCACTTTCACACTCACTGTTTGTATTAAGTCAAAACTGTCAAATTTTCAGACTTCACTATCATTCAGGTCGTCTGTTGGAGCCGTTCACATAACTCACTTGATTTCACATTTCACCTTGCCAATTACCCACAAGGTGAGTCATAGCCCATACTTTTATACGTTTTGAATTACTATTTTGGGGAGATACATGCTCAACTATATTTATTTGCTTTCACAAGCACTCTAAAAACATTCACAGTTTACCGTGAGTCATAGCCCCTTCTTTCACTTATTTTGAACTCTTTGGGGGAGATACATGCTCATTCTACTTACAAATTTACTCATTCACCTTAAACATTGTACTCAAATGATGACACACTCTAATTGCTTATTGAAACATAATTCTTGTTTTCACTCACACAAGTAATATACACTTTTATGAATTACCATGAATTCATATATCACTTTTATATGTTTTCCAATCTCCTAGGGAAATACATACAACAAAATAGAACACAAGTATTTTATGTATTCTACACCTGATTGATATTGCCTAAGTTACTTTATTGCTAAAAGCCCCTCTTATCATGAACCATTAATCAATTGCGAGTGAACGCGAATATAGTTAACAGATCTGTTGGAGGCTGACTGCCTGTTCCACTAATACTTGACGGATAGCCTTAGTTGCTAGTCGCATTAGTCGCAATGCATTATATTTGAAGTAAAATAGGAAATTGCCAAATCCCCTATTCCCCGAGGGCCATAACTCATGCCATTAATTTGGATTGTTCCCCCACCGAAGCCCGGTACCCTGTTAACGTTTGCGTATCATGAGACTTAGGGCAATATATATATATATATATATATATATATATATATATATATATATATATATATATATATATATATATATATATATATATATATATATACTAGACTTCAAAGCCCGCCCAATGGGCGGGCATGACTTGTAATTATAGTTTTCATGGCCCGCCCAATGGGCGGGCATGACTTGTAAGCCCTCCCGGGCATATAAGCCCGCCCACAGGGCGGGCATGACTTGTGATTATCGTTGAAAAAATTATGTTTACCAAAAATAAAGATACAAATATACTAAATTACATATGTATATCGTTAGCATATTTTACTTATTACTAAATTCTCATTTAACCCAAGATTATGACTATGCATGACAAAATGGAGAAAAAACCTTGAGCACTATACGTGTTTAACTACTCTTCTGAAAGGCTTTCGGTTTCTCCATAAAAGGCGTTCAATGCCACTACATAGCTTGGTACTAATATCAATGTTTTCTGCCACCGTTTGGGTTGCATTTGCGTTTGATCTTTCTACTTCTCTCCTCAACTCCATTTGTCTTGGAGATGGTGTTTGCGCCTCTTCACATTCACCATTTGACCTGTCATAGTGAAACCATCTGACGTGCAAATTTAACTTTTAATAGGTTTGTAATAATTATTCATAGTGCACTAAGCTTTCTAGTGCAACTGATTAGATTGTCAGTATGATTAGTGAAAATATAAAGTGCATCGAATGAACAAAATTTCCAGATGTATGTTGTTAGTGTTTTAAACTAAGCCTACACCACTTCAGCGTGTAATCGTGTTCAAAGCCTACATCAGTCGGTCCTGGAAACAGCCAACAACTTCGGCGCCTTTCACTATAGCGACTGAACTCACACAATATCCTCAACGTCTTCCAGTTCTGTCCCTCACCGTCTTCCACTTCAGCCACTGAAGTCAATCAACATTATCATACATACGAAAGTGTAGTTCACAATGATAATAAAAGATTTAAGAGCATTTAAAGCATACATATAAGCAACTTGAAACTATTTATTCAAACCGTTTATATCAAACAACAATACATATATGAGCAGTATTAATATAACCATATCAAAATATATAAAAAGAAGTAAGATACTGTTTATGTTTGGGTATGGGTAAGAGTACATTTGTATAATAGAGCAAACCTTAATTAGATCGATCCCTTCATAAATATATTTAACATCGGTTGTTATAAGAATCTGAAGAAAAAAAAACCCTTGTAGCATAGGTCGAGCAACGTCTCTATATGTTTTTGTTCAAGACCATCATGAGCTATTGTCGTGTCAAAGTTTTGAAACTCTTTAATCGCGACATCTAACTTATTAGCAAGTTCAATTGAGGGGACAAACATGACAGCCTGCTTGTTAGTCTCCGCGTATTCTACTATCACATCGAGTAAAAAATACCTATAGCGAGTTGAAGTGAGGATATTGCAGCTTCTCGCTTGATTTTCCTCCTGTAAGTGTTTCACATGTGTCGCTCATTTCCTCTGGATGTTCTCCCTTTATCTCCACCTTGGACGATGCTTTGGGAGTTTGTACTTCAGATATGAGTACACCGTCCTTTTCTTTCGTCTCACACACACATAACATATATAACCAAATCTGACCAACCACATAAGATTAACAACTTGATGTAAACACTGTTTCGTGGAGCACCTACTTTTAAGTTTCTTATGTGTTTCTACTTAACTGATTATTTAGATTAATAAAAGAAATTTGTGTCGCAGCTTACATACCCGTCCCTCTGCTTGGCCTCATATCCATGCCAGTTTTCAAGTTTTCACAATGATTATTTAGGTGTACGCGGCGGGACTTTTATGCATTAATTTCGATTAAATCTTTCTGTTGTTTGAGTAACTTTTTGAGTAAACTAAAGTTAATGGTAAATGCTAATATTGAACATTCCACTTAGATAATATTACATGGCAGGTATGCTTTTGAAAATTGAAATAAAGACGACCTACTGTTATACTACTGCTACATACGGTGTGCGACTTCAGTGGTGGGCTGAACAGCTGGGCATGGGACACGCGGTGGCCTCATTTCAATAAGATCGTCTGAAAAAGAGACAAACACAAAACCTGAGTTGAAAGTAGGCTGTTAGCTGCTAAATTTTCGTTGCAAGAAAACCTATGCAATACCAGGCAGCGTGTCAACAGCTGCACTCATGTAACTCTTATCAGCAACATTCGGCTCGTATGGCGGTGTAAACCCTGCAGCATAACGCGTAGCTAACGCCATAAAAACCAACATGAACTCTCAAATGTTAGTAAAAAAATAAAAACATGGAAGAAAACACGTGAGTGTTACAGAACAAAAAAAAAAGAAAAAACAGTAAATAATTGAGGGGTTTATTGTTGTTACCACAATAGCGAGTGTAAATCTGGAAGATGTTATTATGATCAAGTCGATTTGAAGGATCCATGGATGGATTCATCAGTTTCACTTTCTGGTACTATTGCGTTTATGTTCCATATCGAGTCCTCTACTCGTGACACATACTAAACCAAATTTGATGATTTTCTAAGGCTTATTAGCTGCATGACAGAATTTTAGGTAAAGGTGCATGAATTTGTATACTGATGTAGTGTCATATCTATACTGATGTAGTCCCATATCTATACTGATGTACTTCCATATCTATATGAGTTTGTATACTGATGTAGTGCCAATCTCATACCCGATATCTATATGAGTTTGTATACTGAGGAATAATATCAATTTAATTCATGCCAACGTCAACTAACAGTTAGATATGTATAATATCTATACTGATATAGTGCCATATCTATACTGATGTAGTGCCTGCATGTAGTGCTTATATAGACATAGACCATATAAAACGGTTATCTCTAACTTAAATACGTATAATATCAATTTAATTTCTGGTACTACCTGCATGACACAACTTTTCCATATCTATACTGATGTAGTGCCATATCGAGTGTAAAGTGACACTGATGAACCCTACAGATTAGAGGAATCGATAACACAAAACTTATACTGCACAATCAAAGCAATCACAATTTAATTAGCCCATACGCTATCAGTATAGGTATTGCAGTCTGCATGACACAACTTAAATACGTATAATATCATAATAACAAAAGATAGACATGGCTCTAGCGCGACCCGTATGACATATAACCCGCACCACCCATTTTTACACTTCTACAGTAAGTTTACTGATGAGTTGATCTCTATTAAAAAATGACTTTATATGCATGAACAATAAGCACATAAGCAGGCGCCTAACCAAGTAAAATTGACTATACACATAAAATTGATAACATTTTTATCTGCTATATTTTCGTGACCATAAAACTTTGATAAATTAGAAAAGTATTCCAAGTGGGTTAAAATGAGCTATAAACACACAAAGCTTACCTTACGAACATATTCCAACACTTCTTCGTCCGTAATTTTGTTTCCTTCTTGATCAGTGATATTAAAGACTATACAATAAACGATAAGACGAATTAAAAGGGTGTTCAGATTGCTTATTTGAACCACATATCTAGCTATCGCGACAGTTTTGAAGGTAATTTTTATTGGTTATCCAAGCTACGTATCTAGTTTATAAGTGCAATAAGCTGGTTTGAATAAAGATTTTGAATTTTTGGTAGAAACTGCTTATCCAAAACACCTTATTGCAGCAACACTTGAGTTTTCATAAACAACTTAACTGCTTATTTAAAGTTCGTTGTAATAACAATTGATCTTCTTCTTAAAGTTCAGTCAAGAAAAGGAAAACCTTTCTGATTATCGGAGTCGGAATAGGACCCATGGTCATCAACCCTTTATATCAAATCAATTGCATCAGTCTCCTTTGCACCTTTCTACTTCTTCACGGCGAATGACATCTGAATATCGAATTGTCAAGCCACCAAACAAACAAAACATTACAGATTGTCTCAAGTCTGCATTTAGATGAAATCAAACAATAAGTGATTAGTAGAGCTACAAAATAAAAGTAAAATATTTTGAGACTTGCTTAAACCTAAAGAACTATCTTTTTGCAAGTTTCTTTATAGGTAACAACACTCTCTTATATGAAAGTAATTACACTCAGTTCGGCCCGACTGTTCGCAAAAGGAGACATCGCCAACTGAAAAGATAATCAATATGAAAATTATAAATCTAAACATTAAAAAAGAGTTTGTTTTCCGTAATCAATCACGTGCCTCTATATTTTTGCAAAAGGAGACATCGTCAACTGAAAAGATAATCAGTATGAAAATTATAAATCTAAACATTAAAAAGGAGTTTTCTTATTGGAGAGAGTTCTGATTATGCAACAAAGATGCAAAGACAATAACTTGTCTGACTAAAAGTTATCCGCATAGACGATATATGCATGCTAGATCAATTGTACTTCTTTCCTCTCCCAATATTTCAGCTGATGATAATCCAACAGATAAAACAGTATGCATCAAGTCAATATCGCCTCTATACATGAACTCACCACACACTAAAATCCCTTTATCCACCCAATCTAAAATCACCATTAAAGTTAAGGCATGATTTTGGAATAGTGAAATTATAGCCACTTGTAAATTTTTCAATAAATTTTATGAATCTTTTCAATTGGTCATGTACATTTTTGTTTGTGGAGCAGGGTTTCTTGTTGGTCTGCTCTATAAAAGACACTAATAGCTATTCAGAATTAATCCTTATGCCAACTGGTCAAACCTAGCAATGCAAATTTTGATCAACATAAGTAGAATAACAGAGATACTAACACTCACCTGCATATCCATAAGCCTTCGGGGAGACTGGTAAGGACTTCGTTACTCTTTATACTTCACTCAATTTCTAATTACACAAACTAATCAATACCTGCGCCTGCAGGTGTCAAAGTTTTACATTTAATATTTAATATATATCAATATTATTTTTCTTTAATGAAATATTTCGAGTTGAGACTTACTGGGCACAGATCATGAGTTGAAACATCCAAGAATTCAATTGCCAACTATCATTATGGGTCCAAGTTGTCCACTTACAATCAGGAAGAATTTTAAGTATGACATTATAAAAATTATTACTATACTTTTGCATTGGCAAGAGCTGTGACATATGTATCGATGAGGTAATTGACTAATTGTATAGCATAAGCACATAGTACTCAATTGTAGTTAAACATACAAATAAAGTTTCTTTTGTTAGGAACAGATAATTGATGGATGTTGAATGTTACCTAAACCTATCAGCATGACAAAGATAACTCTTTTCCCAGAAAGATTTTACTCGTTTTGACCCGAAACTGACATGATCCACTTAATTTGCTATATACTTGATAATTTGACATTTTGCAATTTTCTTAGGATGAAGGGAACAACAAATAATGAAAACATTGTTGTTTAAACACACATCCAAACACCTAGAAACATAAAAAAGAAGAGAGACTGCATAAAGAAACATACCACTCTCTCCAGCACTTGTTTCTATTCCAAAACATTATGCACCAATGAGATTACCTTATCTATACGGCCATTGTTTCTAAGTACATATATTAAATCAATTTTAAATCATTACGCATCCTTGACCCCAAAACCACATCTGATGAAGAAGAACCATCCGCCTTGATTGGTGTATGAGGTCCACACACAATGCATTTGGCTTTTATAATCAAAATAAAGAAACTTATTGGAAATCAAATATACCTGATTAGATATTAATGGGTGTGTAATCAGCAGTTTTTGCCATGAATAGTCTCTCAATAAGCCTAATTCACAAACCAAAAAACAAAAAACAAAAAAAAATAAATAAATAAAAATAAAAGATAAATGAATAAAGAGTAATAAAAAAATTGCATGACAAAGCTGGCAGTACTAATAATATATCCGATAAAGCTAACAGTATTAACTTTCTTGAGCCAACAGTATTAATGAAATAAATAAATAACAATAATCCAAATAAGAAGAGGAGTACCCAATAACCTGTTCACAATCAAACAAATGAATCAATTTATTTTCTATAAAATAACAACTCACAAACCTGGCAAATTATAATTAATTGGCTCTAATACATGAACACCTAAAAAAGTCAGTAGATGAGCATTAGAGGAAAAAAAAAGGAATTAGATGATGGTTTTGTGTGATCAATGAATAAAAGGTGGATATTAACTAAAAATATTGCAAACCTGTGATGAAGAAAAAGAGTTGTTATATTTAATTAGAATAATGCATAATTTTAATTAATAGATCAAAGAAACATTACATGAGATGTCAAGCATTCATGGTTGCAAACTGTGATGAAGAAAAAAAAATTGTAAACCGAACATTAGAAGAAAAAATATATTATGAATGAAGTGCATATTTTTTTTTTCCTGTATGTTTTGATTAGGGTTGGCTAACTTGTAGGGATTCTCCTAATTATCTCATATAATTAATATTGCAGAACTATATTTAAGGAAAAGATATGCTTGATAATTTAAATTGCTCTTTTGTCTAGTATATCTTTTTTGTTTTAGGTGCTTCATCACAATCAATGGCTTGGTTCCATTGGTTGAGACGTTTCCATGTTAACCTAAAGATGCATGTTCGAATCTCACTATGGTCATTTTTTAAAATTTCGGATTTAAAGGTCAAACCTTCGAAAATTTGGTCAAATCTTGCTTAGGTGGACTGCTTAGGTGGAATAAGAGCATGATTACTCATCAATCAAGCGCTTATTCATCAATCATGCATTTGATGACGTCGTACGCATCCTGTTATATATAATATGTAGATATATATATATATATATACAACTGCAATATCACTATTTCAAATTATGATTGTAATTCTCATGCAATCGGTATTATCACCATTTCAAATGATTGAAATTCACATGAAATCCTTCACTTGTGTTTAACTGATTTACCTACAATTCACTTATGGTTTTCACCCAACGTAACTCACTATTTATTTCATCAATATTGGTATTTATTACAATTATCACCTCTCACCCGAAACTATTGTAATCAACTGTTTACTTATAAACTCTATAAACTCATCAACCTTTATGTTGACACTTTTAAGCATGTTTATCTCAGGTAATTAACGGAGCAGACAAGACACGGAGTTGGCATTAAACTGATGGTTTTGTGGTGTAAAATAAATCATGTCATTTAATTCAAATTACTACACCCTTTTATGGGATTTCACAACTCTGATATTTCAATTTTGTATCTCAAATATTATTTGAATGACAATAATTTTAAAAACGCCTTTTTAGATTTGTTTTCTATGATTATGACTATGATCCTCCCCGTAATACCCCGATTAGTCTTCCGCTGTTAACTCATAATTTAGGGGGTGCTACTAGGTTTTGGTTTTAAAGTTATTATTAGTGTATTAATTGCTTTATATCGACTAACATATTTAATTTGTTTTGACTTGGTGTATTCTTGGTACGTTTCGGCTATACTTGGGATTTGAGACTTGGATTGGAAAATATAGATACTTAACGGACTTTAATGCTGGACTTATATTGGGTCACCTTATTTGGACAAATAAACTAATATTGGACTAAAAACTATTAAACATGGATATTTGACTATGCATTGGATTGTATTGGACATCGGACATTTTGAACTTATTGGACTCAAACAAATACAATATATTAGACTCGTCACGAATTTAATATATTTAATTCGTAACGGGCACACAATAAGGAAACAATGCCATTTGAACAATAAATCGCTAAATACATCCTATTTATTATGTTGTTTTCTATAAAAGTGTTGGGGTAAATTTGATTTGAAATAAAAATCTTTGGACTTGGAAATGCTTTATAAATGAATGAGACATGGTGAAATTTCGTAAAATTTCTATACTTTAAACTTTATTTTCAAAACTCTTTTAATATTCGTCAAGCGACGAATGTATACATTTATACCATAAGACTTTTATTGTAAGGTTGTCTTTGTTTATAAAACATGTATATTTTACACCAACTATTTTGGGATTATGGGGTAAATACCGAAACTTACCAACTGACCACTTTTCTTGACATTTTCCTTTGTCGTTATATTCTTAACTTCTCCATGTCATGTCTTCTCGACTTGAGTTCTAGTCAGTACTTTTCTTGTCAATGTTGATTCATTTTTTGAGTGTGTGTTTTGAGTCTATGGTTTCTTACCACCACATGAAACGTTGATACTAAGCTTTTGATAAGTATTGAAATTGAGTAATCCACAAAAACTAAGACACGTTGTCTATGTTAGACTTAATTATTGTACGAGCCGTATTTTGAGATAACCGTATACATATTAGGTTGCACCGATCCGGTACCGTTGTGCCTGTACTCTTGATACGGTTGTGTTTTGCTCTTGATGCCAGTTGTGACAGTTGTGATTCTTGCGTTACTTCATAATTAGGTGAGTTCATGGCCCCTACTCTTTCTTGTTTTGAAATACTTTTGGGTGAGAATACATGCTTGTTTTTATCTAAATACAATATTTTTTTTACTTGAATATGCTACTTGTTTACTCAAACCATTACTTGCTTTACTTAAAATATTTGGTGTTTACTCGAATACGTTATGTGTGCACATGCTTCATACTTGATTCTTCTTACTCATGGACACAAGCACTTTAAATGATTATGCATACTTATCCGAATGAACCGGCCAAACTATAACCGAATGAACTAGCCCAATTGCTATGTACATACATGACCGAATGAACTGGTCACATGACCAAATGAACTGGTAACATGACCGAATGAACTGTTAAAATGACCGAATGAACTGTTCACATAACCGAATGAACCGGTCAAACCAACTTTAACTCTTGTGGTCCACATTACTAATTTACTTAAAGGTAAACTTTATTTTCATGACATTGTGAGCGACACAATGGTTACAAAACTTCCTACTGAACTCACATTTCTTTTACATTGAATTGCTATTTATGCAAACCTATGAACTCACCAACCTCGTGTTGACACTTTTAGCATGTATTTTCAGGTTTAAAGCGAAAGCTTACTGTTGGAGGTTGTGGCATGGCATTGCATGGTCATAGACGACTCTGATAAATATTTGGGACCGCTTTATTTATTTTATGGGCCTTACTTCTGCACTACTTTTGGATAATGTAAATATAATGTTTTTTTATAATAACTTTTATTCTAAATAAAAAAGGTAAAATCCGTTTTTTGTACTTGTGTTGTGATACCAATTTAGTAGCACCCTAGTGACATGTATACTTCCGCTGGACCGGATTTTGGGGGTGTTACAGTTATCAACGGTTTTGTGAGGTTTAGTCTGTACTGATAGCTTTCGATGCCAAGCTGGAAGTCATTGACCCTTTCTTCTAAGACTCGACTTCTCATGATTTGTACAAGGGGTAATAAGAAGTCTGCACGAAGCTTGTGAGTCCACTCATAGTGAAACTGCTTTCTCTTGACATACAAGTCTTCAAGATCGTTCATGTTCATGTTCACGAAATCAGCTTCTGTGTACTCATATGCATTCTCATCTTCTCTCAGCACAATGATCTTCTCCATATAATTATGCCCGTACTTTTCTTCTAACTCAATATTGAAGATCTCTTTGATACTGAACTCTGAGTAAACATCTTTCTTTGAACGCCCAGTGAGGTGTTTCAACAAATAATAACCTCTTCTCTGCTCCGGCCAGTTCTCCACATTATAATACGCTTTGTGGAAGAACTTTCTCACTTCTTTTGCCCTGTACTTTGCTACAAATGTTGGATGTCCTTCAAGATCATCCTCGTCGAAGTCAATAGCCATTAGCTTTCGTTCAAGAGAAGGCTTCTTGGGCATTTCTTCTTTTTTTTTTTTTTTTTAGGTACATTAGATCAAAGTTTTTGTAAGAGATGGCATGTTCGCGAGGACGGTTTGGAGGGCCATATACAAGAAGCTCTTCTCGTTTAGTGTAGGGGAATAGGTTGTTGAGGTAGAAATAGACGGGGTTGTGTTGAAGAAGTGAGAAGAAGTTAAAGTTTATGTCTAATTTTGAAGAAGTGAAAAGTGGAAAGAAGCACTTATATTTACGCGCCAAAAAAAAAAAAAAAAAAAAAAAGACTCTGCGCGCCCCGCAAACAAAAGAAGTTAAAAAAAGGGAAAAATGCTTCTTCTAAACAAATGACACCTAAGACATCGAAACGTAAACTTAAGCCTTATCCGGTGAAGTTAAATTGTCACAAAATGTTTAAAACTTGTATGAAAAAGCGTGGGCATGCTACGACTATATGATAATCTTATCAACTTGTATGAATTAGTTGTATATATGACGAAACCAGATGGTAAATTATATTCGAACAAGTGTGGGCATGCTATCCCTACTTATGGTGCATCAATCAACTTATACGTAGGGATGGCAACGGGGCGGGGATTGTCGGGGATTGTACTTCCCATCTCTATCCCCGTTTTCCACTCTCCATCCCCATCCCTGTCCCCATCCCCATCGGGGAATTGCTTTACATTCCCATCCTCATCCCCAATGGAGATTGGGGATCCCCGTAAGAATTCGAGGATTCTCTACCCTTATGAAATAAAATAAAAATTCCAACAACTCATCGAAAATACAAAGAATTTTGACTCATAAAGTACCTCAGCAAACGTACATCGCACATAGTTAGATTAATTACAATTTCAATTCAAATTTAAAGCATTGTAAACATTATAACATCACATATAATATAAAAACAATATGATCATGTGTGTGTATCCGGACAAAATAGTTAAGTAATATGTAATTGGTAATTATACTTCTAATTCTAAATGTGTTTGATCCTATAAATATCACATATGCATATAAACATACATGCCGATACTCATAAACACATGTACATGTATATATACAAGTTAATCGTGTATGGATAAACCATATAAATTTTAAATAATTATAGACTAGAAAGATCGGGGTCGGGGCCGGGTTCAGGGATTTATGTTATCCCCATCCCCGGTTTAATATTTCAGGGGATTCCCCATCCCCGGTCAACTCGGGGATTCCCCAGTCAAATCGGGCTTGGGGATCAGTTCTCCATCGGGTACGGATTTTTTTGCCATCCCTACTTATACGATCTTCAAAATGTTACGACACTTTTTCTATTCAAATTAAGACATCAAGACGTACTCTTAAGCCTTATCTGGTAAACTTAAGCTGTCACAAAAAGTTGACAACTTTTATGAATTAACCGTATAAACGATCACATATTCACATGAAATGGTAATATGATAAACTTAAGCTAAATTAACTGTATATATGATCACATTAAATGGTAATTTATTATCTGGTAAACTAAAGTTGTCACAAAAAACTTAAGCTAAATTAGCCGTATATATGACCACATTACATGGTAATTTATTATCCGGTAAACCAAAGTTGTCACAAAAAGTTGACAAATTGTATGAATTGACCATATATATGACCACACTAGATGATAATTTATATATGAACAAGCGTGGCCTTACTATGACTACATGATACTCGTATTAACTTATATAAACTTGTTGAAAATCAAAGAATGAAACAAATATTAAAATCAACAAACAAAGCGGAAGTTTTATTCAAACTTATCAAACAAATACAAAGGTACCCAATACTAAATCCAAACGACATGATTATAACCAAGTATTCAAACACCAAATCGATCAACAAATTTCAAATCTCGAATTCAAATTCCTATGATCAACTTATTTGACAAGTATTACGGTCCAATTTCAAACTTTATTATCCAAGTATCAAACAAATTCAAATTAATAAATAATTTGACGAACGAGCTCTAATAATCTAAACGTCCCGAATATAAAACGGATAATAATTCTAACGGCCCACTTATATGATAAGAATTACGATCCAAATTCAAATACGTAATAAACACTCCAAAATACAAAACAAATACTCCGAAACAAGTAGTATATAGGCCCAATTGTGGAAAAGCCCAACCAAAACCTTCGATCCAACATACTATTACCCACAAACTTGATGCAATCAAAACCATCTACCATAATAATACGACCAAAAGCAAATCGTCAAACGAAGACACAGACTCTTCAAAATTCAGTCGATCAACATCCAAACGAGTATGTTGGTAATCGATTCGTCTGTCAATTTTGTTTGTTTGTTTCGTGTTTTAAATTACTAACAAAATTCTTTCCACCACAATATATAAACAAGCATACTTCATTTCTTTGACCGATGTGGGAATACAAACTTCTTCTTTGACCAATATGTGAATATAGGAGCCTGATCCCGAATCACATTGTCTTGGTATTGAACTCATATTTAACCCTACAAGAGACCATCACATTCGATCTTAAAAGAAACTTTTATCACATATCCATTGACGTACCAGAATAGTGATACGTTGTATCTGATATGAGGGAATCTTGCAAGTGGATACAAGTGGGACTACAAGTTGTAGTTAATTTGGTCATCCATGATGTCAATGGGCAAGGAAGTGTGCCTATAAAAGGCAAAGGAACCTGCGCCATTTCTTCATCCCATCTCATTCTTTTCTTGATATCTCTCCAAAATGTTCTTGTGTAAAAGAAGAGAGTTTAGTATTTCCTAGTTACAAGAGATAAATAATTGTATTATCCTTGTAACTAGAGAGAAGGTGTAACTCCTAGTTTATATAGTGAAACGTATCTTTCCTTGCCCGTGGTTTTTACCCTATTGGGGTTTTCCACGTTATATCTGTATGTCATCTTTTATTACATTTCATTTTACAAGTGGGTTTGCTTCAGTCCGGTGTCACTTTTTTCAACAAGTGGTATCAAGAGCTAAGGTTGGGTGTGTGTATAATTATTTATCGTATGCTCTGTGGTTGCCACTAATAAGTGGACCCTCCATATCAAAAGATAAGTAAGATTATACTCACTCAAAAGGTGTTCATTATTATTATTAACAAATAGTAGTTTTTTCGAAAAGTAGATTGTGATTGTAGCAATGGCGGAAAAATTTGAAATCGAAAAATTCAATGGGAATAATTTTTCGTTGTGAAAATTAAAGATGAAGGCTATCCTTAGAAAGGATAAATGTTTAGCGGCCATTGACGAAAGGCAAACTGAGGTCACGGATGACAGTAAATGGGACGAGATTGACGGAAATGCTATTGCAAATCTTCATCTGATGGAGTTTTGTCAAGCATAGAGGAGAAGAAAAGTGCAAAGGAGATTTGGGATCATTTTGCTCGATTGTACGAGGCAAGATCGCTCCACAATAAAAAATTTCTTACGAGGAAACTTTATGCTCTTCGCATGACGGAATCTACTTCAGTGACTAAGCACGTTAATAACTTGAATACTCTATTTTCTCAGCTCATGTCTTTGAGTTGTAAAATAGAGCCACAAGAACGTGCTGAAATTCTACTTCAAAGTTTACCTAACTCATATGACAAGCTTATCATCAACTTAACCAGTAATGTTCTTTCGGACTATCTAGTCTTCGATGATGTTGCAGCCGCCATTCTGGAAGAAGAAAATAGGCGCAAAAACAGGGAGGACAGGCACACCAGTTCAAGACAGGTGGAAGCTTTGGTGGTGACAAGAGGGAGGTCAATGGAACCTGGCTCCAGTGGGAGTCACAATCATGGTAAATCTAGTACCGGAAGGAAGAAGAATTTTAAATGCTACAAATGTGGCAAGCGGGGTCACTTTAAGAAAGATTGTCGGGGTTCAAATACCTCTAATCCTCAAGAAAATGTCGCTAGCACTTCAGAAGATGGTAACGCTCTGTGTTGTGAAGCAGTGGTTGCAAATGAAGGCAGAAAAAGATTTGCAGATGTATGGCTGTTCGATACGGGAGCTACTTTTCATATGACCGCAAGAAGAGAATGGTTTCATCAATATAAACCTATCTCTGGAGGCGGATCTGTGTACAGTTGCAATGATCATAAACTAAAGATCATTGGAATTGAAAATATCATGGTGAAGGTGCATGATGGTACATTTCATACTATTCGAGATGTGCGACACGTGGAGGGCCTGAAAAAGAATTTATTGTCTTTAGGACAATTTGATGATCTTGGTTGTAAGGTTGAAATACAAAACATGATCATGAAAATTATAAAAGGCGCGCTTGTACTTATGAAAGGTGAAAAGGTGGCTGCGAACTTATACCAACTGAAGGGAGAGATAATGGAGGAGGCGAAAGCATCTGTTGCTTTACATAGTCCAAGTCATAAAGTTGCAGTAACATGGCATCAGAAGCTTGGACATATGTCAGAATAAGGAATGAAGATTCTTGTTGAAAGAGAGTTAATTCCTGGCCTCACAAAGGTTTCTTTACCTTTCTGCGAGCATTGTGTTATCAGCAAGCAGCATCGCCTAAAATTCAAGACATCAAATTCTAGAAGTGTCTCTGTTCTAGAATTGGTTCACTCTGATGTATGGCAGGCACCGGTTCTATCCCTGAAAGGAGCAAAGTATTTTGTATCCTTCATCGATGACTATTCCAGGAGATGTTGGGTGTACCCAATCAAGAAAAAGTCTGATGTGTTCGAAGTTTTCAAGTTTACAAAGCGCGGGTTGAACTTGATTCTAGAAAGAAGATCAAGTGTTTGAGGACAGATAATGGAGGCGAATACACTGGTGATGAATTTGATATCTTTTGCAGGCAAGAAGGAATCAAAAGGCAGTTCACGACGGCATACACTCCTCAACAAAACGGAGTGGTAGAGCGGATGAATAGAACCTTGTTAGAAAGAGCAAAAGCAATGTTGGCAACTGCAAGCTTGGAAAAATCGTTCTGGGCAGAAGCAGTCAATACCGCCTGTTATGTGATAAATCGGTCACCTTCAACTGCAGTTGAGTTGAAGACACCGATGGAGATGTGGACGGGAAAGCCGGTCAACTATTCAGACCTTCATATATTTGGAAGTCCTGTGTACGTGATGTACAATTCTCAAGAAACTACAAAGCTGGATCCGAAATCCAGAAAATGTTTGTTCTTGGGGTACGCTGACGGAGTAAAGGGGTATTGCTTGTGGGACCCCACTGCCCACAAATTAGTCGTCAGCAGTGATGTTGTCTTTATGGAAGACAAAACTCAAGAAAATGACGAAGGTGATAGCACTACAAGAGAAACTACATCAATGCAGGTGGAAAAGCAATCTCAGTCGAGTGATTCTTCTTAAGCCGTACCACAGCACGAGGTGAATGAGACAACTGAGTCTCAAGCTCCAATGACTCGTACTCTTAATCGTGAAAGAAAACGCCCGGTGTGGCACTCGGATTATGTTATGGAGGGCAATGTTGCATACTGTCTTCTTACAGAGGAAGGAGAGCTATCAACCCTTCAAGAAGCACTGAATAATTCAGATGCTTCATTCTGGATGGAAGCAATGCAAGAAGAAATTGAAGCTCTTCATAAGAATAAAACATGGGAACTGATGCCACTACCAGCAGGTAAAAAAACCCATTGGAAACAAATGGTTATATAAGATCAAGAGGAACGGTGATGACCAGGTGGAGAGGTATCGTGCAAGATTTGTAGTCAAAGGATATGCTCAGAAAGAGGGAGTCGACTTCAATGAAATATTTTCTCCAATGGTTCGAATAACAACTGTTCGAGTGGTTCTGGCAATGTGTGCTACGTATGATCTACGTCTAGAGCAGCTAGATGTGAAAACTGCATTTCTTCATGGAAATCTTGAGGAAGAAATTTACATGCTCCAACCAGAAGGTTTTAAACAAAAAGGAAAAGAGAACTTGGTTTGCAGGTTAAACAAATCTTTGTACGGTTTAAAGGAGGCGCCGCGGTGTTGGTACAAGAGATTTGATTCGTTCATCATTGGCCTTGGATATAACAGACTACATGCAGACCCTTGTGCATATTACAAGAGGTTTGGAGACAATGATTTTGTCATCTTGCTGTTATATGTTGACGACATGTTGGTTGCAGGCCCCAACAAAGATC
Source organism: Artemisia tridentata subsp. tridentata (assembly GCA_021014915.2). Taxonomy (NCBI): domain Eukaryota; kingdom Viridiplantae; phylum Streptophyta; class Magnoliopsida; order Asterales; family Asteraceae; genus Artemisia; species Artemisia tridentata. The sequence goes on from CP139503.1 coordinate 206,227,333, forward strand.
GTATCAATAAAATGAAGGCACAACTCGCTAGGGAATTCGAGAAGAAAGACTTAGGACCCGCAAACAAGATTCTAGGGATGCAAATTCACCGAGATAGAGTTAGTATGAAAATTTGGCTTTCACAGAAAAGTTATGTGAAAAAAAATCTTTCAAAGGTTTAATATGCAAGATTGTAAGCCAATATCAACCCCGTTTCCTACTAATGTCAAGTTATCCTCCAAGAAGAGTCCTAGCAGTGAAGAAGAGAGGATGGAGATGTCTCGAGTACCGTATGCATCAGCAGTGGAAAGTTTAATGTTCGCGATGATTTGTACAAGACTAGACATTGCACATGCAGTGGGAGTAGTGAGTCGGTACATGGCGGAACCTGGTAGAGAGCATTGGGAAGCTGTGAAGAGGATCCTTAGATACATTAAAGGAACCTCAGATGTTGCATTATGTTATGGGGAATCGGATATAACTGTCAAGGGATATGTTGATTCTGATTACGCAGGTGATCTTGACGGAAGTAAATCAACCACCGGGTATGTATTTACACTTTTTGGCTGAACAGTAAGCTGGGTTTCAAAACTGTAGTCAGTTGTGGCCATGTCAACAACAGAAGCAGAATATGTTGCAGCTGCTCAAGCCAGCAAAGAAGCAGTATGGTTGAAGATGTTGTTGGAAGAGCTCGGGCACAAACAAGAGAAAATTACTCTATTTTGTGACAATCAGAGCGCCCTGTATCTAGCAAGGAATCCAGCATTTCATTCAAAGACAAAGCATATACGAGTTCAGTATCACTTCGTTCGTGAGAAAATGGAAGAAGGAACCGTAGATATGCAGAAAATTCATACTGATGATAACGTGGCAGATTATCTGACGAAAGCAATCAACTGTGACAAGTTTATGTGATGCTGATCCTCATGCGGCCTAACGGAAACGTAAGCAACATGAAAGTGCAAGGAAGGATAACAGTGTGAAGACTGATTGAGTTTCAATCTAATCTTCAAGTGAGAGATTGATATATTGTATCTAATATTAGGGAATCTTGCAAGTGGATACAAGTGAGACTACAAGTTGTAGTTAATTTGGTCATCCATGATGTCAATGGGCAAGGAAGTGTGCCTATAAAAGGCAAAGGAACCTCCTCCATTTCTTCATCCCATCTCATTCTTTTCTTGATATCTCTCCAAAATGTTCTTGTGTAAAAGAAGAGAGTTTAATATTTCCTAGTTACAAGAGATAAATAATTGTATTATCCTTGTAACTAGAGAGAAGGTGTAACTCCTAGTTTACATAGTGAAACGTATCTTTCCTTGCTCGTGGTTTTTACCCTATTGAGGTTTTCCACGTTATATCCATGTGTCTATCTTTTATTACATTTCATTTTACAAGTGAGTTTGCTTCAGTCCAGTGTCACTTTTCTCAACAAATAGTTCATTAAAAGAAAAACTAAATTGGAATATGAACATTAGTAGCTATAAGCACTAAAACAAGTTTGCATAAAAAAGAAACCATCTAAAAAGCTACAAGCAAAGCCTTACTCTCAAGTCTTCACTCTCTTCAGTTGTTAACATGAATGAATGAGTAATCCGCGTCTCTGCTAAACATCTCTTGTACGGTAGAAACCCCTTTGCGTACGACTTATCTGCTTTGCTACCAAAAATATTATCTGAACTTAAACAAGGTGTAGTAGGACACTCTGGTGCTTGAGTAAGCGTCAGGTTCAAAGGCAGTGTTGTTATGGTGTCTGGTGAAGATGGTCTGGCATAATCCATAACAAAGACAGTCTTCCCAAAAAGCTTTAGACTTTGAATAGATGCATATTGATCTGGTGAATCAGGGGACACGTTTTCGTGATTTGATTCTAATGAACAAGGAGAAGTCGGTCCAACGGTATGACGTCCTTTCTTTAATGGAATGTGAACATTCCGAGGATAAGGGTTTGCTGGTTTCCTCTTTGCACGAGGAGGAGGTATCTCAATATGGTCCACCTTTGTTCCATCGATATCACTTGACTCACGAACAACCTAGTCGTTCAAAAGAAAATGATCGGTTAGCAAATCTTGATCAACAAATATACACTCTTTTCCTTAGATCAAGCACTTTGATTACTAACAAACCTTGGAAAAAAACTTTTGAGCATGACTTCTAATTTGAATTGCGGTTTTGTTGCCCACATGTTCTGCAAAATGGGTGATATTAAATTAAACTTGACATAATAGCAGTAAAAGAAAACATAATCTATCACATGTGTTTAACTGTTTATAGACATGCACTTTAGATTTTTGTTGTATGATTGGTATGTCTTAGGTGATGCTTATATATGACAGAAAATGAAAAAATTGCCATACCTTCAATTTGTGCCCAAGCTCGCCCATATAGCTTTAGAGCTTCAAGAAACTTTTTGTGCTCGTCTTGCGTCCACTTTTTCCTTTGTTTTGTGATCGTGTATGGTTTCCGAGACTATATAACATCAAAAGTGGAACTCAACATGAATATTCAAGATCATGAAAAAGAGTTTGATTTATCTTTAGCTAAAGTGAAATAAAAACCTTGAGAGCATAGTCTTCACGTGGAGTAATTTGATCGTCCATATGATTGTTTATACCTGTGATTGACTTGTAACCTTCACTTAGATCCTACGTTCAATAACAAAAGAATGGAGATTAGTATCAAGATAAAGAAGCTAAGGAATAATGATAATGAGCTTCAAACTTCCACGAATATTGTCCTTGTTTGTACGTTGTGCAAATCAAAAAACCTTTTGTCTGAAGGAGATGATTTGTACAACACCAAAAGTGATATGCGCACCAAAAGTGAAACAAATCATGGTCCCTTTCACATTGTATGCCACAAACGTTCTCAAGTTACTTACCGTCTTGCCCCTTTTTTATTTTTCAAATTTAACACTTTTAACGAAACGCGATGAAATGGGTAAAATAATCATTGATTTTATATAGTTTTATAGTTAGTGTTAGGCAAATAACAATAAACGAACAAGAAACAAACACAAGAACTCCAAGGTTTTTAATGTGGGTCGGCGATCTGGGATGAAACTTACGGCCCAAAGGTTCAAGTATCTCATATCTGAATTAGGCTTAGGTAGTGTTTGTATTTGACTTAATTGTCTTAATATGAAAAAGCTTGATAAATTAAGTCATGTGAAAGTTTTTCTTTTTCACTTAATTAAAATAAATATAAATGACTTAAAATGAAAAGTGATATAACTTAGGGTATACACGTTAAGTCATATGTTAATTAAACACGACTTAATGAAAAAATAAAACAAACATGCCCTTAGGCTGATAATAAAGTTAAAAAACATGGATCTCTAATCTTGGGTTCGACCCTAATCAGATAACCAGATAAACCCCAATAACATAACAGCAAGTAAGTAGCAATAACCATTCGAATCAACCGATTACAAGTTAAACTTTAACAGTTACATAGTTGAGCCAAATTACTAATCAATCAGTAGTTGAGAAAAAAATATTTAATCATTTTAACAATAATTCATAACTCAGATTTTAGCTTACTTTATTAAACTTGATAACCATAATAAATATGCATCTATGGTCTGTGATCAACATATTAATTTCACCACTATTCATGATATCGATCCAAAAAAAAACTCTACTAAAAGTAAATCGAACCAAGCAAAACTCAAATATATTAACATTAACAATATAATTATAAAGTGCATAAAGTACATACCTCCACCATGTTTTCAGTAGATACTATATCAATCAAAGATCCGAAAACAGTAACTGCCGGAAAAACCTATAAAGAGAAAAAAAACATAAGAGGGAATCTTGTGTTGTTTAAAGAAATGAAAAAGTGTTTATGTACAAGTAGAAAAAGTGCAAAAGTGTTGACACGTCAGACAAAGGATATTTTATTTTTCGTTTTTATGGGAAATTTTGTGGTTGATATTTTGTTGAGTATGATGGGCACGTGGGGTGTTGTTTTTGCGTATCGAACGACACTGCATTGGTTTGTCAGCTGTATTTCACGTCGATGGCTCTACAACAAGAATATTAAATGTTCATGGTTTTTTGTTCACGGTTATAGGAAGTGTGAAAATATTTGTATTTTTTTTTCACATGTACATTGTTGAAGCAAATTTCCGCCGAGATGGTCTTGACAACTCTCATGATGCTACTCGTCGTTATCCCCAGCCAAAAGCATGCTACAAACATAAAAAGAACCGGTTAGAAGTGGTCTGAGGCCGAAGCCCCAGAACCACCCTCTGATGGTAAAGTCAGAATCTCCGATGGAGATGACTTATATATACTTGAGAGAGAAAGTAGAGAGTGAGTGAAGGATTAGAATCTGTTATCCACTATGGTCGATGGCTCTATTTATACTACTTGGAGTGTGATGTGTCTCGAAAGCTTTAAATTTATATAACTAGTTCTACCGATTTCTCTTAATTCAAAACACACGGGTAAAAGTATAACCCTCGTTTATAGTAAAAAGTTTTGGTAAGACCAGGTCGTTCCACAGGGACTGAGATTGCTCTATGTATCAATTAACTACTTAAGATGATTTAGAAAGCGTTTTAGACAATTATGCAAAAACTAAATGAGATTCAAATTTGAGACAAATATGATTACTTGGATAGTTACTATAACTCAATGAATGATTAATGATGATGGTCTCAATGATGGAGTAAGTTCAACCAATGATTAGTTGTTTTCGTCAAAATAACATTTTCACGGATTAACAAGTTGATTCAAGACTTATGTTTACTAGCACTTGAACGAGTAGGTAACAAGCTCAAGAACTAGTTGCAATGCAGGAAACTTTGTTGTTTATAACTTAACAAGAGCGGATTTCTCCAACCAATTGATCAAGATACATAGACATATTTTGAAAATTATATAATACCAATTGGTTCTTTCGACCTTCTCCAATTGACAAGTATAATCAAAAGTGATAAACAATGGATAAAGTGTTTAGAACACAACAAGGTTTCAACATAAACAAGAAATCAAATGAGATCATATCACTACCAATCACTTTATTATATTAACATATCCAAGCAACCATAAGGAGTTTAGCCTAACATGGCTTTAATAATCATGCTTACAGTGATTGATTCGTTTGCAATGAGAGACATACTTCCTGAATTAGTTACAATGATTGAGTTACCGTCACTAGCGATCACTATAACAATACTGAGGTAGTACTTCAACGTATTTAGAACTTTAGCTTCACTTGATCACTCCAATTGATGTAATTCGAATGGTAAAGGGTTAGAAGAGCTTTTGTAATAGTTGGGATGAGAGATGTGTTGATTGAGACGGATTGAGGCTCTATTTATAGGCTAACTGTGACTGATCATATTCTGAAGTACGCCGCACTTGAGGTAAGCTCGGCGGGCTTCACTTGCGATACCGGCGGACATGGTCAGTAACACCGGCGGGCTTCAATAGATTTCTTGGCGCCAAAGGGTCATTAATTGAACTGAAGACCGGCGTACTTTATTCTTGAGATCGCCGTACTTTACGATGCTGACTCAGATTGTATAAGACTTATTACGCCCCCCGTAATCGGCGTACTTTTAGAGAAAGGTCGGCGTGCTTCTTCACTTTATCAGGCATTTCTTTGTTCTAGCATCAACTTGGCTTAGATGCTTACACTTTATCTTGGTTCTTGAAGTTCTTTATCGATTGGACCTGAAATGTATTTTCATGCAATTAAGTATCGAAAGTCCATAGAATCTATTAAGAAACTAACAAATAACGCAATATAAAATATGTATAATTCGAGCGTCATCAGAGTGTGCTCCACGACACGGGAGTTGCAGACGTATGTCTGTCGCTATCATGCAGCGTACAGATCGTTGACACCCTTGTTGACATTACTATGCAGCGGTGTCAGCAGCCACTGAGGAAAGGTACAATTCGTACGGTGCCGTTTTCCTATCTTACCACGGCTTATCAGCGGAGGATAGGGGCTACCTCCTTCGTTGGTATTTAGTGGTACCATGACCCTATAACGGGCAAATTTTTTCTGCCTATAAATACCAGCCCTCTTCACAATTTTTGGGTATCCTTTTTCACACACAACTTTCTGAGTTTAAAACTCTTATCACATCTTCTCTCCTTTGATCATTTAGTTTAGTTTTTTTTTGTTTAAAGAGTGATCCAATCATCCAACCAAGTGATCACCTTCATTCCTCTACTAGTGCAAGAGAAGAACACAAAGTATCAAAGAAGATAAAAAGTGTTGTAGTTATAGTTAGTGCACTTGTAACACTTTGTTACATACTTGTTGTATCCTAACGTACACCAAGTTGATTTTCTTTTGTGTAGTCTGTGAGAGTAGATCATTGTGATCTTGTCGAGATCTTGGAGATCTCTTGCAGCTTGTTGGCTTGTGTGTTGATCAAGTGGATCAAGGGTAGATCGAGTCAAGTGTGTTAATTGTGTGATTTAGTAAGGATCGTGTGGATCGTGGTAGATTGGTACTAGCTAAGATTAGTACTCGACATTTAGCTTAGTGTCGAAAACAAGGATAAGCAACGTTGTACGGTTTTCTCCGCCTGAAGGAGGGCGAAAAAGAGCTTTGTAACCGAACCACTATAAATCTCTTTGTCTCTGTTTGATCTTTCCATCTCATCTCTTTAGATTTATTGTTTATTTTAAATAGTATAGTTTAGTGTTCAAAAACAATAAATATATATACAAATATATAAGCATATAAACATGTATACAAAAACAATAAATATATATACAAATATATAAACAATAAACAAGGAAAAAAAATAAATAGATAAAATATATATATATATATATATATAATATATATATATATATATATATATATATATATATATATATATATATATATATATATTATATATATATATATATATATTGTGTATATATATATGTGTGTGTGTGTGTAATTTTTTACCTATTGTAAACGCCTCTAGCGTGTCCCGACATATTTTCTCGGCCATCTTTAAATAATCGTTGTTGATGTCGGTGGTGACCCCGTAAGCGAGCACCCGCATTGCGGCTGTGCACTTTTGTATCAACGTGAATCCCGTGTTACCGAATATGTCGGGTCTTTGTTTAAAGTAATTGAAACGATCCTCCAAATCTTTCGCGATGCGCAAAAATAACCTTTTGCTCATTCTAAAACGTCGTCTAAATAATTATTTGTTATACGTGCAACCCTCGTCAAAATAATCGGCCATCAACCTAGCGTTAGCCGCGGCACGGCCTCGATCAACTTGTTTTCTTTTTTGAATCGGTTTTGGTGGGTTTTGGGCGACGAACATAGCTACAGCTCCAGCAGCAAGAGACACCGCTTCTGTTTCTCGGTCGGAGAAATCGTCATCTGAACTAGATTCAAGAAGAAAGGAAGTCGAGGGAGAACTCATTGTATATATATAAAAAAAAAGGAAAGATTTGTATAAAATTGGGTAGGAAAAAGAATGTGTTTGAGTGTGTTTTTATAAAAATTAGATGTGTATGTATATATATATATATATATGATATATATATATATATATATATATATATATATATATATATATATATATATATATATATATATATATATATATATGAGATATAAATAGGAAGTGTGGGGTGATTTTTTTTTTTTTTTTTTTTGGTCAAAGAAGACGTTTGGCAACGGTTAGATTTTTGGGGAATCAAATGGGCTCGGGCGCTGTCGATAAAATGCCTCAAATGAAATTGGGAGAAGCACGCCCGGACGTTTTGGGTGGTAGGGCGTGATGGGGCGTGGAAGGGAAAAAAAAGGCCCCAAAAATGCTGCATTACACACGGTCTCAGAACGAAATGGATAATTTCCTATACTCGTGGTTACTCACCACCAGATTTCTCATAGGAATGGAAATGGTTAAGGCATAACCTAATAGTGCAGAGGGGACCTTAATATGCTTAACAAAAGCAAGGGATATCACAGAATGTGTTAAACACATCATGGTCATCAGAATCCTCAGAATGGTCGAAGAGGCATCTAAATGATTAACAAACGAATCAGAGGTTAAGGTCGGAATCAAAAAAATAAAACTCATATAGTGTAAGGCATAACCATAAAATTCTCAAGGCATTTTAAACTTACTTGGTCACTAAACTCATGCTGAGCAATATGATAAGTTTCCTAAACCTCCAGAAAGAATGCTCTTAAAGGGCTTAACTAAAAAGTAGGGGCATGAATCAGAGTGATGCGGAAGCAATATATCTAACAAATGTCTCATCACATAGTCTACCCAATCCTCACCGGTCATATCTTAAGTTCTTCCAGAGTGGAAATCCTAAGGCATACTCTCAAAGGTTGTTTCATGAGCTCCTATAGTGCAAACCTAAGGGCCTAATATTCACAGGTCATGATTTTATGTACTACAAGTCGAAGCCTTTGCTCTGATACCATAATTGCAACACCCCCATCCGAGAACGGGTCAAATGTCACATTTATGGCGTCAAACAGAACATACGCAAACGGAAGACTTTAATAATACAATGTTTACAAAGGTATTCTAAGGAAAAGATAAAGTACTAAATCTGAACATTTCAACTTCCATACTAAAATACAAACTAAGTCCAAAAGAAAACTCTAAATGCATCTCTAATCCATGGGAAGCTATCAAGGTGCAGTCCACTAAGAGCTCCTAAGCACTCTTCACTCAAAACCTAGCTTCCAACCTAAAACCTGCCGCAGGAAAAGAAATGCGGATGAGCTTAAAAAGCCCAGTGAACAGATATATACGAATGGATAACTAAAGCAAAAGGATAACTAAAATGAAATCATAAAGATCTGCTGTATAAAATTATATATAAGTCACAATAAGTAGTAAAATGAACGAATAAGTGAAACGGAATCACGAGAACCTGCTGAACAAGATATCAATGAAATATGGGATATATGATAATGGAATCAAAGCATAACAAGTAATATGAAACGGATAACAATCATAATAAGGAAATGCCCAAGTAACAAACATATATCATATCATAGCAAATTGTACATAGGAGATGCAGACTCCAATAGTACTAGTGTGAAATGAGGTGTATGGCACACACACAATCCATTCACTAAATAACTGAACTAAACAAAGTACCTAGGATGCATCCATACGCTCCTTGAAAAACAGATATACATATACAAGTTCGAGACTGTGCATACGTTCGTTAATATAATAATAAATATGACGGCCATGGTTGCTATATAGCATAAGTGGGAACGTTGTGGACTAAAACCCACCTCCACAGATAGTGTCAATACCATTGGTGCATCAATGGCAAGGCCATGGACTCCCCATGACTGGCTACAAATATGGGCAATAGAATGAAACAGATGATACAAATAAAGCATAAAGGATAATTATCAATTATCCAACAAGATAATACCAACTGAATGAATCATATCAACAGAATAGCAAATGCATACTAATCAAATGTGGATCATAAATCAGAATAGCAAAACGGTAAAAGAAATAGAGTAAAAATCATGAGAAATCTTTAAGGAAAAGATAGAGTACAAATAGGTTAAGTAATTGTGAAAATCATTTAAACACTGTTTTCATAAACGTATTCTTTTAAAAGCAGTTTTCATAAAAGTCATTAAACCTTCATATAAAAGTGGTATCACCTCAGTTTCATAGCAATCATTTTAAAGCAGTTTTTCTCAAAACACTGTCATGATATATTTAAGGAAGGTTTTCACACCCAATTATAATATCAAATGAATTTTCAAAATATCAAAGGATTCGAATACTGATGTCACAAGAGATAACGAACGAATCATATCACACATAACAACCAAACGAATATCAAATGGATCATAATCAGAAAATTAAACATCAAGGAATCAAGTCATGAGATACCCTTACTGAGAAAGGGTGGAATATATGTACCCCTTAGCAAGCAACGAAATGGAAACGAAATGAAATGAACACAGGGACGGAGATCAATCCTTCTTCAGAGAATCTACATGAATTATGGATCAATTATTATTTATCAGTTCATTTATTATATTTATTTAGGGTTTCCTTCCATTTTTAGTATCTTTCCATTTTTAGTAACTTACCACTTTTAGTAACTTCCCGTTAATTGGTCAAATTAGGGTTTCATAATGATAATCAGCTAAGGTTAGGGTTTAAAAGCACTTAAAATCAATATATAACAAAATTAGGGTTTAAGTATAATAAATAGTTTATTAGGGTTTATATCGTATTTAATTTACATTAATGACCAATTTAGAGTTTAAGCAAAATCAATTAAATATATGGTTAGGTCGAAAGTAGGTTAACACATGTTTAAGAGTATCCGTATTAACACATGTTGTGACAAATGTTATTTAGGTCAAAACACATTGAATGGGGTTAGGTTACACTAAATTCTTAACTTGTAATATAGTTCAGATTTTATCTTATTTTGTTCCTGATATTTATGAATTTTACACCATACTTAAGTGTCTATTGGGAAGCTCAAATATTTATCATAGATACCTATACATGTTGGACACTTACTGTAATTTTCTCAGATTTTATTTCAAAGTGATAGTACTATTTCAAAAATAGTTTTCCCAAACCTGCCCAGAAAGATAACTGCACAGACACCCAAAAAGTTTTCATTTTCCTACCACATTAGAACCCTTCAAAAAAATCTATAAAAATTCCAGTAAGTCCTATACATCCTAAATATTCTACATATAAAAGGAGACCTCCTAATCCCTCACTGTTTGGAAATTAAAATTCAAAAACTCTATCTGAATTTCGAGACTCCTAAACTCATGATTGACATCTAATGTTCTAAAAATCAAAAAGTCGCCTACCCGATCTCCAAAATTATGAAATTTTATATACATATAGTAGAAAACCGGAACTTGGTTTTAGGCTCAAAAACCTTGCAAAAATGCATTGTCATCATCAATTTAGACCCCTTTAAACCCGACCTAAATTCTGAACAGCCTGCTACACATAAAATCACAACAAACCCTAACCCCTTTTTAACCCTAATAGACCCTTATTAAATTAGCCTAGGGTTTTTACTTTTAGTTAGCCATATTAAGTATGCAATTAATGTTTATAAGCAGGTTTTAATGACGGTAATTAGGGCTTGAAAAGCTAGGTCATTTAGGGACATCAAACATGATTGACACAATATATTTTAACAAGGTTTCCAAGCATGATTACAAACATGATTCTAGTTATTAGCTTAGTTTTGGTCTTGATTATATCTTTTATATGTCGAATGAAAAAAAAGAAAACACAATTAGAAACAAAATAACATGGTCGATTATGGAGAAGAAATCGACTGAGAATGAAGGTTTTAGGGCTCGACTTTAATCACCACCAATACACCAACGAATTATCACAACTAACTTCTCCTTCTTCCTTGATCTTTGGAGAGCAAAATAATTGAAAAAAAAATGGAGGCTAGGGTTCGGTTGGGGGAGGAAGGAATAGGACCGAATGTGGAGAGATATGGGGGAGATATATCCGGTTTTATTTTCTTTAGGCAAAGGAGACCAAATCATCTAATTTTTACTAATTATTTGATGTGTTTCTCTTGTTCTAATCTTTAAATTTCAGTCCAAAGAAGTGCCAAAATACGTGTGCCAAAATTTTAATTAACTTAGGTTATAATAGTTTTATTTTGTATATAATTAATAATGTATAGTTTTAGGATTAATATTTATTTAAATGTATAACCTATAGTTTTTAAATGTTAAAATTTATATTCAAACTTAGGTTATAATTCAAATTATCAAATAAAAATGTGAATCAATTTTTTAGGTTTTTACATGATGAATATAATAAACTATGTTAAGTAAGTTATAAAATCATAACTAAAAACAAAACACTAAAAGTAGCACTACAAAAAAAAGGCTTTCAGAGACTGAAAAATCAGTCTCCGATACACCATGATCAGTTACAGATGGTCTATCAAGGACTGATTTTGCTAGTCACTAATCAGTTATAGTTGCTTAGTTACGGAAAGTGACGTTATCAACTGAAATTCAGTCCTTGTTGTATCGAACCAACGAGGACCAGAGATCAGTCTCCAAAATAAAAAAGTCAGTCCTTATTTCTATGGGTTGGTATCATGTTATTTTAGTCCCCAATGCATATTATCGGCAACTGAAAAGTCAGTCACCAATACTATGTTAGATCAGTTACTTACACGTGGATTTAGGGACTGAAAATTAGTCCATAAACATTGTTTATAGTCCCTAATGCGTTTCGTCGTTTTTTAGATTACCGTACCAAATCAGTCTCTAATAATAGGATTTAAAAACTGATTAGTCTCCGATGAAAGGCTTTAAAGACTGATTGTTAGTCACAAAAAACAAATGAATTAGTCCTTAATTTGTTTTTTTAGTGACTAAAAATTAGTTTCAAAATATATGTTAATCAATAACAGTAGTAATCTGGACGAAAAAATAATTGGATTTCAATATAAAGACCATCATGCGGCCTCTTGCAAGTTATACAGACCAATTATATTGGAAAAGGGTTGCAAGAAACACTTGAATATTATAAGAACGGATACAAAACAAACTTTAGATCAATCTATGGCCATTGGAGTGATTCTTCTTTTTGCTGGCTTACTTGCAGAGACTGTGCTTGCTGATGCTTGTTTTACGTTCGGTTTCTCTGTTGAAGTCACTAAACTTAGTCTTGCCGGTTCTTCTCGTGGTTTATTAGTTTCCATTTCCTGAGTATCAGAAGCATTATTAACAATGACTTTCTCTTTTCCAATCTCTTCTGTTATTTCCTTGCTGACCATATTATCAACTGCCATAGTTTTCTGATCTGCTGCAACATGCTCATCGCCTGACGAGAATATAGCAAAATGACAGAAATAACATATTTGAATAGAAAAAAGGCAAACAATATCTAATGTAAGAGCTTAGAAACAAGAAAAGGAACCTGAAAAAGAGATGGGTACTCCCAATTCAGCGTTCTCAAATTCTACAAGTGTACAATAACCGTCCTGGGAAGACAACGCCAATAACCTTGATACATCTAAGACCAGCTACAATAATCCCCTGTTCTGGATCCTCTCTGAGTTCCAAATGGCCAGATGATTTTTCGAGCAGATCATAGATTACCTATATTTATACAAGAGAAATGTCAAAACTTGGAAAGCTATTATAATATATATGGATGTAATATTGTTTTAAATAGAGATCAGGATGTTATACCTCATTCTAGTTACCTGCAAGTATTACTGCTAAACAGCTTTTTGGGCTCATGAAACTCAAATATACATATCTCAGTTAGCATGACGATAGTATAATACTCGCCGACAGAAATTAAGTTGTGTTAATTAACATATGACTTAATGTGAAGACCCTCACTTTTATCACTTTTTATTTTAAGTCATTTCTTTTGATTAAGTGAAAAACAAACAACTTTTCACATGACTTAGGGCCCATTTGGTTGGGGGTATTAGGATATGTTTATGTAATCAAGGTAGAAAAAAATGTGTTTGGTTACAACTCTAGGATATGAAAAAGGGTTTGACTCCCAAAAAAAGCCAGGTGACTGAAGAAGGGAAAGAATTACCTCTGAATGTTTATTGACCAACTTGAAGAGCCTATTGGAAAACGTGTGTGAAAGAGCTATGTAAGCAGAGTTTTCAATGTGACCTTCTACGACATCAAAATTCAATGTAACTTTTATGTCGTGCTCCACGCTCAAAGTCTTCTTATTGTGCAATAAGATCTTTTCAATCTGAACAGCTTCAGGGAGAATGAACTTTATCTGTGCAAGATTTCTATACGAAAACTTCCTGGAAATTAGAATACAGATGTGATCATTTTACACTCATATTCTCCTGATAGATAAAGAATTTCCTTTAGAAAAATTGCATAGATAGGTAATCCACGTTAGGTGAAATTTTATTATAAAACTTCGTTTTCACCTATAGTATAACAATTAACTTTCAAAAAAACTGATTTATGGTGACTAACTCTAATAAAACATGATTTGATTCGGTTAAGCGGTAAAACAGATGGCATGTCAGCTGACTATGAGTAACTTTGAGTCTCTAACCATGTTGAATTTTTCCTGATGTTGGCTTTTATTGCTCAAAACAAAGTTCCTTACATTAAGTAAAAAATCCACCTAAACTATGTCACCTATCTACGCAAACCCGTATGATATCCTTCTGTAAAAATCCCTTATTCCTAGGACAACTTACTACATGAGCAAAATAATGTGCTCCTAAAGGGTCACGCCAAGAAGTTTACCGATCAACAACAATTCAAAAAGAAAAACATGCTACATTTTTCTATTACCTTCCTGTGAGATTTTCAACTTGACGACATATATTACGAAAAGTAGGAAACTATTTACGCAGACCGAGCAGCCTTAGTGAAGTAGTCATACGATCAAAAAGCTCTGAAAGAGATTTGTACCTGGTAAAAACACAAATTTATTCAATTACAGAATATACTAAGTTCAACTATATTCTCAAGAGCATAATGTACGTACTAAAAGACTCACTTTTCGGGGAGTTCAGCAGATTCCTTGTTGACCCTACTGTTCAAAGTCTCCTCAGTCTTTCCTGGCGTCGGAGACACAAAGTGAGCATCAAGACGCTGGCTCTCATGGATCTGCAATTTTTTGACTGGAGTGGAAGACATTGGGCATGATTTATCAGCCACGGGTAAATTGCTTTCAAGTGATGATTTTATGACGGTTTCTTCTCCCTGGTGTGTTTTTTGATCCACGCTTGCCATGATAAGCAAGCAAATTGACACAAACAGGAATCTGAAAATAAATCAGCTACTTAAAACGACAAACAATATAAAACTGTGCGGGAAAAAGTCAAATAGTATAAGCCATGTAGTGTATTTGCATGGCCCAAACATATGTATCAATACGTTCCTATCCAGTTAGATGCCCAAGACAAATGATTGCTTGATGAGCCTCAAAAAATGGTGTACCTATGGTTATAGCTTGTGACCCCGTGAGTAGTTGGAATACATTTCAGCCCCATAACTAAAAACATAATGAAAAAAAAAAAAAAAAAAAAAAAAAGCATAGTTGACCATAGCCAAAGACAGTAGAGCAGAGTATACGAGTGACCTTACCCCAATAAATCAGGTACCAAAGCAAGCATTCTGCGAGTAGTAGGTGCCAGCCAAAAACTCAAATCCGATTATAATGGAACAGTTAAGCTTCAAAGAAAATCGACAATCAAAACGCAGCAATCTCACATCAACAATAATATAAACAAAACCCTAATAATCAACCGGTATATAGATAACCGGTATTGATTCTATTCTGATAAGTTTAAGTACAATACCATCAAAACTAATGTTTTTATAAAAATAAAATCCGTCAATACCTTCAATTGAATTTTTAATTCAAACAAACACCAGTTCTTTTTTCCAAGTCGAATCACAAAATCCCCTCACCTACCCCTGCAAATTCAAAACCCTAACCCTAATTACCACTCTGTACAATCTCTTTCCTTTTTTTTTTTACAAACGATTTGATTCTTTGTGATTGAATCCAATTGTGTGTTTTGATTATAGAATCATGACGATACGTGAGATGATGGAAAACGAATCGATGCTTGCCCTGTAAGGTTTCGCCTCTCGCCTCTGTGTTTTGATTATAGAATCATGAAGATACCTGAGATGATGGTTTGTGATTGGGGCAGAGAAGAGAGCAAGAGGATGAGATAAGTGTGGGAGTAGTGAAAATAGTGGGCGGGATAAGTGAAAATACGTGACTATAACTATTTGAGGGAGAATGAAAATATAAATTTGATTTTTGGGGAAAAAAGTGAGTGGGAGTAGTGAAAATATGTGAGGGATATCAAAATTTGAGAAATATTGTAAAATCAGTTTATAAAATATTTGAACTATAAAAGCAAAAGTGTGACCATATATGACATTTGATCACACTGTTTAAATGTCACTTTTAAATGCATATCGTGACTAATGCTTCTAACTTACGTTTAAATAATGTGTGACAAACTTAAGTATATGATTTAGCCACATACACAATTACTTCATCTGACTATATATGGATTTTGGTCACACTTTTCAATTGTGTGACATATATTTGTCACATATGTATATATATATAGTGTGACTAATGTTTCAAACTTATTTGTATCTGTCACACATCCCAAATTATAAGTGACTAAAAAATCAAAACAAGTTTTACCAGATACCTCTAGTCACGAAAAAATTCAAATGTGTGGCTGTAGCCTCAGATGTAATTCCGAAATGGTCACACAAGTCGGATCAAGTGTGGCTGTTTATTTTATTCCGGTACATTTAGTCACATAAAAAAGTTACTGTGTGGTCGTTCGAAAAACTGCATGTGTGACTAAATCCCATTTTTGTACTAGTGGGTGTGAGAACCCGTAAAGGCAATATGATGGTCCACGTGGTGTGTAAAGTAGAGTGCGTTGATTGGCTATATGCCTATATGCAACTTTCTTGTTATTATCTTGAATGGAAGTGGTGTGTATAGTATAGTGGATTGACGATTGCTATAGGCACCACGACTTATTATATATGGTAAGAACATAATAATCGTTTCTTTAAAAGGGATGTCGCGCTCGATGAAGCAACTGATTGATGTCATTATCCCGATTACACGTCTTAAATTATCAACACTCAAAATGAAAGCCATCGGTGAATACTAAAGATGTTATGAACGTCTGAAACTTGAATTCTGCTCGAGTTCCCACGTCACGGGGGTATAAATCGAGGTTTCGTGCGTGAACCCCTAAGTGTTACACATAAATAGCAATCCGTAAATAGGTTTATATACAAAGTTACAATTACTAATTAACAACGATACCAATATATGTAGGTCTTAAAAACAAGTGTAGTACATTACAATATATAGAAGCGTATATTCTGTCGGTAATCCATTTTCGGCCGTTTTTGTCAGTTTTTATCTGTTTTTATACGATTTTGTCTGTTTTTTACGTTTTCGTCTGTTTTTATACATTTTCGTCCCTTTTTACGTTTTCATCCGTTTTTTTACATTATCGTCCGTTTTTTTACGTTTTCATCAATTTTAGTCCCTTCTTTTTACGTTTTTATATGTTTTCATCCATTTTTGTCCGTTTGTATACGATTTCATCCGTATTTTTATGTTTTCATCAGTTTTTGTCTGTTATATTTTAACGTTTTTATACGTTTTCATCCGTTTTAGTCCTTTTTTTACGTTTACGCCCATTTTTATACGTTTTAGTCTTAGCTATGATGTCCATGTATTAGGGACTGAGTTGTGATTCAAATTCAGTCACTAACAAATTTCCCTCCAAACTTTTTTTATTGCGCAAACATATTTGTAACTGAATTTTAGTCTTAGGTATGATGTCCATGTAATAGGGACGCAACAGTGACTGAAATTCAGTCACTAAAAATTTTCCCTCCAAACCTTTTTATTGTGTAGACATATTTTGTAACTGAAACTTAGTCTTAGCTATGATCTCCATGTATTAGGGACCGAACTGTGACTATAATTCAGTCGCTAACAAATTTTCTGCCAAAATTTTTTATTGCGCAAATATATTTGTAACTGAAATTTAGTCTTAGATATGATGTACATGTACTAGGGACTGAATTGTCACCCTTATTCAGTCACTAACAAATTTGCCTCCAATTTTTTTTCCCGTACAGGCATATTAGGAACTGAAATTTAGTCTCAGATATGGGGTCACTGAATCGAGGACTGATTTTTAGTCGCCGCAATCAGTCAATAAAATGTCAGTCCTTAAAAGTATCAGTAACTGATGTTTCAGTTACCGATGCTATGTATCAGCGACTGATATATCAGTCTCTGAAAGCCTTTTTTTTGTAGTGTATAGCATTGCATGAACTAGAAGTGCAAATTTTAGAACTAAAAGATCAAGTAAAAAGACTTTAGAAAAATAAAGAAATAGATATTGGATGTGTACACACCCCCTAATTTGTGAGTTAACAGCGGAAGACTTAATAGGGGTATTACCGGTAGGATCATAGCTATAATCATAGAAAACGACTCAAAAGAGGCGTTTTGAAAGTTATTGTCATTCATTTAGAGATTCAGGTACAAAAAGGAGATTTCAACGTTTAACAATTCACCAAAAGGTATTGTAAATTTGATATGGAAGACAAAATTTATTTGACACCAAAATCATCCGTTAATGCCCACTCCGTGCCTTGAATGCTCCATTAATTACCTGAGATAAACATGCTTAAAAGGGTCAACACAAAGGTTTGTGAGTTCATAGAGTTTGTAAATAAACAGTTGATTAAATTAGTTTCGAGAGTGAGGTGATGAATTGTAATACCAATATTGATGAAACAAGTAGTGAGTTACGTTGGGTAAAAATCCATATGTAATCTATATGTAATCAGTTGAACACTAGTTCAACCTTAAGTGGAAATGAGCTACGTTGTTATGCGCCCGAAATGTAATAATGAGTTATATAATATTCCCTGAATCTTATATCAGCGGGTTAAGTAATCTCCCCAGTACTAATAATAGTGGGTCAAGTAATCTTCCCTAAACTTATAACAGCGGGTAAAGTAATCTCCTCTAAAAGTAATTCAAAATGTATAAAAGTAGGGGTTATGAATTCTCACAGCAATATGTAAAAGTTTAGAGTACTTGTGAAAGTAAGAGCAAGTAGTTGAGCATATATCTCCCCCAAAGAGTTTATAAAGTTGATAAACGAGTAAAAGTGGGGCTACGACTCACCTTGTGCGTAACTGGCAAGGTGGAATATGAAATGAAGTAAAATTACGGATGACATCACGGAAACGGCTTCAACACACGAACTGAATATATAGGGAAGTCTGAGAATTTGACTTATACGAATAAGGAGTGTGAAAGTGAGAGAACGGATGATGATTTGATCGGTGATGTGAGTTTGATATGCTTAAAATGCCTAAAGTTTAAAAATAATATCACATATAATATTATCTTATTTTTATGTCATTTAAATCCAATAATATCGTTTCCTTGAAAATGGTGAAACGAATCGTCAAGTTAAATCGTTTAAAACTCGTTATATAACGTAACGTTATAAATTAAATAAATGAAACGTAGAAAATGCATGTGACGTGACGGGAAATCGTAAAATGTAAAATGAAAATGTCAAATACATTATGTTGGTCCTTGTACTTTTCCTGTTTTTACACTTTATACCCTAACGGCATTAGCGTTGCACCGTTAGTCCTTAGTTAAATATAAATTGCATTTATAGTCCACTACTTGTCCAAAATAACATTCTGAGCTTGGAATTCAATATTATATCAGTTTCTACCTTAATTTTTTTGTTTTGGCAGTTTCAGTCCCTATTTTTAACAGTTGGCAGTTTTAGACCTTGCAAGTGAAACTAGTTTGCAAATTAAGTCCAAAAGTACAAAAAATGTGGGGAAAAAGTATCCAAATTTTTTTGTAGCTTATTAAAGCTTATTTCAACTGCTTATTTGCCAAAATAGCTAATTTTCCTATTAATGGGCCTTTAACGAGCTAAACAAAGGCCCGTTAACGTTTTACAATCCGTGGGCTTTAAGACAAGTTGGGCTTATCCTTAGGCCCATTTTTAATGTTATAAATTCATATCAAAAGTGCTTATACTCATAACTTATTCAGATTGCTTAATTTTGGCTTATTGGGCTTTTTGATCCAAACTGAAATATATAACAAGTTTATTAACAGTCGCTATAAGGTTTACTTTGGCCATTTTTACATGTGTTCAAGAGCTCAAATTGGTGAACTATAAACATGAAACTTTTAGCTAGTAGTATAGAGAATTAGGTTATGTAAAAAACAGTGGGTGGTTGTTAAGTCTAATTCGCTTTTACGTGATCATTTTGGTGGCGACTTGGAGCAATTTTTAGTAAAAAGACTTAGCCAAATATTGATGTGGTATGTTTTATACATGTGAGCATAGTTATAAATGGGTTTCGAATACGCATGTCACAACAATATAAACGTGGTGTGAGTGTTTTTCATGATTCCTAGGCCTTCCACAAGGGAGGCTAACCCTGTTTTGTGTTCTAGTATGAAACGTAATACGCAAAAATAAAAATAAAGTATATACGTTCGAAAACAATAATGATACGTTGCATGAGGTGTAAAAATGCTACGATATGGAATTGAAATGAGATGAGGTGACTTACTACACCTCTAGGGTGGAGAGTTTACATATAGGATGAACTAGAACGAGGGAAAACTTCCTTAGCTCGCTAGAACTATAAACCGAGCTCCAAAATGATTTCCAAAGTTGTGAATATGGCTCGAATGGAAGTGAGAATTTTTTCTGGTCTTTGTGGTTCGTTTGTAGGGAGTAAAATATTAAGAAAGGTGCATGCAAAAGGTTATGAGGTGAACATGGCACCCGATCGATTATATATACACAAATGAGTCGAAATTTTGGACTTTTGACTATACCACTTGTATGTACAGTGTATGGCAGGTTTATTGATGAAATTTAGGAGATATTCCTGACATGCTAGGACTTTAAGAATGTTTTGTGAGTGAGGGAAAAAAGGTGAGAGTTGGTTTGTATATAATGTATGTCGACTAGGAATTATTATGTGTACACAATTCCTTTTTAATGTGTTACATTGTGCTAGGGTAGGAGAAATACCCTCAATAACACATTTATGAACTAATAATAATGTTTGAACTAGGTGGAAACATGTTTGGTTCAAATTGGATCACTTTGTGAATTTTTGGTATATCAAATGGGTTGCTTGATGTCCATTCACTTTGATTAAATAAAACGCATCAAATATTGATATTAGAAGCTAATACTCGTCACCCTTATTCTATGGTGGGAGAAGAATGAGGTGGTATAAAAATTTGTATATGTCGTGTTTCAATATGGGGAGAAAACGGGTGTGTTTGGAGTGAGTGTGAGTCGACTTGAAAATGAAATATAAAAGGGATATTGGGCCTTTATTGGGTTACTGTGAACAGTAACCAAGAAAGGGGAGTTGGGCTGAGTTAATTTGGCCCGTTTGGTGTTATTTTGTGTATATTTTGATTTCGTCGCGTGTGAGCTCGTCCCGTTATTTGGTAAATTATGTGATAATGTTTTCGTGTTATAATAATATAATAAAGAAAATTTCAAATTTTCCCGTAAAAATGGTAATTAGAAACAGTAACAGAGGTTAATATTTAATTAACTGCTATTAATTATAGTGGAAATTTACAGTTTGCTACAGTACCCACAAGACATTCTGAATTCCTTCCCGGAATTCAAGTTTAAAGTGGTTGTTAGTGTAAAAGGTTATGGAAAAAGGGTCGTCTAGGAATTTCCATTCGGTATTCAAGAGGGCATAATTTCGTTAGATTTATTCATACTAGATGAAATAAATTTGAATGTCTCTCAACCTAATGAATCCAACGGCTGTGAATAGTGAAAAATAACGGTCAGGAATTGTAAATACTCAACGGCTATAAACAGTGTACCCAACGGTCGTGAATAGTAAATCCCAACGGTCAGGAATAGTAAAATAACGGCTAGTTTTTCGCAATATATACTCCATTTTAATTTCTATTCTTCCGCCAACCATATTCCTCTCATTTACTACTTCCATACTACCGCACCCTATTACTATCCTAGCAATCGTGTATGTCGTTGTTGTCGCCATCTATTTGGCTTATGCTCCGGAAGAAGATTTCGCATTCTTGGTCGGGATCTTAATGTTTGTCGTTCCACTAGAGGTTCTAGCCATTTTCGTGGATAAGATATGGGGGCAATAGATAGTAGGAGTGTTGAAATAATTCGTTGTAAATTAAGCACTACCGATGCTAATTTTATCGTTATGTATTAGTTTCCGTGGATTCTAATAAAATTTACGTTATTTGTGTTTTTCATATATCTTTATGAATTTTTGTGATCCTCAAATTCTTACTTATGTCGGGTTTCTTTCTTTGGGATGATAGGTACTAGGTGTAGTTATCTATAGTGGGTTGTCAATAGAAGCATTTTATTTTGCAATAAAACTCGCTTATGAATGAAGATTGTTATTAGAAATTTTGAAAAGATAACTGTTTCATTCATGACATGATTCTTCCTAAATTAGACATAGTTGATCAGGCTATGTATAATTGGGGACAAATGATGTGATGCTTGGCTTAGTCAAAGAAATGTTATATTTTCTAGAAGTTTTAGATGGTGTTCAACGTGTTGTTTTTGTGAAATGACAACCTAATTATGTTTTCAAGGTAACAAGAAAAATTTGGTTCGCACTACTGTGATGAGTTAGGAATTTCTAGGGTGGTAATAGGATATCCTTGAAATGAATCCTAGGGTTTGTGTGAGAATCTTATAGAGTGGTGACAGTCTATTGTTCGGTCAGAAATGATATTAACCAAATTTCTAATGGGATGGCAGTGTATTTTTACATAATGACTATGAATATGGTAAATGGAATAGAAACTGAAAATAGACGTAGGTTGTGATTATTACGGAAACAATACAACATAGAGATTTCATAAGGTAGAAAGGTAGTTGTTACACTTAGGTTACTCCATCGTACCTAAGGTAAAGTACAAAGGAAAATACAATCCTAGAAGGCTTGAACTATGGTTTATTGTTATGGCGGAAATCTCTTCTTCTGTTTAGACATTATTGTTGTCCCTTGACGTTGTTGTGGTCTTTAACGAGCTTCCATTCTCTTCAACTGGCCTTATCGTTCTATTTGGTATTCTGATTTAGGCATCGGTTCATGTAGTGCCCCTTTTCTCCACATCCGTGGCATACTATTGTTACTGGCTGTAGATTTGTACAAGTGGTTCTGCATTCATTGGTTCTGTGACCCACTCTGTGGCACCTTACACATTTGGCCGGGGAAGGCCCAGTGTGATGTAGGTTACATTTGTTACACTGGGGTTGTGTTCCGGCATACCCTCCTCCTTCATTGGGTGCGGCCACATAAGCCCTGGCAGCCTCTTGTCTGCGATTCTGTTCTTGATGATGGGTGTTGCGATTCTGATAGTAGTTACGGTTACGGTTGTTATTGTTGTTGTTCCTGTTGTTGTTGTAGTAGTTGGTGGTTCCACGATCATCCAGGCTTCCTTTGTGATCACTGTTTGCGAGGGTAGAACTCCGTTGAATTACTCGTTCCAATAGTCGTTGGGCTAATGCGATAGCTTCCTCCAGAGTTATTGGGTTTGACGAGGTGACATTTCCCTCGATGCTTTGAGGCAGTCCCTCAACATACCTTTCCAATGTCTTTTCAATATCCGGAACCATGGCTGGACATAGCACCGAAAGCTCTTGGAACCTCTTGTTATAGGCTCTCAGGTCATTCCCTTTTACAATCAACTGGTGGAATTCCTCCTCCAGTTTCCTTATTTCCGTACAGGGGCAGTATTACTTCAACATCTTCTTTTTCAACTCAGCCCAAAAGATTTGGTATGCTTCCTCTAGACCCATGGTTTGTGCGGTGGCATTCCACCACGACAATGCGTCTCCCTGAAGAGCTCCTGTAGCAAAGGTGACTTTGCTATTATCATGACAGCTGCTTCTCATGAAAACCATTTCTGTATGCTCAAACCACTGAGCCAGCTCGGTCACTCCTTCTGACCCCTTAAAGTTAGTTGGTTTACAACCCATGAAATCTTTGTAAGTACATTTACGAGGCGCTGATGCCTCGTTTTCGGCTGTTGCCCTGATGTTGCTGCTTGAGCGGGCTGAAGTTACTGCTTGAGCTTCAAAAGCCGCAGCGATGCCATGAACTAACATTTTTTAAACATCTTCAGGAGTCATTGCTGCTGCGGGGGTGGCATTTATGTTCCTTGTGCGAGCCATATTTCTATTAATACCACCAGAAGCACAGATTTAGAATTCACATAATTATCACGTTAGAACGATTTGAGTAATAGGGGGAGTGAGTATATGAGTTCTAACAATATCATCACAATGTGAAGTTACGATTAAATTGAAAGTCACAAAATTACGACTCGTTTGGGTACTATCGTAAGTAAGTGATCAATTTTTGGTATAGGATTGCTAAGGAACAAAGAGATTCATTATTTACGAAAGCTGAAGTTCAACAACTTTCTCTACATTCATCACGTTTATTTTGAATTTTTCTTCATTATGTGTTTGGAATTTCATTTTAGTTGTAATATTTAAAGAACTGTAACCTTCATAAGTAACATCACGACATGCCTACTCAAAATACACATGGGCAACCATGGCCACATAAATCAACATCAATATATAGTAAATCCAATCCAACCACATGCATTAAGAACTAGATCAGTTGTTTTACAAAACTCAACAATACAAGGTCCTTTATGAACGTTTCATGCGGTAGGCTAAGATGCCTCAAAACTACAACTGATGTAATATATGTCTAGCTACTGGACGTCTCGTCCATGTGTCTCTTCAGCTCTGTGAAACCGTCATATGGGATCGTGTCTCAAACATCTCTTTCTGAATCCTTGTCAGACCACCTTGTAGATCCATCCTCTCGGATATGAGGTCATGTAAAGTGCCGTTGATCGTCTCGGGGCGGTTGAGTGATGCTCTGCCAATGATGCTTAAAGGCGTAACAAACTGCTTCTTATGATGCTCCAGTCGCGTTATGATGATGGAGGGAGTATTTGTGCGGGTAGCTGCGGTCCTGGAGCTTTCACTCCAGTCTCGAAGGCTCGAGCCGGAGGAACAAAACCTGGGGGAAAGGGTAATGATGATGAATACGAATCATCGGGATCTGCTATGCGGGTCTTGTTCTGGGGGAGGGTACATCCGCCTTAGGGGTCGGCTTCCGTGGGTGCTATGCGAATGGGTAGAAATGGGTAAGTAGACTGAACGAGTAGGCGGGTCTGACCGACGGTGGAGGGGGTGATGGTAATCTAATCAGAACTATGGGTAGTTGTACCCTCTTGCGAGGACGACGTGTTAGGAACTGTGGGTGAGGTGATAGTTGCTAAAGTATCCTCGGACTCCATGTCCGATGATGGGGTACTAAGGTGGGACATTGAAGACATGGTACTGTAATAACCCCGTAAATAGTAATTATAAGTAATTAATAACACCAAGTATATAAGAGTTAATATGTAATAATCCTGTTAAGCAATACTATAAACATGATGTTATGCAATTTGCAGGCACGGAGGGCGTAACGTGGTATGGTGTAAAGTTGGTCCGTTTTGAAAATGTAGTTATAGTCCAATGTTTTAAAAAAAACATTCGGTTCTCTATAACTATAGCTCTTATGCCAATCTGTAACACCCCTTAATTTGTGAGTTAACAACGGAAGACTTAATAGGGGTATTACTAGTATGATCATAGTTATAATCATAGAAAACGACTCAAAAGAGGCGTTTTGAAAGTTATTTTCATTCATTTAGAGATTGAGGTACAAAAAGGAGATTTCAACGTTTAACATTTCACCAAAAGGTATTGTAAATTTGATATGGATGACAGAATTTATTTGACACCAAAACCATCCGTTAATGCCCACTACGTGCCTTGAATGCTCCATCAATTATCTGAGATAAACATGCTTAAAAGTGTCAACACAAAGGTTGGTGAGTTCATAGAGTTTGAAAGTAAACAGTTGACTTCAATAGTTTCGAGAGTGAGGTGATGAATTTTAATACCAATATTGATGAAACAAGTAGTGAGTTACGTTGGGTAAAAATCCATAAGTAATCTATATGTAATCAGTTTAACACTAGTTCAACCTTAAGTGGAAATGGGCTACGTTGTTATACGCCCAAAATGTAATAATGGGTTATATAATATTCCCTGAATCTTATATCAGCGGGTCAAGTAATCTCCCCTGTACTAATAACAGTGGGTCAAGTAATCTTCCCTAAACTTATAACAGCGGGACAAGTAATCTCCCCTAAAAGTAATTCAAAACGTATAAAAGTAAGGGCTATGAATTCTTACAGTAATATGTAAAATTTTAGAGTACTTGTGAAAGTAAGAGCAAGTAGTTGAGCATGTATCTCCACCAAAGAGTTTATAAAGTTGATAAACGAGTAAAAGTGGGGCTACGACTCACCTTGTGCATAACTGGCAAGGTGGAATATGAAATCAAGTAAAATTACGGATGAGATCACGGAAACGGCTTCAACACACGACCTGAATATATAGGGAAGTCTGAG
Organism: Artemisia tridentata subsp. tridentata; assembly: GCA_021014915.2. NCBI lineage: Eukaryota > Viridiplantae > Streptophyta > Magnoliopsida > Asterales > Asteraceae > Artemisia > Artemisia tridentata. The sequence continues at coordinate 206,253,422 of CP139503.1, forward strand.
AATTTGACTTAAACGAATAGGGAGTGTGAAAGTAAGAGAACAGATGATGATTTGATCGGTGATCTGAGTTTGATATGCTTAAAATGCCTAAAGTTTAAAAATAATATCACATATAATATTATGTTGTTTTTATGTCATTTAAATCCAATAATATCGTTTCCTTGAAAATGGTGAAACGAATCGTTAAGTTAAATCGTTTAAAACACGATATATAACGTAACGTTATAAATTAAATAAATGAAACGTAGAAAATGCACGTGACATGACGGGAAATCGTAAAATGTAAAATGCAAATGTCAAATACATTCTGTTGGTCCTTGTACTTTTCTTGTTTTTACACTTTATACCCTAACAGCATTAGCGTTGCACCGTTAGTCCTTAGTTAAATATAAATTGCATTTATAGTCCACTACTTGTCCAAAATAACATTCTGAGCTTGGAATTCAATATTATATCAGTTTCTACCTTAATTTTTTTGTTTTGGCAGTTTCAGTCCCTATTTTTAACAGTTGGCAGTTTTAAACCTTGCAAGTGAAACTAGTTTGCAAATTAAGTCCGAAAGTACAAAAAATGTGGGGAAAAAGTATCCAAATTTTTTTGTAGCTTATTAAAGCTTATTTCAACTGCTTATTTGCCAAAATAGCTAATTTTCCTATTAATGGGCCTTTAACGAGCTAAACAAAGGCCCGTTAACTTTTTACAATCCGTGGGCTTTAAGACAAGTTGGGCTTATCCTTAGGCCCATTTTTAATGTTATAAATTCATATCAAAAGTGCTTATACTCATAAATTATTCAGATTGCTTAATTTTGGCTTATTGGGCTTTTTGATCCAAACTGAAATATATATCAAGTTTATTAACAGTCGCTAAAAGGTTTACTTTGGCCATTTTTACATGTGTTCAAGAGCTCAAATTGGTGAACTATAAACATGAAACTTTTAGCTAGTAGTATAGAGAATTAGGTCATGTAAAAAACAGTGGGTGGTTGTTAAGTCTAATTTGCTTTTACGTGATCATTTTGCTGGCGACTTGGAGCAATTTTTAGTAAAAAGACTTAGCCAAATATTGATGTGGTATGTTTTATACGTGTGAGCATAGTTATAAATGGGTTTCGAATACGCATGTAACAACAATATAAACGTGGTGTGAGTGTTTTTCATGATTCCTAGGCCTTCCACAAGGGAGGCTAACCCTGTTTTGTGTTCTAGTATGAAACGTAATACGCAAAAATAAAAATAAAGTATATACGTTCGAAAACAATAATGATACGTTGCATGAGGTGTAAAAATGCTACGATATGGAATTGAAATGAGATGAGATGACTTACTACACCTCTAGGGTGGAGAGTTTACGTGTAGGATGAACTAGAACGAGGGAAAACTTCCTTAGCTCGCTAGAACTATAAACCGAGCTCCAAAATGATTTCCAAAGTTGTGAATATGGCTCGAATGGAAGTGAGAATTGTTTCTGGTCTTTGTGGTTCGTTTGTAGGGAGTAAAATATTAAGAAAGGTGCATGCAAAAGGTTATGAGGTGAATAGATGAGTGAACATGGCACCCGATCGATTATATATACACAAAGGAGTCAAAATTTTGGACTTTTGACTACACCACTTGTATGTACAATGTATGGCAGGTTTATTGATGAAATTTAGGAGATATTCCTAACATGCTAGGACTTTAAGAATGTTGTGTGAGTGAGGAAAAAAATTAAGAGTTGGTTTGTATATAATGTATGTCGACTAGGAATTATTATGTGTACACAATTCCTTTTTAACGTGTTAAATTGTGCTAGGGTAGGAGAAATACCCTCAATAACACATTTATGAACTAATAATAATGTTTGAACTAGGTGGAAACAAGTTTGGTTCAAATTGGATCACTTTGTGAATTTTTGGTATATCGAATGGGTTGCTTGATGGCCGTTCACTTTGATTAAATAAAACGCATCAAATATTGATATTAGAAGCTAATACTTGTCACCCTAATTCTATGGTGGGAGAAGAATGAGGTGGTATAAAAATTTTCATATGTCGTGTTTCAATATTGGGAGAAAACGGGTGTGTTTGGAGTGAGTATGAGTCGACTTGAAAATGAAATATAAAAGGGATGTTGGGCCTTTATTGGGATACTGTGAACAATAACCGAGAAAGGGGAGTTGGGCTGAGTTAATTTGTCCCGTTTGGTGTTATTTTGTGTATATTTTGATTTCGTGTTTCGCGTGTGAACTCGTCCCGTTATTTGGTAAATTACGTGATAATATTTTCGTGTTATAATAATATAATAAAGAAAATTTCAAATTTTTCCGTAAAAATGGTAATTAGAAACAGTAACAGAGGTTAATATTTAATTAACTGCTGTTAATTATTGTGGAAATTTACAGTTTACTACAGTACCCACTAGTCATTCTGAATTCCGTCCCGGAATTCAAGTTTAAAGTGGTTGTTAGGGTAAAAGGTTATGGAAAAAGGGCCGTCTAGGAATTTCCATTCGTTATTCAAGAGGGCATAATTTCGTTACATTTATTCATAATAGATGAAATAAATTTGAATGTCTCGCCACCTAATGAATACAACAGCTGTGAATAGTGAAAAATATCGGTCAGGAATAGTAAATACTCAACGGCTATGAACAGTGTCCCCAACAGTCGTGAATACTAAATTCCAATGGTCAGGAATAATAAAATAACGGCTATTTTTCCCCTATATATACTACATTTTAATTTCCATTCTTCCACCAACCATATTCCTTTCATTTACTACTTCCAAAATGCCGCACCCTATTACTATCCTCGCAATCGTGTATGTCGTTGTTGTCGCCATCTATTTGGCTTTATGCTCCGGATGAAGATTTCGCATTCTTGGTCGGGATCTTAATGTTTGTCGTTCCACTAGTGGTTCTAGCCATTGTCGTGGATAAGATATGGGGGCAATAGATAGTAGGAGTGTTGAAATAATTCGTTGTAAATTTAGCACTAATGATGCTAATTTTATCGTTATGTATTAGTTTCCGTGGATTCTAATAAAATTTACGTTATTTGTGTTTTTCATATATCTTTATGAATTTTTGTGATCCTCGAATTCGTACTTATGTCGGGTTTCTTTCTTTGGGATGATAGGTACTAGGTGTAGTTATCTATAGTGGGTTGTCAATAGAAGCATTTTATTTTGCAATAAAACTCGCTTTTGAATGAAGATTGTTATTAGAAATTTTGAAAAGATAACTGTTTCATTCATGACATGATTCTTCCTAAATTAGACATAGTTGATCAGGCTATGTATAATTGAGGACAAATGATGTGATGCTTGGCTTAGTCAAAGAAATGTTATATTTTCTAGAAGTTTTAGATGGTGTTCAACGTGTTGTTTTTGTGAAATGACAACCTAATTATGTTTTCAAGGTAACAAGAAAAATTTGGTTCGCACTACTGTGATGAATCCTAGGGTTTGTGTGAGAATCTTATAGAGTGGTGACAGTCTATTGTTCAGTCAGAAATGATATTAACCAAATTTCTAATGGGATGGCAGTGTATTGTTACGTAATGACTATGAATAGGGTAAATGGAATAGAAACTGAAAATAGACGTAGGTTGTGATTATTACGGAAACAATACAAGATAGAGATTTCATAAGGTAGAAAGGTAGTTGTTACACTTAGGTTACTCCATCGTACCTAAGGTAAACTACAAAGGAAAATACAATCCTAGAAAGCTTGAACTATGGTTTATTGTTATGGCGGAAATCTCTTCTTCTGTTTAGACATTATTGTTGTCCCTTGACGTTGTTGTAGTCTTTAACGAGCTTCCATTCTCTTCTACTGGCCTTATCGTTCTATTTGGTATTCTGATTTGGGCATCGGTTCTTGTAGTGCCCCTTTTCTCTACATCTGTGGCATACTACTGTTACTGGCAGTAGATTTGTACCAGTGGTTCTGCATTCCTTGGTTCTGTGACCCACTCTGTGGCACCTTACACATTTGGCCGGGGAAGGCCTAGTGTGATGTAGGTTACATTTGTTACACTGGGTTGTGTTCCGGCATACCCTCCTCCTTCATTGGGTGCGGCCACATAAGACCTGGCAGCCTCTTGTCTGCGATTCTGTTCTTGATGATGGGTGTTGCAATTCTGATAGTAGTTACGGTTACGGTGGTTGTTGTTGTTGTTCCTGTTGTTGTTGTAGTAGTTGGTGGTTCCACGATTATCCAGGATTCTTTTGTGATCACTCTTTGCCAGGGTAGAACTCCGTTTAATTACTCGTTCCAATAGTCGTTGGGCTAATGCGATAGCTTCCTCCAGAGTTTTTGGGTTTGACGAGGTGACATTTCCCTCGATGCTTTGAGGCAGTCCCTCAACATACCTTTCCATTGTCTTTTAAATATCCGGCACCATGGCTCGACATAGCACCGAAAGCTCTTGGAACCTCTTGTTGTAGGCTCTCAGGTCATTCCCTTTTACAATCAACTGGTGGAATTCCTCCTCCAGTTTCCTTATTTCCATACGGGGGCAGTATTTCTTCAACATCTTCTTTTTCAGCTCAGCCCAAAAGATTTGGTATGCTTCCTCTAGACCCATGGTTTGTGTGGTGGCATTCCACTACGACAATGCGTCTCCCGGAAGAGCTCCTGTAGCAAAGGTGACTTTGTTATTATAATGACAGCTGCTCCTCATGAAAACCATTTCTGTATGCTCAAACCACTGAGCCAGCTCGGTCACTCCTTCTGACCCCTTAAAGTTAGTTGGTTTAAAACCCATGAAATCTTTGTAAGTACATTTACGAGGCGCTGATGCCTTGTTTTTGGCTATTGCCCTGATGTTGCTGCTTGAGCGGGCTGTAGTTGCTGCTTGAGCTTCAAAAGCCGCAGCGATGCCATCAGCTAACATTTTCTGAACATCTTTAGAAGTCATTGCTGCTGCGGGGGTGGCAGTTTTGTTCCTTGTACGAGCCATATTTCTATTAATACCACCAGAAGCATAGATTTAGAATTCACATAATGATCACGTTAGAATGATTTAAGTAATAGGGGGATTGAGTATATGAGTTCTAACAATATCGTCACAATGTGAAGTTACGATTAAATTGAAAGTCACAAAATTACGACTCGTTTGGGTACTATCGTAAGTAAGTGATCAATTTTTGGTATAGGATTGTTAAGGAACAAAGTGATTCATTATTTACGAAAGCTGAAGTTCAACAACTTTCTCTACATTCATCACGTTTATTCTGAATTTTTCTTCATTATGTGTTTGGAATTTCATTTTAGTTGTAATATTTAAAGAACTGTAACCTTCATAAGTAACATCATGACATGCCTACTCAAAATACACATGGGCAACCATGGCCACATAAATCAACATCAATATATAGTAAATCCAATCCAACCACATGCATTAAGAACTTTATCAGTTGTTTTACAAAACTCAACGATACAAGGTCCTTTATGAACGTCTCATGCGGTAGGCTAAGATGCCTCAAAACTACAACCGATGTAATGTATGTCTAGCTACTGGACGTCTCGTCCATGTGTCTCTTCAGCTCTGTGAAACCGTCATATGGGATCATGTCTCAAATATCTTTGTCTGAATCCTTGTCAGACCACCTTGTAGATCCATCCTCTCGGATATGAGGTTATGTATAGTGCCGTTGATCGTCTTGGGGCGGTCGAGTGATGCTCTGCCAATGATGCTTAGAGGCGTAACAAACTGCTTCTTATGATGCTCCAGTCGCGTTATGATGATGGAGGGAGTAGGTGTGCGGGTAGCTGCGGTCCTGGAGCTCTCACTCCAGTCTTGAAGGCTCGGGCTGGAGGGACAAAACCTGGGGGAAATGGTAATGATGATGAATACGAATCATCGGGATCTGCAATGCGGGTCTTGTTCTGGGGGTGGGTACATCCGCCTTAGGGGTCGGCTTCCGTGGGTGTTGTGCGAATGGGTAGAAATGGTTAAGTAGACTGAACGAGTAGTCGGGTCTGACCGACGGTGGAGGGGGTGATGGTAATCTAATCAGAACTATGGGTAGTTGTACCCTCTTGCGAGGTCGACGTGTTAGGAACTATGGGTGATGTGATAGTAGCTAAAGTATACTTGGACTCCATGTCTGATGATGGGGTACTAAGGTGGGACACTGAAGACATGGTACTGTAATAACCCCGTAAATAGTAATTATAAGTAATTAATAACACCAAGTATATAAGAGTTAATATGTAATAATCCTGTTAAGCAATACTATAAACATGATGTTATGCAATCTAAAGGCACGGAGGGCGTAACGTGGTATGGGGTAAAGTTGGTCCATTTTAAAAAAGTAGTTATAGTCCAATATTAAAAATAAAAAAAATGGTTTTCTATAATTATAGCTCTTATGCCAATCTGTAACACCCCCAAATTTGTGAGTTAACAGCGGAAGACTTAATAGGGGTATTACTGGTAGGATCATAGTTATAATCAGAGAAAACAACTCAAAAGAGGCGTTTTGAAAGTTATTGTCATTCATTTAGAGATTCAGGTACAAAAAGGAGATTTCAACGTTTAACATTTCACCAAAAGGTATTGTAAATTTGATATGGATGATAAAATTTATTTGACACCAAAACCATCCGTTAATGCCCACTCCGTGCCTTGAATGCTCCATTAATTACCTGAGATAAACATGCTTAAAAGTGTCAACACAAAGGTTGGTGAGTTCATAGAGTTTGTAAATAAATAGTTGATTTCAATAGTTTCGAGAGTGAGGTGATGAATTGTAATACCAATATTGATGAAACAAGTAGTGAGTTACGTTGGGTAAAAATCCATAACTAATCTATATGTAATCAGTTGAACACTAGTTCAACCTTAAGTGGAAATGGGCTACGTTGTTATACGCCCGAAATGTAATAATGGGTTATATAATATTCCCTGAATCTTATATCAGCGGGTCAAGTAATCTCCCCTGTACTAATAACAGTGGGTCAAGTAATCTTCCCTAAACTTATAACAGCGGGTCAAGTAATCTCCCCTAAAAGTAATTCAAAACGTATAAAAGTAGGGGCTATGAATTCTCACAGTAATATGTAAAAGTTTAGAGTACTTGTGAAAGTAAGAGCAAGTAGTTGAGCATATATCTCCCCCAAAGAGTTTATAAAGTTGATAAACGAGTAAAAGTGGGGCTACGACTCACCTTGTGCGTAACTGGCAAGGTGGAATATGAAATCAAGTAAAATTACAGACGAGGTCACGGAAACGGCTTCAACACACGACCTGAATATATAGGAAAGTCTGAGAATTTGACTTATACGAATAGGGAGTGTGAAAGTGAGAGAACGGATGATGATTTGATCGATGATGTGAGTTTGATATGCTTAAAATGCCTAAAGTTTAAAAATAATATCACATATAACATTATCTTCTTTTTATGTCATTTAAATCCAATAATATCGTTTCCTAGAAAATGGTGAAACGAATCGTTAAGTTAAATCGTTTAAAACTCGTTATATAACGTAACGTTATAAATTAAATAAATGAAACGTAGAAAATACATGTGACATGACGGGAAATTGTAAAATGTAAAATGAAAATGTCAAATACATTCTGTTGGTCCATGTAATTTTCCAGTTTTTGCACTTTATACCCTAGCGGCATTAGCGTTGCACCGTTAGTCCTTAGTTACATATAAATTGCATTTATAGTCCACTACTTGTCCAAAATAACATTCTGAGCTTGGAATTCAATATTAAATCAGTTTCTACCTTAATGTTTCTGTTTTGGCAGTTTCAGCCCTTGTTTTTAATAGTTGGCAGTTTTAGTCCTTGCAAATGAAACTAGTTTGCAAATTTAGTCCAAAAGTACAAAAAATGTGGGGAAAAAGTATCCGAATTTTTCTGTAGCTTATTAAAGTTTATTAAAGCTTATTTCAACTGCTTATTTTACAAAATAGCTAATTTTCCTATTAATGGGCCTTTAACGAGCTAAACAAAGGCCCGTTAACGTTTTACAATCTGTGGGCTTTAAGACAAGTTAAGCTTATCTTTAGGCCCATTTTTAATGTTATAAATTCATATCAAAAGTGCTTATACTCATAACTTATTTAGATTGCTTAATTTTGGCTTATTGGGCTTTTTTATCCTAACCGAAATATATAACAAGTTTATTAACAGTCACTTTAAGGTTTACTTTGGCCATTTTTACGTGTGTTCAAGAGCTCAAATTGGTGAACTATAAACATGAAACTTTTAGCTAGTAGTATAGAGAATTAGGTCATGTAAAGAGAGTGGGTGGTTGTTAAGTCGAATTCACTTTTACGTGATCATTTTGGTGGCAACTTGGAGCAATTTTTAGTAAAAAGACTTAGCCAAATATTGATGTGGTATGTTTTATACGTGTGAGCATTGTTATAAATGGGTTTCGAATATGCATGTAACAACAATATAAACGTGGTGTGAGTGTTTTTCATGATTCCTAGGCCTTCCACAAGGGAGGCTAACCATATTTTGTGTTCTAGTATGAAACGTAATACGTAAAAATAAAAATAAAGTATATACGTTCGAAAAAAATAATGATACGTTGCATGGGGTGTAAAAATACTACGATATGGAATTGAAATGAGATGAGATGACTTACTACACCTCTAGGCTGGAGAGTTTACGTGTAGGATGAACTAGAATGAGGGAAAACTTCCTTAGCTCGCTAGAACTATAAACGAGCTCCAAATGATTTCCAAACTTGTGAATATGGCTCGAATTGAAGTGAGAATTGTTTCTGGTCTTTGTGGTTCATTTGTTGGGAGTAAAATATTAAGAAAGGTGCATGAAAAAGGTTATGAGGTGACTAGATGTGTGAACATGACACCCGATCGATTATATATACACAAAGGAGTCGAAATTTTGGACTTTTGACTACACCACTTGTATGTACAGTGTATGGCAGGTTTATTGATGAAATTTAGTTGATATTCCTGACATGTTAGGACTTTAAGAATGTTGTGTGAGTGAGGGAAAAAAGGTGAGAGTTGGTTTGTATATAATGTATGTCGACTAGGAATTATTATGTGTACACATTTCCTTTTTAACGTGTTACATTGTGCTAGGGTAGGAGAAATACCCTCAATAACTCATTTATGAACTAATAATAATGTTTGAACTAGGTGGAAACAAGTTTGGTTCAAATTGGATCACTTTGTGAATTTTTGGTATATCGAATGGATTGCTTGATGGCCATTCATTTTGATTAAATAAAACGCATCAAATATTGATATTAGAAGCTAATACTCGTCACCCTAATTCTATGGTGGGAGAAGAATGAGGTGGTATAAAAATTTGTATATGTCGTGTTTCAATATGGGGAGAAAACGGGTGTGTTTGGAGTGAGTGTGAGTCGACTTGAAAATGAAATATAAAAGGGATGTTGGGCCTTTATTGGGTTACTGTGAACAGTAACCTAGAAAGGGGAGTTGGGCTGAGTTAATTTGGCCCGTTTGGTGTTATTTTGTGTATATTTTGATTTCGTGTTTCGCGTGTGAGCTCGTCCCGTTATTTGGTAAATTACGTGATAATGTTTTCGTGTTATAATAATATAATAAAGAAAATTTCAAATATTCCCGTAAAAATGGTAATTAGAAACAGTAACAGAGGTTAATATTTAATTAACTGCTGTTAATTATAGTTGAAATTTACAGGATGTAGGTCATGCATATGTCTTCGAGTAGAGAATGAAAAACTCAAAGAAAATGCCGTTAAAACCATTAAGTTTGAAAAAGGAACAAAGGCACTTAATGACATGCTTGAAAACGTTAGGTATAGTGAACATGCCGGAGCGGGCTTAGGATTTGACCCAAATAAAGCTTCTAAAAGTGAAACTAAACAAGTAAAAATTTTAAAATCTGGAGAATCTGAAATAGCAGAGTACGGTACCATTAAAGGTACAGACGGCACCACTAAAATTAGTGGTTCCGTGGTACCTTCTGGTGCTAAAGTCAGAACAGGGTCGATTTTAAAAAATAACTTAAGTCCTAAACCGAGTCACATAGTAGTTAACAATTTTGAAATGCCTGCTGCTAGTAAAAAGGAAGTTAAAGTTTCTATAAACCTTTGTCAACCCCCGGGCTTGGATTTGTAAAACCCAATGCTAGGTCAAAAACTCCTCCATCTAGACAGACAAATGTTCCTAAACCTCGGTCAAGAACTCATCTGCCGAGAGTTAACTTTAAAAGACAAAGTTATCCAAGTAACTATCCCGTAACTTGGAATAACCGTCAACAACAAAGTTACTTACCATGGGAAATTTGTCCTCCGTTCCAACATCCTAACCAAATGCAACAAATGCATGGGATGTTTAACACTCACAACTTTGGACCCATGAGATATTGGGGACCAAATGTTTGAGTTTTTGTCTTGCTAGATAGAGATGATTGAGAATTGACTTGGAGTCCGACGAATGAAGTATGATTAGTGAGTGCACTAATCTTATGACGGATAATCTAAGTCTTATCTCATCTTACTAAGCATACAACTAAGGTAGAGTCACGTTTTTGAGTTAAAAAGCAACATCTCAGGCTAAGGTACGCTTTCTCAAAACTTCCTTACTATTAGATATATTAAGCATGTAGAGTTCTTAGAATCTAACTTAGTGAGCACTAACATAATGGACGTGAAAAGTGAATCTCTAAATGGTTTTATCAACAAGGAGGTACATGCAGTACAATCTCCGGGATTATTGATCCATAAAAACTATATCATGTTTATAAACTCAAGAAAGCACTATATGTTCTTAAACAAGCCTCTAAAGCTTGGTACGACATATTAAAGGCTTTCTTACTTAAATATGAATATACCATGAAAATGGTTAACAACACACTTTTCACGAATAAACGAAATTCACAACCCATCATTGCTCAAATATTTGTCAACGACAATTATATTAGGCTCAACTTGTCTAGAAATGTACGATGATCATTCAAAGATCATGCGTGACAAGTTTGAGATGAGCATGATAAGCGAATTAAGTTTCTTCTCTAGTCCTCATATAATATTATTTGAAGATAGTATCTTCTTAAATCTAAGTATACTAATATATATATATATATATATATATATATATATATATATATATATATATATATATATGTATATATATAAAAGAAATTTAACTTAGAACTATCTTAATCGATGAAAATGCCCATGTCCGCGGAGACAAATCTCACAAGAGACGATGAAGGTGAGTACGTGGATAGTACTAAGTTTAGGGGCATATTAGGTAATTTACTCTACCTAACAGCAAGTAGGCCTGATATCATGTCTAGTGTCTGCCCTTGTGCTCGCTTCTAAGAAGGATCTCAAAACTTTTTACCTTGAAGCGGTTAAGTATCTTCTGATGCATTAAAGGCACTATACACTTGGGATTGTAATATCCCAAGGGGACTGGTATAGAAACTATTGTCTATACCAACTCTGATAATGTGGGAGATCATGTGGATCGAAAAAGTAAGAGTGACGTTTGTACCTTCATGGGTTGTTATCAAACTTATTGGTTCCCCAATAAACAAACGACTCTTGCTATCTCCACGACCGAAGCTGAATACGTAAGCGCCGGAAAGGCATGACAACAAGCACTATGGATGAAACAAGCTCTAATCGACTGCGACATCCATCTCAACGACATTCCTATGAAGTGCGACAACCGAGGTGCAATTGACTTGACTAAGAACCCCGTGGAATGCTCATGTATGAAGCACATCGAAGTACGTCATCTCCTCCATCGCGATAATGCCCAAAGAGGAAACATTTCTATCGAAAATTTTCCCTCAACGGACAACATCGTCGATATCCTAACCAAACCTCTCAAATGAGAATCCTCTAACTATCTTCGTCTAGGTCTAGGAATGATGGAACACATTCCGTGAATCTTACAATTCCCATGTGTTCAAATACGTCCTTTAAATCTCTCTTATGACTACTTAAATATTTCACTGGAAATATTGAAGTCATCCCTTATGTCTCGTTTCATGACTTTTTAAATATTTCACTAGAAATATTAAGTCATCCTTCACATCCCTCCAATGTCTATTTATGTGTTTCCTTGGAAATATCAAAGTCATCCTTTCACATCTAGCTTCATCGTTCAACCCCCAATGGTCACATCTCGTAGAAGAGTTTATGACTATCTAAATATTTCATTGGAAATATTAAAGTCATGCCTCGTATCGCTCTAATGACTACCTATGTATTTCCTCGGAAATATTAAAGTCATCTCTTGTCGTATAGCCTAGTCATTTTTGTTAAAAGAGTTTATTAGATATAAACTCCCCCTAGCATCAAAAAGTCTTACCAATTAAGTAAGATTAATTCGTCAAAAATCAAAATGGGACAAAAATCATTTTCAGCAGTGCACGGCACCACTAAAACATTAGTGGTACCGTGGTACCGTGCATCTGATAGTCATGTTTTTTTCCTCTTTCCCTTTGCCTACTCATTCAAAACAAAACACTAACTTCCCTTTTTGCTGTCAAAACCGAATATCACACCCTAATCCAATTACACTCTTGTCAAATCAAGATCGAGGCATTGCATTTAAAGATTATCAATCACTACATCTTACCCAACATCAATTGTAAGTAAATTAACTCTAATTTCTTTCTAATTTGAGTCTAGGGTTTGTTTATATACATAAAATCGAATTGGGGTTTTTTAATTTTGACTGAATTTTTATGCAATTAGGACTAGGATTAGATAATGTATAACTTACATGATTCACTAAACATAGGATTTGCATAAACCCACTTACATTATATACTTTAGTCCGAATTTTACTATTTAAATTGGAATTAAATTAAATAATTTTAGTGGAATCATGTTTAGGATACTTGAAATTGGATTAGGAGTCACTAACATTCAAGCTTTTCAACTTTAAGATTTTTGGCGCCAAATTGTCGCATTTGCCAAACACCCCAATTCCATTGTTTTCGAAAAATTTCACACAACTAGGATCGTGAAACATTTTTCGTGCATTGTTGATGCAAACCAAAAACGTTTTCGCATGCATACATGATCTCACAAATATTGATCGAATTACATAACTAATATGTATTTTTCGGCATATTTGTTTGAGCAAAAGTGAAGGTAGGAGCGTTTGAGTAATCTCATTATTTTTGTTTTAGAGTCGAGATTACCGCACCTCCACATTGTTTGCATATAGGCACACACACTAGAGATGTAATCATCAATAATACATAAGTTAACACATATATACTTATATATTTTTGTAGGTAACAATGCCTCGTAACGATTACCAAGACACCAAATCCTATATCCCTTCACTAACCGATGATCTAAACATTCCTGATGAGCAAAAAGCTTATATTCAGAAAGTCCAACATCGATATATACACGAAGTTCGTGTATTCGATGCTTATTTTGTTCTTTTGGATGGCATAAATGTATGCTTTCCAACATTCGATTTTGATTGTTTATATAAAATAAATGATCAAATCTGTCCTCGTTTCATCCTTGAGTTCTATAGTCGTGTTCGTACCTTCAATGATCTTGAGGGTAACGTCTTCCGAGATTTCTGGATTCGAGATCAAAATATCGTTTTGTCCATCACCGAGCTTGGTGACATTCTAGGTGTTCCTTCCTATGGTCAGTGTGCCTACACAGAAGACCATTCTTTAGAGTTCCTTTACTATCATCTTGAAAGTGAAGGTCCATATCTAACCGAAATTCCCGATCCTCAAACCATAAAGCACCATATTTCAATCCCTCGTGTCGCCAACACATACAAAAAACGTGATGGTTCAATAGTCTACCTCGACCCAAACCGTATCTATCTCAAATAAATTCTTCCCGATCTCAAAAATTAGGAACTCCTTCTTTGTGAGAACGTCTTGTCTCTTGCGGGTAACCGGGATCATGTTCCGGCAAGTCTAGCCCACATGCTCTATTGCCTTAGTAACGAGGAGCCATACAACCTCGCATACTATATGGAAAAAAGAATGGCTAACATTCATAGTCGGTCCGATAAGCTCATGTCATACGGTATGTTGCTCACTCGTCTCTTCCGTTGGGTTATGGCCAATTACCCACACCTCGATAACGTCTACTAATTTCTTGTTGATCCCATTATGAAACCCCTTGGTGGACCACAACATCACACAAAGCAACGCAGTGACAAAGGGTCTAAACGTGGTCGTAAATCCACTTCTGATGCTACTTTCTCTTCCTCCTCCTTTCGTCATGGATCATCATCTCACCCTATGGATGAGGATGATGTTGAAGTGAATGAAGAAGGAACCTCTCGTGCTCGTACTTCTTCACCCGACACATTCATTCGCAATCTTGACACGTCAACCTTCACACCAACAACTGATCTTCCTTACAACAACACCAATCTAAGTGCGGTAATGAGAAGGCAAACGACGATGTAAAATCGGCAAGTGTCCATGCACGAGCAAACCATCGGGGGGTTCAAGTCAATTGGGAAGGCACTCAAGGGCATCGGCAACAAGATCAAGAAGTTGGGGAGAACGAGAGATTAAAAAATGCTTTAAACTACTAACTTAATTAGTATTATTAACTCAAGTATTATTAAACTATCTCTCATGGGGTCTTGGCTACGGCCGTTTGACATTAACAAGCTTGGCTTAACCATAACTTAGGATTATTAACTTGACATGGGTTGCTTCGGGTACTCAATGAAGCTTAATTCTGGGTTATATTTAGCTCATGAGCTTTATTTAGTTCTTATCTTTTATTTTATCATTTTACATTTTTTTTCTTGCATGCTCTAGATGATTATATTACTTGATAGATTGCATGCTTAATAGTAGCCTAAAATTAGATAATCACATGTTTTTGTTTATTGCTAGTTGTGACTATTGTTATGAAAACTATGTGATTATTCTTTAGTGAATTGAGGCAATAGGATTTGCTGCAAATAGTACCCCTAGAATTACCCATTTAGGCAGCCTAAATCATGCAGAACTGGTAAAAACGTCAACTGTAGGTCACGACACCACTAAATAGGGCACGACACCACTAAATTTAGTGGTACCGTGGGTGATTTAGCAGTACCATCCCCTGGGAATACGTTTTTAACTGTTTGCTTTCACTTTTTGACTTTCTTTTCCTTAGATTCTTCAAACATGAGCTGACTCCAACACTCTCAATTCCCTAAACTCACCATCCTACCAATCCATGCATGCCTTTGATTTGGCTATTTAAGCTCTTGTCATGCATTCATCTTCCTCACCATCCCACATTCATCATAAACTCACCATGTCTTCTACAATTGCTACCACCTCACATAAAGAAAGAAACCAAGACTCAACATAAAACCACCCAAGGAAATACTTCTCATTGATCTTACACTAGATGATGATGAAGACATTCATACACCATTACCCTCCACCAATTCAACCTCATCAATTTCTACACCTTTGGCTCCTTCTAAAGCCATTTCTACTAGGCCAACCTTATCATCCTCTTCCACAATTAGGACTACCACACCCTTACTCCCACCTAGTCCTCCTCAACCGTTGGCACTAACATTCACTCTATCACTAACAACTCCTCTTGAGCTTGGGTCCAACACATCATCATCTTCCGCCTCTCCATCACCACAACCACTAATGGGTCACCTCATTCTCTATCCTCTTGAACCACATAGCCTAAGTTGTGCATGTTGTCAACACAACCGAACCATCATCTTTAACCTTAGGGAAGAATTGAACTTCATGTTCTCCTACCTTGAACACCTCCTAACACCACCACAAGGACCCATCATACCACCTCCTCCACCAACCAATAGCCCAACCAACTAAACATTGTCATGTTTAGCTTCTAAAAATAAACGTCTAGGATCCCTTTTGGAATTGAAGCAAATCTTAGGGCCTCTTGTCACTAAAGATTTATATGTGCTTCTTGTAGTTTGTTTTTATGTTGTAGTCATACTTTATGTATGACATTTTTCTGTATGAATAGATGGGCTTATCGTATGATTGTTTTATCCTTTATGCTTATTAGCCATTTTCTTATTTTATGGTTGGATTATCTTAGTTTCTTTATTTTACTTTATTTTGTCATGGTTGGATATTTGTTTTGGTTGCTACATGTTAGATATTGTATGTGTGTCATCTAACTTTGTTTTGTAGCAAGAACCATTGCTCGATTCCTTGGTGTCCTCCAAACGAGGGGGAGTATACATCAAGGGGGAGCCTTTGCGATCTTTTTGCTTCGACAAAAAGGGGGAGAAATGGGATATAAACTCATACTAAAAACTTGTTAAAATTAATCTTTAACTTAAAATGACTTTATATTTTGTTATCATAAAAAAAGGGGAGATTATTGATGCAAATAATGTTCTAAAAACGTTATTTATATCTTTCGATAACTCCACGTTTTGATGATAACAAAATTTGAAAACAATTTACGTCAAAATTAACGTAAACAAGTTTTTAGTCGAAATATCTCGTTTCTACGTAAATCACTCTAGGTATAAACAAACAAATTTACAACTTGAAAAATGATCAAAGAAGTGAATTTGTGTTTCAAACTTCACATTTTTAATGTGACAACACATTTTTTCAAAAATATACTTTACAAATTATTTTTGAATTATAAAGAAATTTTTTATTGGAAAAATAAGTTTAAAAATCATAACAGTTATTTTCCCCCCCAAAATCAGCTCCAAACTTCCCCAAATAAACTTTCACCACTAAAAACAAAAATTGGAGCGTCCTTGTCTGGCACGGTACCATGGTACCACTAAATTTAGTGGTACCGTGTGGTATTTAGTGGTACCGTGACCCTCTTCACAGTTTTTGGGTATCCTTTTTCACAGACAACTTTCTGAGTTTAAAACTCTTATTACATCTTCTTCTGCCTATAAATACCAGCCCTCTTCACAGTTTTTGGGTTTCCTTTTTCACACACAACTTTCTGAGTTTAAAACTCTTATTACATCTTCTCTCCTTTGATCATTTAGTTTAGTTTTCTTTTGTTTAAAGAGTGATCCAATCATCCAATAAAGTGATCACCTTTATTCCTCTACTAGTGCAACACAAAGTATCAAAGAAGATACAAAGTGTTGTAGTTATAGTTAGTGCACTTGTAACACTTGTTACATACTTGTTGTATCCTAGCATACACCAAGTTGATTTTCTTTTGTGTAGTCTGTGAGAGTAGATCATTGTGATCTTGTCGAGATCTTGGAGATCTCTTGTAGCTTGTGGGCTTGTGTGTTGATCAAGTGGATCAAGGGTAGATCGGGTAGATCGAGTCAAGTGTGTTGATTGTGTGATTTAGTAAGGATCATGTGGATCGTGGTAGATTGGTACTAGCTAAGATTAGTACTCGACATTTAGCTTAGTGTCGGAAACAAGGATAAGCGACGTTGTATGGTTTTCTCCGCCTGAAGGGAGCTTTGTTGACATAGTGCTTAGAACACTCGAGTTTGGTACTCGGGGAGTGGAGTAGGGCGAAGAAGAGCTTTGTGACCGAACGACTATAAATCTCTTTGTCTCGGTTTGATCTTTCCATCTCATCTCCTTATATTTATTGTTTATTTTAGATAGTATAGTTTAGTGTTCATATTGGTGTTGATTGATTTCACAAAAGAATCGAATCAAAGTTTTTCACAAGTAAAGTTTTAAAACTAATTAAAAATCCGGTAAAACTATTCAATTCCCTTATAGTTTTCCACAAAAAGTATTAAGAATTGTAGCAAAACACAAACAGCCCAAACCTCTTAAATGAGATAGAGTATGAGATTTATTATATATCAATTTATAAGGAGACTTTCCATTTAACACAAAAGAAGGTAGCATGTTAATTAAATAAACAGTAGTTAGAATACAAAAAGACCACAACTTAAATGGAATTCCTCTTGAAATAGAAGGGATCTAGCAAAATTCAAAATATGCTAATGTTTGCTCTCAACAATACCATTTTTTTGTGGAGTATAAGCACAAAAGGTCTGATGAATAATTCCCTTATTTGCCAAAAAATTATTTTACAGTTTGATTAACAAATTCAGTGCCATTATCACTTCTGAAAATCTTAATTTTCTTATTAAACTGATTTTCAACAAAATTAAAAATAATAATAATAATAAATAAATAAATAAATAAAATTTGTTATATAATAATGTACTTCATCTTTGGTTTTGATAAGATATGTGTAACCATCTTTACTAGGAACTCTATAAAGATATCAAGAAGCATTTATACACATCTCATAAACTCAACACCTATGACAACACACCAGTATTTTAACCAAATAAAGAAGCACTAATAGAGCTACAACACACATATCTATACTACTATATAAAACATTTGACACTTTCTAAATAAAGAAGTCTTAAAAAAATTAAGACAAAAAACATTTCTTTAATAGGAAAGAATTGTATACGTACATATAAATTACATTACATCGAAATTAAATGTCTTTAATTCCACATACTTTAATAGCCATTTAATATTCTTATAACAGCTCATTTAAGACATTTAAACCATACTTGTAACAGCCCATTACACATCTTAATTAAGACACAAGATATAAAACCCCCAAAACAAATAAACACACAAAGACCATTTCATTCAGTTCATTTTTGTCTCTCTCCCTCTCTCTCAAAACTTAAAATACACACGTACTTTTTTTCTATGCATCTTCATGCACGTTCATAATCTCTCCATAATAAAAAAACAACAAAGTAAACAAAGCATCAAGAGTTATATTTCCTTAAGGAGAAATCCGACAATATCGCTAACAAATAAAAGGAGCCGAGGTCATGCTAGAGTGTCCATCTTTTTTCTTATTCAACTCAAGATCATTAAACACAAATCGAAGATTTTCTCCATTGTCCGTGGATGAAGAATTAGAGCCCGGGAATATTTATATCATGTTTTCGATGAGGTGGGTGAACTCTATGGTTACTCCTGCTAATATGGCGATTTTTTGGATGGCGGGTAATAACGGGGGAAAAAGGATTTCTGGGAGGATTACACCTGACATAACGACAAGTGGCGATGCTAAGGAGGCGGTGGAGGTGGCCGAGGGGTCGAGAATGGTGGTTGATGCGTCGGAGTTTAGTTATAGAATGGTTGTTTGTAGGTCAAGAAAGCCATTTTTGGATACTATTATGGAAGACCCTATTGGTGCAATATGAGTTTTTTTTTTTTTTTTTTAAACCAATGGAAGAATAGAAATTTGGAAATAGTCATATAGTAGCATTTATTTTTTTAGCGTTTTAGAATATGAAAAATATATATGAAAAAAGAGTTGGATTTTATGTATTCGGATTGAAGAGTTGTGAAAGACAAATATGTTGTTATTATTTATATTTATGCATATTGTATATAAAACGCGAGAATAAGAAAATAGTACTGTAACAACTGTCGATTTTCTTTTTTTACTTTATCTTAACAAGATTAAAGTTTGTGTGGGCTTTTCGGTTTTAGCAAAAAACCGATCCAAACCGAACTGTGCACACCTCTACATAAAGTCATTATCACAAAAAACAGGTAATCGAAATATATTGTTGGCCAAAAAATTTAGTTACAGGGTACTCACCGCCGCAACGCGGGTGTACCCTTCTAGTTTATATTTATATATATAAAACATCGATCACCAATATGATTAGATAATAATTTAAATCGTGAGCTCGTAATTCCTCTTACTTATTTAACACATAACAGCCATATTAAACGATATTGAGTCCAACTTATAGAACTCACATATCTATACTACATATAATGCATGTATGAATCTCTCTCCTCTTAGTCTTAAAATTAAGACTTACAAGATATAATGCTTATTGTACAATACGCAAAGCACTATTAATTTGGTCAAGATATTTAATGTAGTCAATTAATTAACTGGTCAATAAATACAATTAATGTAATTATTAAAATACCCCTTACATAAGAAATACAAATTATCAAGCATATTGTACAATCAACTTAAACACAATTCCTGTATTAAATGTTACTAATACAAATAATAAAACACGTTATACAAATATTCAAGCACGAACGGTCAAAGGGCCAAATGGGCTCGAGCCCGAACGGGCAAGGACCAAACGGGCACTTGTCAAACGGGCTCATGTTATACGAATGACTTTAAAAAGACCAAAAAAGACCACATAAATTCCTTAGTTAAGGAGTTGAAATACGTCACATGAAATTCTTCATATCCGTAAATTTATTATCAAAAATAACATAATAAACTAAAATACATGATTCACCGAAAAATATTATTTTAGGGTACCCGCCGCCGCAACGTGCGGGTACCCTGCTAGTAATAACGTAAATCACCAATTCGTAATTCTTTTTAAATTATTTCAGACTACTCATTCTAAAATTAAATAAACACATAACACCAAAATTAATTGAAAAAAATTAAGCACAGAAGATTATTAGATTCGTATACCATCTTTATAAACCCATTTTATACAACCACACATCGTCCCCATATCGCCCAAATTCTATTGCAAACACATTAGTGTTAGGTTTTGTGTATAAATATTAATATACGTATGTCCGGTTTCGAACCCGAGGCTCGGGATTGCACACAATAACGTGAGAGTTTCAATGATGAATAAGTAAATATATATTTCATTATATTTATTTATTCATTTCATCAATAAAACACTTAACGATGGTTAGTACTTAACGGGGTTTTAGTTAACGACCGTTAAAGGACTAATTGTGAAAAGTAGGAAAGAAGGATCTAGAATCCTTGTGGGATACTAGGTTCGGCCGACCCTTCCCTAAGGGATAGGGAGTCGATCGGTTGGAGTGGGCAACAAGCAAAGGAAACACTATAAATACAATTCATTGTATTTTGGTTTTTCCCTAATTCTTGAAACCCTAACTTAGCCAAACTTCTTCTCCTCTCTTCCCTCTTGCTTGAACCGATCGGCCTCTTTCTAAATCCACTTGGATTTTCCGATTCCTAGTATAAGCATCAAAGTGTTTGGTTATTGGTGATCAAGAACCTAGCTTTTCTCATTGAAACGCTATCATTACGTGTGTACAGGAACGAGTGACAAGCTTGTTTTAGCTTGTGATCTTGGAGTATTGATCGATCCATATATAATCCCAATTAGGGTTTATATAAATTGTTCTTGTTGAAGAGATTCTTTGTTCTTGCTAGGAATCAATAAGGTACGTGTCTATTTATGTTTAATTAATTACTTGTTCATGTAGATCTTTCCGCTGCGTGTTCTTGATGATTATATGTGTTTATGGTTTTAATATAGTTCACATATTCCAACAGTGGCATCATGAGCCTCGTTTAAGAACTTGTAATTAATTACTTAAATCTAAAAATTGGATCTTGTAGAGATAACATGCAATCATATTTTTAGGGTTTGTTTAATTTTTTTTTATAAACCCTTATATGGGTCGATACCTATATATTAAAAATTAGGGTTTTAGTTTTTTAATTAAAACTTGAGAAACCCTAGGATTGCATGAAAATTTTTAGGGATTAATTAGTGAGTACCGTATGTGATGTTACTAATTAATTAGATACGTACATGTGATATTGACATGATAATATGGAATGCATGATTATGTGATCAATATGGTATCCTTGACAAATCTTGCATATTTGTCATGGTATGATTTGTATGTCTTGTATTGAATTATTTGCTACATGATTTAAATAAATCTTAAATTGGGGAAGACCTCAATATATATTAATTAAAAAGTTATGGGCAATGTGGTATCTAACTAACCAAAACTTACGCGGCCAAGTTATTTGGCGTCTGTGGACCATTGGGCACAATGATCTCGAAAACCAATGGGAGTTTTGTTAGTTACATACATTTAAAATTTCACATAGAATTAATATTAGGATTTATTGAAAAAGGTTTGCATGTGGCTATATGATATCGTGGATGATCATATATTTATTATTATGTGTTTATTTATTTTTTGTAATTACTTGATCTTTTGTGTTTAATATTATGATGGATTGTAACTACAAAAGAGGGTAATTTTTCAAATAAAAATAAATAAGACTAATAACTATGAAACCTTTGTAGTAATTTTTATTGCCAAGTCTTATGTGCCGACAGTGGTTCGCTTCGCACGGTAATTTGCTCCCAGGCGAGACTAGCAATTAATAAATTACTACATAAAATAGTTTTAGCGAGAAAATCATATTTTTTTAGTTGATTGATTGCGACTGTACAAAAGTGGTCAAAGCGGCGGACCTATTATTGACAAACTATAAAGTGGGTATAAGGTTGGTTCACATTAAATTGTGACCTTAGAGGGGCACGGTTTTAACCAGCTTCGGCGGCTGTCGTCCCTCCGCTCGCCTGTGCGTCAATAATAGACTTACCAAGTACACCATGAAAAAGTACGAAGCATCTTAAGGCAATGTTGTAATTTGCTCAACGCCTCAATTAAAAACTTTGATGATTTGACCTACGAATGAGTAAACGGTTTTGTTTTTGCAAACATATATGATACAAAGATTAATGCATGACATCTTTGTACATATTTTTTTGATTTTACACATCAAAATTTATTACCCTTTAAATTTAAGTTATATGCCACCCAACTACAAAAAGAAACACCTAAGGTTTCATCCTACATCACTAGCAGCCAAAGTTGAATGTTGATGTTCAAAGGGTGGTCATCTGAGGGTAAATTGAGTACTTTATTGCTAGCAGCCAAAGCTGAATGCAATAAACCGACGTCAATTTACTGTTTCTTAAGTTGGTTAACTTAATTGGGCACTTTCATTACTAGCAGCCAAAGCTGATGTAATGGAACGGCGCCAAGGCATAAAAGAATTGGGGATGAAACATGCTTACATTTTGCAACTGATGTTGGCAATATAATGTAAGTCCCAAGATTTCTAGGAATTGCAATTTGACATTGGCAATTGGGTGATCCCGTACCTTATTGAGCACTTTCATTGCTAGCAGCCAAAGCTGATGTAATGAAACGGCGTCAATTAGGATCCTAGTTTTCAGTGAAAATTAAATGGTTTTTAACCAATGGGTGTTTAATTTTCATGAAATGTTTATTATCGAAAGTACTAACTTTTGAACTTTTTTCTGTAGAAATGGCCCAACCCGGAAACTCGTCAAACTTAACCTCTTGTTTCAAGATGATGCTTGAAAAAGAAAAATTGACTGGGACTAAGAATTTTAACGATTGGTATCGCAATCTAAGGCTTGTTCTTAGGATTGCCAAACGTTATGAATGTCTTACTGAGGACCTTCCGGTTGCTCCTCCTGCTAACTCGCCTAATGAAATACTTAGGGAGTTCAATGAAGCTTATGACAAGCACAATGATGCGGCTTGTCTCATGCTATCGGGAATGGACACTCAACTGGTAAAACAGTTTGAGAAATATGGCCCGAAAAACATGATTGAGGAACTGACACGCATGTTTCAGAAACCTCCCATGGCTGAATTGTATGATGTACTTGACAACTTAGGCAAGTGCAAGCAGGATGCAACAACACCCGTAAGTACTCATGTGCTTGAAATGAAAGGTTATCTTGACCAACTAGATGCACTTGATTGCGCGTATGTGGAAGACGTTAAAGTCGGCCTCATCAACAAATCCCTCAACGAGGAATTATATGGTGACTTCGTGCGCAACTTTAACATGCATTGCAAGGGGAAGACATTTTCTGAATTGCATGAAATGCTCATTGAACATGAGAAGGGACTCACTAAGAAAGCTCCTACACCTGCTGTTATGGCAATTAGAGGTGGTAGGGTAGCTAAGCCCGGTAAACCGAAACAAGTGAACAAGAAAGGAAAGGGCAAAGCTGACAAGGGCAAGCAGATTGTGACCTATCAGCCAAATCCAAAGAAGCAGAATCCTCCTCCCAAGAAGGATCATCCTAAAAAGGATACGGCTGCTTGTCACCACTGCAATACTCCTGGACATTGGAAGAGGGACTGTCCACTGCTACTTGAGGAGTGTCGCAAGAATAAGAATGCCAAGGCTGGGCAGGGCGCCAGCACTTCAGGTATTTTTATGGTTGAATTGTTTTCTTTTCCTCGTAAGCAAAATGCCTGGATATATGATACAGGATGTGGTACTCACATTTGTAATACATCGCAGGGGCTTAGAGGAGCGAAGAAGCTGAACTATGGGGAATGCTACTTGTACGTGGGAAATGGAATACGTGCAGCAGTAGAAGCCATAGGGACTTTTGAGCTAGTTTTACCTTCTGGTTTAATATTAGTTTTGAACAATTGTCATTACGCACCTTCTATTGTTAGAGGTGTCGTTTCAGTTTCTTTGTTATTGGATTTGGGTTATAAGCATACTTTTAATGATAATGGAATTTCTGTTTCTTTAAACTCTGTTTTTTACTTTAATGCTATTCCATTAAATGGTGTGTTTGAAATTGACATGGAGAACCATGTATCCAATAAAAATAATTCAATGTATAGCATCGGAAATAAGAGAGTCAAGTCTAACTTGGACTCGTCTTATTTATGGCACTGCCGTCTTGCTCACATAGGCAAGAATCGCATGGAAAAGCTGCAACACGATGGGCTTTTGAAAAATATCAATGATGATTCAGTTGATAAATGCGAATCTTGCATATCTGGGAAGATGACAAAGAAACCTTTCCATAGCAATATGGAAAAGGCTTCAGATCTACTTGGATTGATACACACGGATGTGTGTGGTCCACTTAGACATGTGTCTAAACGTGGTGCTGTCTACTTCCTGACCTTCACGGATGACTATAGTCGTTATGGTTATGTTTATTTACTTAAACATAAACATGAAGTCTTTGAGACATTCAAGGTCTTTAAAAATGAAGTAGAATTACAACTCGGAAAGAAGATTAAGGCACTTCGATCCGATCGTGGTAGTGAGTACTTAAGCCAAGAGTTTAAGGATTATCTGGGTGAGTGTGGCATTGTGCAACAACTCACTTCTCCTTATACGCCACAGCAAAATGGTGTATCTGAAAGGAGAAATCGTACCTTGTTAGATATGGTACGATCCATGTTTAATCTTACAACTCTTCCCTTATCCTTTTGGGATTATGCTCTTGAAACAGCTGTTCACGTGTTGAATAGAATTCCAACTAAGAAGGTTGATAAGACTCCATATGAAGTATGGACTGGAAAAGCTCCCAACTTTTCTTACTTAAAGGTCTGGGGTTGTGAGGCGTTTGTTAAACGTGACTCACCTGACAAACTCCAACAAAGATCTGTTAAGTGTATCTTCGTAGGATACCCTAAGGAAACGAAGGGTTACTACTTTTACTTCCCACCTGAAAATAAGGTCATCGTAGCTAGGTACGGTGAATTTCTTGAGGATAATCTAATATCTCAAGAATTTAGTGGGAGAGTATATGATCTTGAAAATGATCATGAAGATACATCACCTTCTGAAGGCACTAACACACTTCCTGTGGAACCTGAAAGTTTAGGCCCTCCACCTGAAGTTGAAGTGGTACCCATCTGTAGATCTTCAAGATCTACAAAGGCTCCTGAACGCCTATGTTTAAGCATAGACGATAAGGATACTTTTCTATTGGATCACATTGATGAGCCAACTAGTTATAAGGCTGCCATTAATAGTCCTGAAGAGGACAAATGGCGGGCAGCCATGGATGGGGAAATGCAATCCATGAAAGACAATAAAGTCTGGATTGAAGTAGACCTTCCACCCAATGCTAAGGTAGTTTGGTGTAAGTGGCTATTCAAGAAAAAGACTGACATGGATGGCAACGTACACACCTACAAAGCTCGTTTGGTGGCCAAGGGCTTTACCCAAAAATACGGTATTGACTATGAGGAGACTTTTTCTCCTGTAGCCGATATTAGAGCTATTAGGATTCTTATAGCCATAGCTGCCTACTATGACTATGAGATTTGGCAAATGGATGTCAAAACCGCGTTTCTGAATGGTCGCCTAGATGAAGACATCTATATGGTGCAACCTGAAGGTTTTGTAAATCCACAATTTCCTGAGCGTGTATGCAAATTTCAAAGATCCATTTATGGATTGAAGCAAGCATCCAGGCAATGGAATAAGAAATTTGATGAGGAAATCAAGAAGTTTGGATTTACTCAAAATTTCAACGAGCCATGTGTATACCACAAAGTTAGTGGGAGTGACACTACTTTTCTTGTCCTATATGTCGATGACATATTAATCATGGGAAATCACATACCAAGCCTTAATGAAGTTAAGGAATATCTTGGTAATTGCTTTGCCATGAAGGATTTAGGAGAAGCAGCGTATATCCTTGGAATCAAGATCTATCGAGACAGATCTAAGCGGTTAATCGGATTAAGCCAAAGTGCTTACATGGATAAAATATTGAAGAGATTCAATATGCAAAATTCCAAGAAGGGATATTTGCCCATGCAAGTAGATCATGGCTTAAGTAGCGAAATGTGTGCTTCTACACCTGAAGAGGTGGCATACATGCAGAAAGTTCCGTATGCTTCGGCAGTAGGATCTATCATGTATGCAGTTAGATGTACAAGGCCAGATGTGGCGTTCGCTCAAAATTTGACCAGTCTATAGCAACCCGTAGAAATCCCTAGTCTTTAGTGAATGCTAATCTAGTATTAATCCATCATTAATGTTCACTTAACCATTTTTACGAGCCAATTTGAACTTTTAGGGCGCTCGCAACGTAGAACAAATTGTACAACAATACATTTTATTACGAAGCTCGATCAAATGTAATTTTCTTAAACTCATACGACTCCCCATGGTCAAATACAAGCTCAATGATTCGTTTCTCGTCCATTGTCCCTAATGTGACACGTTAAAATTATATTGGACCCATTAAAATAAAATGTACGTTACGTATACACTTTTATACCCGTACATTGCAATCCATGATCACGCTTATACACTTAAGCTCGCTCCTAGGCACCTTAATTTCTCAAATAATATCTATCCCTTGCTAACTGTTAGCTTGCCGCCCCAATTCGACCAATGGCAAATGAATTAATAAAACTGAATGGCTAGATAATTGTACGCGTACATGTAAATTCGTCTACCTCTCCCTAAATAGATTTCTTACTTATCTCAACTTGCTTAACACATTCAAGTAATATTCTTGAAAGATCTTATCCTACTGACAATATCTCTCATACAACTTGCTCAAAAATCCTTTCTATCCAATATATATAACGAGTAGTATTCATGTAAGTCTCTCCCTCACAACTCACGAAAACTCAACTCACACACACTCACTAATACACTGTTGCCAAGTCCTTTGGAGTCCAGAACCAACCGTAGTTCCTTTTCAACTCGTACCAAGGCGTGATCAACTCCATAACGTGCCCTAGTTTGAATTGTTCTAGCGAGATTTACGAACCATTTGCCTTGTACTTCGTCCTTTATCACGTTACAAAATCTCTTAGGTATTTTAAGTTTTTCTCAACCATTTTAATCCATCTTATACCACATATTCACGATCATGCATTTTTTTTTATCCGTTCGAACGCATATCACCTATATTTATTTTGGTTGCTCTCGTTATTACTTTTTCTACACGTACAATATGTATGACCTCCTTTAAGGGATGGCAACGACTAGCTTTTTCATCTTACTCGACACCTAAAATCAATATAATACACATTGCATCATTTTATTTAAGTTTCGAATCACATTTATATTGTTTATGTTATTTATATCTTATGCGTAACATGTATACTCGACCAAAGGAATGAGCCATTTAATTCTAAATCATAAACACGACATCCCAATATTATTGCTTGTCCTAATTCTTTGCTGTCCCAACGAACAAGTTCATGTGCAAAACTTATTTCCATAATCCCTTAATAAGCTCGCGATAAGCTCAAAGCTAGTGACCTTGAAACTGTCCATTTTTCCCTATATGTTTCGAAGTGGGCTTAACAGCCCAATAGTTTAAAGATAAGCTAAACGACCTATAAGCTGTTGAGAAACATTGAAATAAGCTTTAATAAGCTTGAGAAACTTTCGGATTATTTTTCCAACACTTTTTGAGAAAAAAGGACTTGTTTTGCAAATGTATTTACTATTTGGGTTAAAAGTGACAAGTTCATATAATCGTGTTCTAAAACTGTCAAAACAGTAACAAGGGGGCATAAATGATAAAAACAGTAAACTTGTGACTTGTATTGTCATTTTGGAAAGTTATTGGACCTAAATTGTAATAAGGGTTAATCAGGGACTAACGGTGCAAAGTTAACACCGTTAGGGTATAAACTGTAAAACTGATGAAAGTACAAGGACCAAACTGTAACTTTATTCCGTATTTATTTCTATTGCATATTTTACGTTTCTCATCTCATTCGTATGCATTTTACCTTTCCGTTGCGTATTTATTTCTTTTACGTTTATATTTATATATAACGAGTTTTAATCGATTTAAATTACGTTTTGTTCACACACCTTTTAAGGGAACGATATTCATGGAATAAATGACATAAAAACATGATAATATTATGTATAATATTATTTTTGAACTTTAAGCATTTTAAGCATATCACACTCATATCACACACCCATTCATTATCCGTTACTCGTTTTCACACATTGTCATATTAAATCACAAACACCAAATACTTAGACTTCCCTATTATCCAGGTCCTGTGTTGGAGCCGTTCCCGTGATACTTTAGACATAACATTTCCTTGACTATTACAGCTAAGGTGAGATTCATAGCCCCTATTTTTATACGCTTTGATTTACTTTTTGGGGGAGATACATGCTCAACTATATTTATTTACTTTTACAAGAACTCTAGAAACTTTCACGGTTCACCGTGAGATTCATAGCCCCTATTTTTATACGCTTTGATTTACTCTTTGGGGGAGATACATGCTCAACTATATTTATTTACTTTTACAAGAACTCTAGAAACTTTCATGGTTCACCGTGAGAGTCATAGCCCCTACTCTTTTAATGCTTGTTTTATACTCTTTGGGGGAGATACATGCTTAAACTACTTTACTCGTTTATCAAATACATGATTTATACAATTACTCAAATATTCATACTTTTATGATACTCTACGCTTTCTTGATTTCTATTGATAACTGTAATTAGACTCGATTCAGACCTACATCAACCTGACATGGCAATGTCGGTAGACCCTTAAATTGGGTGCAGTCATCAACCCGACATGGCAATGTTGGAAGTCTATTTATTTGGATGTCTCATGATAATCTTATGTTGGCAGTGGGTTGTAAACACACAGGTTGCAAGTCTTGTATGGGCAGGACTTGGGACTAAGTGGATTTACAATGCCTTTGCGGTGGAAACTTTATTCATTATACTATGTTGGCAGTGGGTTGTAGACACACAGGTTGCGGGGAGATACATGCTTAAATACTTTTCTCGTTATCAAATACGTTTTGCATTGATATGCAAGTCATCTATTATATTGTGCATTGGTATGCAAGTCATCCAATACATTATGCATTGGTATGCAAGTCATCTATTATATTGTGCATTGGTATGCAAGTCATCTAATACATTATGCATTGGTATGCATGTCATCTATTATATTGTGCATTGTTATGCAAGTCATCTAATACATTGTGCGTTGGTATGCAAGTCATCTATTATATTGTGCATTGGTATGCAAGACATTTATCATATTCATTCTATGTTAGCAGTGGATTGTAGACACACAGGTTGCAAGTCTTGTATGGGCGGGACTTGGGACTGAGTGGATTTACAATGCCTTTGCGGGGGAAATCTTTATTCAAATACTTTACTCTTAAACTAAACTCTATGAACTCACCAACCTTTGGTTGACACTTTTTAGCATGTTTATCTCAGGTTATTAAGGCGATAGTGGATGCATGAATTCTAGAGTCATTTGCATACTTGAAGACTCATATCTTATCTTTATCATTCGAAATACTTTGAAAACATCTATGTAACTTTATACTTTGAACCTCTTGTTTAACTCTGATTTTAATAATTCGAATGATAATATTTCAAAACGTCTCATTTAGAGGTCATTTTCTATACCTTGATCTATATTATGAAGTAATACCCCCTTGACTCTACTGTTCCGCTGCGGTAATTTGGGGGTGTTACACAGTCGTTATCAGCAAAACCCAGGGAAAGATCACTGGCATGCTGTTAAAAACATTCTTAAGTATTTAAGGAATACTAAAGATATGTTTCTTGTTTTCGGGGGAAATCCAGACGCAGAACTGAATGTTACAGGTTTCTGCGATGCGTCCTGGCAAACTGATAAAGATGATACGAAGTCACAAACGGGTTATGTCTTTGTCATAAATGGAGGAGCAGTAGACTGGAAGAGTAAGAAGCAGAGTACAACGGCCATGTCTGCTACAGAAGCTGAGTACATTGCTGCATCGGAAGCTGCACAAGAAGCTGTTTGGATAAGGAATTTCATTACGGATCTTGGAGTGATGCCGTCTATTGAATTACCTATAAATGTGTATTGCGACAACTCTGCTGCAATCACATTCGCCAATGAACCTGGAGTTATGAAAGGCGCCAAATACTTTAAAAGAAAGATTCACTATGTTCGAGAATATGTCGAACTGGGTGAAATCAAAGTACTCAAAGTTCACACAGATGACAATCTGGCGGATCCTTTCACGAAGGCATTACCTAAAGATACGTTTACTCGACATGCTCAGGGTATTGGTCTTCATTTAGCAGATAGTTTCATGTAAATCTGTTGGATTAGTATTTCGATAGGGACGTGTAAACAATTATTATTTTAATGAAATAAAGTGCGGATAACGTTTATTATCATTATTAATACTTGTGTCCTATATTTGCATGTTTAAATCCGTGAATAATTTATTTATTCTAAATAGTCCGTTTTCAATTGATAATATGGGAATATTATTGAACTAAGACAAATGTGAGGATTGGTAGAATGGACTGTAAGGTTGAGACACCAATGCCACATGATATTCAATATTGGATACATTGAATATAGGACTTATCCCAATCACATGATTATACTTTATGGATCGTTGTCATCAAGTATATCATGAATATTTATCCTCAGACTTGAGATGCCAGATAATTGCCGAGGATGTAGCTTATTTTCTGTAAGATGGTCTAACGCTAACCATAAAAGGTAGTCATAAGGGCTATTTTAAGAAATGATGCGAAATTCGAGGGTTATGCTCGCAGTCAATAAGGGATTTGTTCCTTCAACTTTGTGTTGAAGTTTAATACTGCTTGGCCACTCGTAGGATTGACAAGATGTTTGCGTGCGCATGCCCAAAGTCTATCTAGAAGACGTTCAGATGTTTTGGTAATCTTGATCAATTATGTATAAACGAGAAACTAATGTTAATTATGGAATGACCAAGATCCATATCCATATTAACGCGGTATTAGTAACAAAAGGATAAGTATGATGATTAATTTCATCACGTGGTTTTTTCCAGGAGAACCATACTCGGATCAAGCTGGGGGCATTGGGAAGGTTAAGCTAGGCTGACCTATGTCATTACTATATTAATGTTTATCCAAGTGGGAGCTGTTAGGTTTTGTGTATAAATATTAATATACGTATGTCCGGTTTCGAACCCGAGGCTCGGGATTGCACACAATAACGTGAGAGTTTCAATGATGAATAAGTAAATATATATTTCATTATATTTATTTATTCATTTCATCAATAAAACACTTAACGACGGTTAGTACTTAACGGGGTTTTAGTTAACGACCGTTAAAGGACTAATTGTGAAAAGTAGAAAAGAAGGATCTAGAATCCTTGTAGGATACTAGGTTCGGCCGACCCTTCCCTAAGGGATAGGGAGTCGATCGGTTGGAGTGGGCAACAAGCAAAGGAAACACTATAAATACAATTCATTGTATTTTGGTTTTTCCCTAATTCTTGAAACCCTAACTTAGCCAAACTTCTTCTCCTCTCTTCCCTCTTGCTTGAACCGATCGGCCTCTTTCTAAATCCACTTGGATTTGCCGATTCCTAGTATAAGCATCAAAGTGTTTGGTTATTGGTGATCAAGAACCTAGCTTTTCTCATTGAAACGCTATCATTACGTGTGTACAGGAATGAGTGACAAGCTTGTTTTAGCTTGTGATCTTGGAGTATTGATCGATCCATATATAATCCCAATTAGGGTTTATATAACTTGTTCTTGTTGAAGAGATTCTTTGTTCTTGCTAGGAATCAATAAGGTACGTGTCTATTTATATTTAATTAATTACTTGTTCATGTAGATTTTTCCGCTGCGTGTTCTTGATGATTATATGTGTTTATGGTTTTAATATAGTTCACATATTCCAACAATTAGACTATAAAATAAATGATAAGTTTCATTTTTTAACTAACTGCGCTTACAAAATCAGCAGTTATGACCGAAACCTACATACCAAACTTTAAAGCATATCAGGAAGCACTTATACAACAACAATGCAAGTTTTTATAAGTATAGATACAAAACACGAGTCGCCAATACGATTAGATAATAATTTCAATCATGAATTCATAATTCCTTCTCATTTATTTAACACATAACAGTCTTACTAAACAATCTCGAATAAACTTATAGACTAATCAGATAATAACTTAAATCATTGATTCAGAACTTCTTCTCAATTACGCATAACACTAAAATTAATCAAACCCACTAAAGAAACTTTATCACTCTTCAAGATCGACATAGATAGAAAATAAAGAACAAAAAGTTGTGATAAAAAATTGTACTGCCTCTGTCCCATAATAAGTGTCCAGTTTGACTTTTTATGGGGTAACTTGTTCAACTTTGACCTTAAATACTTTTATGTGTGTTATATAATACTTGATGCAAAATATATGAATGGGTTGGATTTTATGTGTGTTATATAATACTTAAATGTATTTACATTGATATAATTTTCATCAAGTATTATGTAACACAAATAAAAATATTTAAGGTTAAAGTTGAACAAGAAAGACCAAATATCTAAAGCTTGAGTAGTATAAACCATAGCCTGAACATGCAACCATTTAACCAAGTCATGTTAGACCCGTTTCCCGGAATACAAATAGGCCCCACCCTAGATGAAGTTGACCCGAGCCTAAGTATGTTTGACTAAGGATATGTGGTTGAATCTTTTAGGTGGATGTCTGATGAGGCCTAGATGCGGCGCATCAAGAAAGTTACATGCGGCGTATGGTAAAATGGGAAGTAGGACTGACTTGTTTTGGTCCATGCGCCGTATTGGAGAAGGAGATACGGCGTATATAAGATGCGGCGCATCTAAAATATAGATGCGGCGCATCGACCTTAAATAAGCAGAAATGACAGAAATGCCCTCTCAGCTAGTTTATATATGTTAGGTTCTAGATATCTCCACACAATTCTTGTGTGTTTCTGTGGTGCCGAGATAGAGAGAAGAGAGGGAAGATGATGGAGCAATTGGTGATGAGATGATGAGGGTTTAGTGGTGAAAATTCAAGGGTTAAGCCTATAGCTTGTTTCCTACATAAGGTATGATGTTTATGATGCTTAATTAGAGTTTAATTGATGAATTATGAAACTAGGGTTTGTAAACCCTAGCTTGGGATTAAAGGGTAAATGGTGTTTTAAGATAATTAAGAGTTAATGATGATTATGTAAGGATTTTATAATGGGTTTAAGTTAGTAAATGATGGGATTTATTATCATATAATCAATAGATGATTATATGATGATTAGAGGTGCTTAGAGGTTAGTTATGGTTTTATTAACCATGATTATACCTAATGATTATGTATTATATGTTATATATGATTATGTGTTTTAGGATGATTATGATGATGATGATGATGGCTAGAAGATGTTGTTGGTGGGATTTGTGTTAGTAGCTTAGCTTGGATTGAAGGTAAGTAACTCTCTTCAAAACATGTGTTATGTATGTATTATCATATATGTGTTATGATTGTGTAAGAATAGGAGATTTGGATTGGGGATGGTTATGAGTTGGACATTAGGTGGCTAGAGACCTTGATTGAAAGTAAGATAGCTTGATGGACTTGGAATAGCTAAGGTATGTGGTTTATTATAGTTGTGATGAATGGATGCATTTGTATTATGAAGTTGGGAGTGATGTAGGAGGTATGAAGTAGTTTAGTGGCTTTTATGTGATTATGATGCTTATGTGAAAGTATATGTATGATATATGTTTTATGATGGGTTACTTACTAAGCGTAAGCTTACCCCTTTAGTTGTTAACGTTTTGTAGGTTCATGTGTGGCGGAACGAAAGACTATGTGTGGTAGCTTAAGGATTTGGAAGCGGTTGGAAGATAGTGAGCATTAGGAGCTAGGTAGAACGCCGAGCTCGAGTCAAGGTTGTGCCCCCGAGAGTCTTCTTTATGAGTCGTTTATTGTGTGTCAAAGTCGGGTAATGATTTGGGAGTCTAACGAGTTGTCAAATGTGTTTTAAGCGTTTTTAGTGAACGTTTAAGGGGCGTTTGGATTTAAGTGTATTCGTACTCATGTTGGAGTCAAACGGGTCAATGGCCGTGTATTATGGTTTGTTGTGGTTTTGAATGTAAAATGAGTGTTTTGGCATAAGTTATAATGTTGTGTTGATGTTAAAGTGGATTGTGTGGTGTGTTGAGTACATGCAGGTTTTCCTGCTGATGTTCTGTCTTAATTGGTCGATGCGGCGTATCTAGTATATTAGATACGACGCATCAGAAGTTAAGGTGATGCGGCGTATCTAGTATATTAGGTGCGACGTATCAGAAGTTTAAGGTGATGCGGCGCATCATTTTAGGTTGATGCGGCGCATTGTCTCTCAGTTGTAATACGGCGTATCCTTCAAAAAGGATACGGCGTATCATTGGTCTGAAGGGTCGTTTGGTTGTGTTATACAATTGATTATGAAATGTTTTGAGAGGTGTTTGAGTATATGTTCTTATAAGTATTTAAAAGGGTTAAATGTGATATATTTTGGATATGTAAATGAAG
This sequence comes from Artemisia tridentata subsp. tridentata, assembly GCA_021014915.2. Lineage (NCBI taxonomy): Eukaryota > Viridiplantae > Streptophyta > Magnoliopsida > Asterales > Asteraceae > Artemisia > Artemisia tridentata. The sequence continues at coordinate 206,288,312 of CP139503.1, forward strand.
AAATTGTATGAGTCCGGTAAAGTCAAGCGTTTCCGCGTCAAAAGTTTTAAATTTCAGTCTAAGCGGGTACGGGGTGTTACAACTTGGTATCAGAGCCAGGTTTAAGTGAATTAGGTTTTCTTTAGGATTTCCTAGACTTAAACCACTCTTAGAAGCGTTGGACATAAGTGTTGGTTGCGCGAAATTTAATTGCTAAGTGATTAGATGGATTACGTTTAATGCTAGTTGAGCCTATTGATGGTAGGTGATGTATGCTTATAATAGTGTTGTTGTGTTTAAGTTACAAGTCCATGGGGACTTGAGTTACTTAGATGATTAGTTAGTCGTGCACCTTGGTTGGTAACGGGGATCGTATTGCGATATGTGAATTGTATGATAGAACTATAGTGATGAATTGTGAGTAGCAATGCTAACTGGTGTTAGAGACGGGCTAGTAAGTAAGTTAAATGGTTATGATGCCTTAGTTATAAGGTTGACTATTGGTTGCGAATAGCTAGAATATTGATGCTTAGGCATAGATTGATTATGCGTTATGATATATGATGCCATAGACTTCATGTTTTGATTATGTTATAAATGTTCTAACACTTGCCAGATAAGTGTTAAGGGTTATGATATGATTGCTTATATGATGTTAAGTGTTGTCGTTTATGCGATATTAAGTCTATGGTAAGTCATTATAGGTCTAAGTTTTATGTGGTGTGCTTGAGAGCACGATGGCTTAGAAGTGTATGAGTTATGATGCATTAGAATGCATATTATGTGTTGACCTAGTTGTGGTCGATAAAAATTTAAAAAGAACACATCGATATGTGAAATAAGTTAAGAAGCAGGGTAGGTGCTTGGGAAACGTAATATAAAGTAAGAAATGAATAACGAAGTATGATTAGTAGTCTAATGATTGGAAATACATGAATGAATATATGCTTGGAGCATGAGTTTTTATATGCAAAACCAAATGAGAAAGTAAAGGTGTATGAATAAGATGTGGTGAGGTCATGTATCATATAAAACATGATAACTAAAACATATTAATACCAAATGGGTAGAAATGATGAATGAGATATAGATTCCGCTAGAAGTCAAAAGTAACTTGAAGAGTGCTAGAAAGAATTGTAAAACATGAATATAATCATGTCAATATATCTGTATTGAAATGTGTATGATGAGACTTATGTGAGTGCGATAGAATAAACCTATGTAAGGTTTATATGCGTAAAAGTTGAATAGACTAAAATGAAGTAATGATAAAGGTTGAGAATATGGTCAACACGGGGTTGACGGGCAATAGTAAAAGTGCGTTGTAAGAACACATAAAATGTGTAAACTATAATGGACAAATATTATATAGAACTTGCCTAAAATAAAGATGACACGTAGTGAGTTGTTGACAAACATAAGAATGAGTTTATAGTTGGGTTGTAGATGTGTAAGTAAGTGGATCAACGTAAGGGTAAACAACACAAGATTGTGTATGATAAAAGAATAGCCATAGCAAGACAAGAAGAGAGATGCTAACTGGTATTAGGGATGGAATCAATAAGTAACTTAAAGTGTTAACGCATAAATAATGAATTGTGATGACGAGAAGTGTACTCAATCATAATGTGTATTGATAAGATGAAATTGACACGCAAATTGTTAGGGGTTGTTGACATAAGAAAAACAAATAAGATTTAGTAACAATGCTTTAAGTATGGACCGTGATGATATTGGGTGTACTAACGTATAGTGTGAAGAGATAAGACGAAACTAACGAGTTAATATTAAGATGTTTGATAACTTGAGGGTTAAAGAATGAGGATAGAAAAAGATGGCATGAATTGTGACCCACATAGGGTCTCATTAAATTTAGTGATTAAGGACTAAAGTTAAATTGGTATAGAGACGGGGTAACGGTAGGGTAAAGTACTTGAGAGTTAAGTGTGAAGGTGAAATTGCGATTAAACGGGGATATATATATAACGGACGGAAATTAAATGAAAAAGTTTGAGTGTCAGAAATTAAATGCGATAAGCTAAGAATGTACATGGTATACTTAACATGACGTAAAATTGGTAGGATTGAAATAAGATGTGTGGGTAAGATAATGACAAGATAAAAAGAATACGTTTAAACACTAATGATCAAATAGGACGAGTCAAGTGTGCAAGCAATACCATAATAATACATTGTGCGGTAACATAATGAACTTACGTAAATAGAATGCGTGAAAAGAAAAGGGAACGCTAATGAAGGTTTTAACGTTATTAATCTATGAAGGGCATATATGTAAATGGCAAGAAAGAATAATATCGCTTAAATACATAAATAAATTAAGAAAGGAGATGAGGTATGAGAATGAGAATGCAACGAGCTAAGAATGTAAGAAAGAATGAAATAGAGCGAAATTTCTTAAGTACTAATAGCCATAATGAGATGGGCGTGTATGAGGATAAGGTATTGCCATGACATAATTATGTTACGGCTAAGGCGATTAGCTGTAATCATTAATAAATAATGGGCGTGTTATAATTGACGATCTATATAAGGTCTACATGTAAAGGAAGCGAGTGAGACTAAAAGAAAAGAGATAAGATACGGAAATAAAAAGGTGATGGATTAAAAACGTAAGAAAGAATGAGAGGGGTATGTGTGAGATAAAGACGTTGTCTTGAAATTATCATATTACGGCGCTGTAATCACCAAAATGAATGCATGAGTTTCGGTTGGTAAAATGTGAGAAGTCTAGACGTAAATGAGTCGAGTGGACTAAAATGTAATGTAAGAATGTGAACATGATTAACGAAGGCTAAGGATGCAAGAGGTAAAGTAAAGATGTTAAAATAACTAAAGCGGATTAAGAATGTAAGGAGTGTGTATGAGATAAAGGCGTTGTTCTAAAATTTTCATATTACTGCTAAGGCGATTAGCGGTAATTACTATAATAATCGAATGTAATAATGTGTGTGTGGTGCTTATGACTTGGATCCGTTGTTAAGGTGATAAGGTGTGAATGTAATGATCCTTCGGAATGAATGATAAATGTGGTATCCCTCGGGATGACCAAGTAAAGGAATGTTAAGGAATCCTTCGGGATGAATGTTAAAGATCCTTCGGGATGAAAGTGTTGCCTTCACCGGCAAGGGGTTGCCTACGTCCATGGCATATAAAAGTATCCCCATGATGAATGTGATAATGTGAAGGATCCAAGTCTAAGAGGAGTAAAAATAATGTAATAAAAACAATGAGAAAATAATAAAAGTTAAATTTGGAAATAGGAGTAGTAGTGTTATGTCGGGAGTGCATAACCATGAGTTTATATTTCTTGATTTACATCGATTGGGACGCCTTTCCATGTAAATGAGGAATTATAAACGAGTGGGCTATGTGTTGCTGACACGGCACAAGTAGGGTTAGAGAAGTAGAAAGCGGGAGTTTAGAGTTAGTTAGGAATTGTAAGGATTAAGATAGGAGGGTTAGAATTAGACCATGGCTTTTAGAAGAGACTTAGAAGGACCTTGATGGGATGGAGAAATTGTAATTGTGGCATAATGTGCCTTGCAGTGTGGTACGAAATATGATGAACGAAAGTAACGGAATGTGAACGTATTAGTACGAGTTTCTTAAGTATCGGGTAGTCAAGAATGAGGGTAGAGGATAAAGCGAGAGAAATGATGATGTGCGATAATAGGGCGGATTAGAATGATGATTAGCAATAATAAGTAAGCCTGGTATTATGTAAAATCTAAGCGAGAGTTGTGTGGTATAAAAGTAAGCGGGGGTAATGTGGATTAAGGCATGTGATGCGTTATAGTATGCACAAAGTTGCGAGGTCACTTAAGTCGCTGCACTAAATAACTAAGAGTTAAGGGGCTAAGAATGAGAGGTGTTATGAGACTAAGTGTGGTTAGAAATAGAACGACAGATTTCGGGGACGAAATCTAAATAAGGGGGTAGAATTGTTAGACCCGTTTCCCAGAATACAAATAGGCCCCACCCTAGATGAAGTTGACCCGAGCCTAAGTATGTTTGACTAAGGATATGTGGTTGAATCTTTTAGGTGGATGTCTGATGAGGCCTAGATGCGGCGCATCAAGAAAGTTACATGCGGCGTATGGTAAAATGGGAAGTAGGACTGACTTGTTTTGGTCCATGCGCCGTATTGGAGAAGGAGATACGGCGTATATAAGATGCGGCGCATCTAAAATATAGATGCGGCGCATCGACCTTAAATAAGCAGAAATGACAGAAATGCCCTCTCAGCTAGTTTATATATGTTAGGTTCTAGATATCTCCACACAATTCTTGTGTGTTTCTGTGGTGCCGAGATAGAGAGAAGAGAGGGAAGATGATGGAGCAATTGGTGATGAGATGATGAGGGTTTAGTGGTGAAAATTCAAGGGTTAAGCCTATAGCTTGTTTCCTACATAAGGTATGATGTTTATGATGCTTAATTAGAGTTTAATTGATGAATTATGAAACTAGGGTTTGTAAACCCTAGCTTGGGATTAAAGGGTAAATGGTGTTTTAAGATAATTAAGAGTTAATGATGATTATGTAAGGATTTTATAATGGGTTTAAGTTAGTAAATGATGGGATTTATTATCATATAATCAATAGATGATTATATGATGATTAGAGGTGCTTAGAGGTTAGTTATGGTTTTATTAACCATGATTATACCTAATGATTGTGTATTATATGTTATATATGATTATGTGTTTTAGGATGATTATGATGATGATGATGATGGCTAGAAGATGTTGTTGGTGGGATTTGTGTTAGTAGCTTAGCTTGGATTGAAGGTAAGTAACTCTCTTCAAAACATGTGTTATGTATGTATTATCATATATGTGTTATGATTGTGTAAGAATAGGAGATTTGGATTGGGGATGGTTATGAGTTGGACATTAGGTGGCTAGAGACCTTGATTGAAAGTAAGATAGCTTGATGGACTTGGAATAGCTAAGGTATGTGGTTTATTATAGTTGTGATGAATGGATGCATTTGTATTATGAAGTTGGGAGTGATGTAGGAGGTATGAAGTAGTTTAGTGGCTTTTATGTGATTATGATGCTTATGTGAAAGTATATGTATGATATATGTTTTATGATGGGTTACTTACTAAGCGTAAGCTTACCCCTTTAGTTGTTAACGTTTTGTAGGTTCATGTGTGGCGGAACGAAAGACTATGTGTGGTAGCTTAAGGATTTGGAAGCGGTTGGAAGATAGTGAGCATTAGGAGCTAGGTAGAACGCCGAGCTCGAGTCAAGGTTGTGCCCCCGAGAGTCTTCTTTATGAGTCGTTTATTGTGTGTCAAAGTCGGGTAATGATTTGGGAGTCTAACGAGTTGTCAAATGTGTTTTAAGCGTTTTTAGTGAACGTTTAAGGGGCGTTTGGATTTAAGTGTATTCGTACTCATGTTGGAGTCAAACGGGTCAATGGCCGTGTATTATGGTTTGTTGTGGTTTTGAATGTAAAATGAGTGTTTTGGCATAAGTTATAATGTTGTGTTGATGTTAAAGTGGATTGTGTGGTGTGTTGAGTACATGCAGGTTTTCCTGCTGATGTTCTGTCTTAATTGGTCGATGCGGCGTATCTAGTATATTAGATACGACGCATCAGAAGTTAAGGTGATGCGGCGTATCTAGTATATTAGGTGCGACGTATCAGAAGTTTAAGGTGATGCGGCGCATCATTTTAGGTTGATGCGGCGCATTGTCTCTCAGTTGTAATACGGCGTATCCTTCAAAAAGGATACGGCGTATCATTGGTCTGAAGGGTCGTTTGGTTGTGTTATACAATTGATTATGAAATGTTTTGAGAGGTGTTTGAGTATATGTTCTTATAAGTATTTAAAAGGGTTAAATGTGATATATTTTGGACATGTAAATGAAGAAATTGTATGAGTCCGGTAAAGTCAAGCGTTTCCGCGTCAAAAGTTTTAAATTTCAGTCTAAGCGGGTACGGGGTGTTACAATTTAACCAAGTCAGGTAAAAAAAAACCTAGAAGCAGTTCCAAACACCAAATGCAATACACCCTATCGAAAATTTTATACACTTCAAACATCATGAAACTTACACAGATCAAGAGCAGCCAAAAACATGCCCTTAATAAAGGTCAAAGAACCTAAATCGCCGCTTCATGCTACATAAATTTAATTAAATCAGGTTAAAAAATGAAAAGTAGTTACAAACACCACATGCAATAAACGCTTTCCAAAATCTTACACACCGATGACATCATCAAACTTACACAAATCAACAAAAACAAAAACATACCATTAATTTGTGACCTCCCATTAATGAGACAACTACCAATTCAGTTTGTCTAACACCACCCAAAATCTTAGGTGCTGTTTTTTTTAAGAGATTTTGAGTCTAAATCTGAATACCACTTCTGAATGTTAGTAGTTGGTTAAAATATCTGAATCTGAATCATATAAGACTGTTTGTTTTTTTTTTGAAATATCTGAACACTTTTAAATAATTATTTAAGTATTTTAGATATGAGTCCACACCATTACTTTATGTATGCTTATTAACTTTATCTTTACACATGTATTGTGTATGTATATGCTACGTGGACCACAAGATACCATTGAACTCAAGGATAAGGTTGGTAAAATTAATATAAAAAGATAAGAAATATTTTCATGAATCTCTTCACCTTTTTTACTCAGTTTCATCTTCCACCTCTATATAGTCTTCTTCTTCATTTAGCTATTAGAAAATTACAAAAATTGAGGGCATAAATGTGAGTGTATGTGTGGAAACCAAAACCATGTTGAAGAAACACCACACAACCGAGTGGTTGGTCAACGACGACAGAGCTGGAGCCGGTGGCATGTATGGTTGACGAAAGTTGTGTTGTTGTAGGAAGGTGGAATGAACAAAGATTGAGGAGAGGGGGAGTAAATAATACCGATAGCAGTTTTTTTGTTGTTCAGATGTGTTCAGAGAGGTTCTATAATCTAAATGATTAAGGGGTTTTTCAGATGTTGAACCTCTTAAAAGTGGAAGAAAAAAAAACACTTTGAAATCTGAAAATCTATGACCGAATCAGATTTCAGAGTCATTCAGTGTTTTTTAAGAAAAACAAACAACACCTTAAAAAGAAAAATCTGAAAGAAGCACTTCTACCTCGACATCTGAAACCACAAAACCAACAAACAATCACCTCTTCTTAAGATCTAGCCCACCCTATCTGGAGCTTTACAAACGCTCTTTTAAAACTAATATGCATGACTATGGCACAAAACTTGATACATAAACCAGCATGACTTGTTTCTAAACTGATAATACACATGTTTAGGCCTTTAGGGCGTTTACAAGCTAAATATCAAAGTGAAAGTAAGAGACACTCGTCACTTATAACACGAGTGTGCCTGTACCACAAAATTCCACATTTATATGCTTCTAGAGCATGACATGTAAAATCTAAACGGTAAGTCTAAGAGATTTAGTGAGTAATCGGAACAAAACTAGATAGCTACAAGTAAGGGTGAGCATTTTCTAAATGCTAACCCACTCATTATCTAAATGAGTCGAAACATGTAATTTTTGTACTAATGCTATAAAATGCTGCTAAGATCCTCAAATCCAACTTTTAATTGGATTCCTAACTATGAGATGATATCTAATCATCTTAAGATACACGCATAGTGTTTCAACCCGCCCATTGTCTAAATGGGTCAAAATGAGCAAATATCCATATACTCCTATTATGAACTAACATAACATCAAATCTACTTTCTATTTGAATTCCTAACTTAAAGATGAGGTCTAATCATCTTAGGGAACTATGCTAAGACTTCGTAACCCGTCTGATGTCTAAATGGATGCAATTTACATACTAATAGTAAATAAGCTACTAATCATGTGTAATCTAAATTCAGATTGGAATTCTAGCATAATGATGATGTATAATCATATCATAACTAACTAAACGATGTCTAATCGTTACATATCCTATTGTGATATTTATCACGTCATCCACAAAGGATGATTGGTGCCTAAAATGCACAATCCCAAAAAGGGATACTTTAGTGTTCATATCATGCTAACTTCATGTCATCCACTAAGGATGCTATGGTACCAATATATTATCCAACAAGGATACTAGGTGTGTGAAACGCACTATTCACCAACGATATTAAGGTGTATATTACGCCATTCACATGTCATCCACAAAGGATGCTAAACTTATGAACATGGCTAATTTTCGGCTAAATTCAAATTTATAACATAACTATAATTACTCGGCTATCACCAAGTCTACATAACATGTGATATTTGGCTATCTCCGAATCTTTATAGACATATCCTATTTCTGCTATTTCAAAACTACAAAACAAAACATGGTTTGGCAATTTCCGAAGCTACATATTAGCATACTAAAATCATGTTTAACTACAAAACATGAAACTAAACCCGTTACTCACCTTTATCCTTGGTTTAAGCTTCGGCTAGTTCCTCCTGATTGTTTTTGGGCTATCAAAGGATTAGTACTAAAGTTTTCCCTTCAAAGTAATCTATGCTACGTCCCAAGCCACATGTGTGACTTGGAGACAAATTTTCTGTATTATATGGATGATTAGGCCCAAAGGAAAAATTAGTAATTTCTGTCACAAAAATCTAATTTGTATCATTAGTCCATGTCGTTAAATATCTTTGCACCATTAGTCCTTTTCCGTTAACTATTTGCAATGAAGGCCCTTATTTCTAATAAAAACTAGCGAGAAGACTTTTCTAAGTATTCTAATGCCAATAAAATACTATTTTGACTAATCTGTAAAATTTGGGGTGTTACAAAATAACACCAGATGACCTAATTACAGCCTAAAAATGAAAATGGCCCAACAAAACCAAACGACATGCACGAAATAACAAAACGACATGCTGTAGCTAAAAAATGACGTCGTTCCGTGGTTTTTTCACCCAAAACGGCGTCATCCGCACACCTAATGTATAATAGATTAATAAAGAATAAAAGAGCCACATATATCATGGTAAAAGATGAAAACAGCGCCGATTCATTGCAGTGTTTGATACTTGTATTAGGTTGTCTTTCTAATATATATGCGTGTATACATGAATAGAGTCAGAATACTATGCAAAATGGAAAAAGAAAACACCTGTGAATGAAAAAGGGCGATTTCATATTTACTAAAAACATGCTTTAATTATATTGTACGTCATACATTCAAAACATGTATTATGGAAATACTTCGGTTAAATATGCTTATCTGATTCTGTATCTCGCATTACTAGATGTAAAAAAAAAAAAACACCCAAAAAATGTTTCACATCTTATCTACCTGAACTGTTTAATATCTTTTTGAAACACCAAAATAAAATTATCAGGGCGCGTCTTGAGAACAAAAACAATCTCACATTAAAAGAAATGAAAAGCTAAAAAATATAAAGAATTCAAATATAGGGTTATACTTTCTACCAAGGTTTTCAAAATCGGGATCCTATTTAGGATCGATTTCGTCTTTGCAAGATCGAGATCGTAAGATCGGATCGGGATGTTAAGATCATACTATAATGTCATTTTGTTAATAGTTTTTGTAATATTATACAAATCTATAAATTAATATATATTATAAACACAAATTATGTAAATATTTTATAAAAATATTGTCTTAAATTATGATTATGAAAATTTTAAGAATATTAACATGTTTTTTTTTTTTTTTTTTTTTTTTTTTTTTACAAAATACATTCCATAAATTTTTAGTTTATGGTTCGAGAAAAATAAGATCGGATCGTATTAGATCTTAAGATCCTATGGTAAAGATCGGGATCCTATAAGATCTTAAGCTTTTAAATATCTTTTGTAAGATCCGGATCGTTTTTGCTTTACAGTATCGTAAAATCGTAAGATCCTAAGATCAGAATCGGGATCCTGACAACCATGTTTTCTACCGTTAACATTAAGCAAAGTTATCTTATGTTAATATTAATGACTATAATTAACTTACCAGATAAGAGAAGAGATCAAGCAAAAAGAAAAAAAGAAGAAAAAATAAAATTAAAATAAAATACATTAACTTTTATAAAAACATCTAAAATATGTAATTGTAGTTTCTTCAGATTTTTTTATTTCATTTATTCTTAGTATTTGATCCTAAAATGATATCCACACTCTATGACTAACTTTTGAAATGAATTACCACAACAAAAACTTCTCATACTCAATTACAAAAATAAAAACTTTCAAAGGAGTTTACCAAAATCAATACTTTGGGCGAGCAAACCATTTGCTCTCTAATTCATTTCACCCACATATCCTCGCTATAAGACAAAAAACATGGAGAGCAAATGCTTTGCTCTCACTCCCAATTACTCTCCGCCTCGCTACAAGACAAAAAACATGAAAAACAAATGCTTTGCTCTTCCTTCAATTGCTCTTCGTCTCGCTTCAAGACAAAGAACATGGAGAGCAAATGCTTTCTCGCCCTATGTTTGCTAGCCCAAATTGTAGATTTTGGCAAAACAAGTTTAGATGGTTCATTTTGGTAAAAGTGAAAGTAAAGTATTTATTTAAAAAAAAAGAAAGAAATCTCACTATCTTTTTCTCTTTTCTTTTTTTCTTTTAAAGCAAAATTTTTCGTCGACTTCGAATTTTTATCATCCTATCTTTATATTGCTGGCCACGTGCACATATCGTTGTCCAATCAATAGCAAGAAAGTGATATCAAGAGATACGTATGTCTTAAAAGATCTCATGCTATAAGTGAGATCGAATAGTGACTCCACACATTTTCTCACTCGATAATAGCGGTTTCTGTTGCATTCGAAATATTTTGGGTGCGTTTAGTTGGGGAAAAACACTTTTATTTTCTACAAAATGTTTTATGAAAAACAAGGAAAACAGAGATCGCATTCAAATCAACGCTTTCCAATAAAACGTTTTGCAAAACACAAAATCCCCTGTTTCCTAACTTAACAAGGAAAACTACAAAACAAATTTTAGTTGTTTTCCTTTATAACCCACAACCTTCCTTCTCCTAATTCAAAATAGAAAATATAAACATCAACTAAACGCGTTTTCTATATTTTCAAGTGTTTTGTGGAGATAAATTTCTCTTTCAAATTTATACAAAACTAGAGATTGAAAACAAGAGAATTTTTTCTCCAACTAAACGCAACCCTAATATCCTTAATCTTTCGTAAACAAATATATATATCGATGTCGAGCAAACAACTCAACCAGCATATTTGCGAATATTGTGGGAAACATGCCAACGTCAAAATAACCATCATATTGGCTACTAGAACATTTTTGTTTGTTACAACATGCTTGCTATTTCTACACGAAATTTTAATACCACAACTGAATACTAATCTTCAAAAACTAAAGTTTCTTGGATTATTGGTTTTAGGTTATAGAATAACAACATACTATTCCTCATATATCATTATCATATGTGTATTTGTTTTCATTTCATTATATGATATAAATTTTAAATTATGTTTCGATACCATACTTGTTGTTGTGTCATGGGTATAATGGTAATTTAAAGGTGTTGACATATAAACAATAAGGGTGCGTTTGGTTCGCAGTATGTTTTGAAAGGAATTGTAATATGTCAAAGGAATTGTAATTTGAATGAATTGTAATGTGTTGTAATTGTAATGTGTATGAATTGTAATTGATGTTTTCTGTCACTGTGTTTGGTTGGATCTCAACGTAATTGTAATTCGAAAAATTTATAAAAATTCGAAAAAATTTATAAAAATTCGAAAAATTTATAAAAATTCGAAAAAATTTATAAAAATTCAAAAAATTTATAAAAATTCAAAAAATTTATAAAAATTTATAAAATTCGAAAAATTTATAAAATTTTATAAAAAATTTGAATTTTTGAATTTTTATAAAATTCGAAAATTTTGAATTTTTATAAATTTCGAAAAATTTGAATTTTTATAAATTTGAATTTTTATAAATTTTTTGAATTTTTATAAATTTTTTCAAATTTATATAAATTTTTCGAATTTTTATAAATTTTTCGAATTTTTATAAATTTTTCGAATTTTTATAAATTTTTTGAATTTTTATAAATTTTTCGAATTTTTATAAATTTTTTGAATTTTTATAAATTTGTTGAATTTTTATAAATTTTTTGAATTTTTATAAATTTTTTCGAATTTATATAAATTTTTCGAATTTTTATAAATTTTTTCGAATTTTTATAAATTTTTTGAATTTTTATAAATTTTTTCGAATTTATATAAATTTTTTGAATTTTTATAAATTTTTTCGAATTTTTATAAATTTTACAACGTAATTCAAAACTTTCCATCCAACATCTTATGTAATCTGAATTCTCTCCTTTGATGTAATTGTAATGTCTGAATTACAATTACAACGCGAACCAAACAGCCTACGTAATGTAATCTGAATTACAATTCCCTCCATTCTGTGAATCAAACAGCCTACGTAATATAATCTGAATTAGAATTGCATTCAATTACGCTAGATTACGACGAACCAAACGCCCCCTAAGTATGATATCAAAACAGAATTTGAAAGTTTCTAGGAATTAGTTAAACGAAAACAAGTACTCGCGTAATAGTGTAACATGAAGAAAAATGTGTTGTTATTCTATACTCCAGCTTAAACAATTTCTTTATCTAGCTCGGAGGAGTTACAATTTAATTTGCAGCTTTGCACCGTCAAGAGTTTTTTTCTCACTTTATTCTTGTTTGTTAAAACTTTTCCAAACCTATGCTTCTTTATTTAGTCTTCCTACTCTATGCTTCTTTAATTAAATCGGAGGAGTTACAATTTAATTTGCAGCTTTGCACATGCACCGTCAAGAGTTTTTTCTCACTTTATGCTTGTTTGTTAAAACTTTTCCAAACCTATGCTTCTTTATTTAGGGTCAGCTTGGTTCAGTAGAGGGGAATACAAAAGAAAAGGGAAAGAGTAAGAGAATGCAAAGGAATAAGTGATGGTGGGTAATCATTATCTTACCCCCCAATTTACTCTATAATGATTAATTATTATATTACCCCCTCCATACCAAGCATCATTATTCATTTCTTTTCCCATTACCCACCCCCTTTACCCCCAACCAAACACCCTCTTAGTCTTCCTTCTCTATGGTTCTTTAATTAAAATGAAAGAATATATATATATATCTACATATTATATATAACAGGATGCGTATGACGTCATCAAATGCATGATTGATGAATAAGCGCTGGATTGATGAGTAATCATGCTCTTATTCCACCTAAGCAGTCCACCTAAGCAAGATTTGACCAAATTTTCGAAGGTTTGACCTTCAAATCCGAAATTTTAAAAAATGACCATAGTGAGATTCGAACATGCATCTTTAGATAAACATGGAAACGTCTCAACCAATGGAACCAAGCCATTGATTGTGATGAAGCACCTAAAACAAAAAAGATATACTAGACAAAAGAGCAATTTAAATTATCAAGCATATCTTTTCCTTAAATATAGTTTTGCAATATTAATTATATTAGATAATTAGGAGAATCCCTACAAGTTAGCCAACCCTAATCAAAACATACAGGTAAAAAAAATCTGCACTTCATTCATAATATATTTTTTCTCAAAAACCCTAATATTTTTTTTTCTTTTCTCTAATGCTCATCTACTGACTTTTTTAGGTGTTCATGTATTAGAGCCAATTAATTATAATTTGTCAGGTTTGTGAGTTGTTATTTTATAGAAAATAAATTGATTCATTTGTTTGATTGTGAACAGGTTATTGGGTACTCATCTTCTTATTTGGATTATTGTTATTTATTTGTTTCATTAATACTGCTGGCTCAAAAAAGTTAATACTGTTAGCTTTATCGGATATATTGTTAGTACTGCCAGCTTTGTAAACAAAGTGGACATTTGATACTCTGTTGGTTTAGATATCTCAGGGGTATGTTTTTATTTTTAATTTTTATAATGATAAAGCCTAATATTCACCAACCCACCAAATCACGACCCTATATTTTTGAAACGTCAATCTTCACCAACCCACCACCTGCCACCATAAACAAACGGTATGTACTCCGTGATTGTTCATTGCTTCAATCATTCAAATATGCGTCTTGCTGATTTGGATCTCATTATTACAGATTTCTCATTGCATATGTCGTCATTTTGGTTGATGAATGAGATCAAAGAGGAGGATGGAGAGTTGAATAAACACATGTATGCAATTGTTCGCGCTAGCAGCTCTTATTTTATCAATCAGTAGAATACCTGTTTGGGATTGCTTTTTAGTGGCTGCTTGGCATCTTTTGTAAGCAATCCCAAACAGGCACGGTAAGCAGTTCTAATAAGCAATCCCAAATAGCAGGCGTGTTTGAAATTGCTTATTGAAAACAAGGGTGGTCTGGGATTTGTTACTGAAACGAAGCATCTAACCGGGAAGTGTGGTGACACGTATGTACATGATTAGTTAGTTTGTCATCTAAAACACTTGAGACTTTAAAGTTTATGCATCAAGAAACCCAAAAAAATGTTTCTTTCTTCAGGTCAAAATGGTTAAATAACTTTTTTTGATCTTTAAATAGTCACTCTCTGTTGTGCCTGTGCAGCCTATCCCGACAATTGGAGAGACCAAAGAGTTGCTTGGACCCAAAAAAAAGGGTATGTCTTTGACTTGAATGAAAATAGTCATTATCAAGGTTCATTTACTCTATATTAGCTATTTGTTGACCAAAAAAGTATACGTTGTTAGTCATTCTGTACTAATTAATACGGAAAGGGTTAGAACGACAAGGTACCACTACGAATACGTGGAATGCATTGTTACAATTGAAATAGAGTTGGTGTTTTTGTCGTGTGTCGGTCGTCGACTGGAATAGGTTACATTTTCAGGTTTGTGTATCATTAGGCGAGAGTAATAGAGTATACAAGTGATTTAAGCGTTGTTCATGGACATTGTAATTTATCTACCATATGTAAGCCGTGAACGGGTTGGTAGGGCCTCACCGTGTTAATTAGACAATAATTAATAACTTAGGGTCAATGTTTAGGATCCGGAAGTGATGAAAATTGAAGTGTGATTAAGTTATTTTTGTTTGAACTTTAGGGTAACGGGGTATTTTGGTCGTGTGCAGTGAAAGCTTTGAATGAAAAAAAAGGCATCTCTTGGATGGAGGGTGGTTTATGTTTGGGTTGCAGATGATCCGTGTGGAGATGGTGATTTACCAGCTTGGTATGGTGTCACGTGCTCCATACAAGGTGATTACAGAGTCGTTACCGGACTGTAAGTATTGCATCACTTTGGTTCATATATATAAGATTATTCGATAATAAAGACTTACAATCTTACCCTATTTCATGTTTTTGCACTTACGTATTGTATAATCATCTGATGTTTTATAAAATTTCTTACATTGTAGGGAAGTATATGCGGTGTCAATCGTTGGCCCTTTACCTACTGCTGTACATCTTACTAGGCTGTACGCCTCTCTGTCCTTATAGTCCACTAATTTTTCCTTTTGTTTCCTCATTTGTTCAGATGATTGGTTGGATTTGTGTTTTTATATCATCTGTTCTATGTTGGCAGGGATCTACATAACAATAAGCTGACGGGAGCAATTCCTCCTCAAACAGGGCGTTTAAAGTGGCTTAAAATACTGTACTCTGCTTTCCTGAACTCTTTATAGCAATAATTTGTTGTGTATCTGCGTATAGCTAATGAATGAGGCTTCATATTGTCTTTGTTGCTTTTCCAATCATCTTATGGTTGTTAATGCACCTTTATATACTTGACGCATGCAAAGATCATAATGCGTGCAGCCTACGGTCAGTTGACTTTGGATTTTGCGCTGGGAATGGTTCGACATGAGGTAACCGGAGATCATAATACGTGCAGCCTGTGGTCAAAAGTTGTTTATACCTACGAAATACCCGCAATACCTACGAAATAACCGGAGATCATAATATTGGGTTTAGAATACGGTGTTGCAATTTTGCACGTGCCTGAATTTGGGGTGTGGCTATGGCACCTGTTGTTGGTGAATAGGCAGTTGCAATTGCTGAACGGGATCCAATTGGTAAGTACATTTAATGGTTTTGTTGTATTAAAGTTTTTTTTTTTTTTTTTTTTTTTTTTTTTTTTTTTTTTTTTTTTGGGATTATTATGGTTTAGAAATCGTTAAGAGTGTTTGGGAATGGTTTCTTGATTATTGTATAATGGGGTACTAATTTGTCGAGATGGGTGAAACGCTGCATTAAGTAGTTTATGCCAAAAGTTTATGTTTTTTTTGGTAATTTTCTGCTCATTGAAGAGTAGTAGGAACTTGGGATGAAAGTTATGTAGTATGTTAATATAAAAATATTCTTGGTAGCCATTATATTAAATACTTTTAACTGGTCAATTTTCTAAAGTTGATTACTTTTTGTTAACTAGGTGGGAATGGGAGGTGCATTACAAAGTTTATGTGGGCAAGCTTACGGTGCGTTCACAGAGCTAGGTTCTTAACACAAACAAATCTCACAGGTATGCATCGCAGTTCTTGTGAAATACATAACGACTATAGTCAATGTGGAAATCTGTGTTATATAGTGTGTTTGGATAATGCTTATGCGGAAATAGTGTGCATTTGGATCTGGTCAATTGAGAAACAATGAGTGTTTGCAACAGACGAGGTCAGAAGCCATCCCAAAGAGTTGCTGAAACTGATAAAAAGCCAACGTATCAGGTTTGTTTTCATTTGAACAGGTCTGATATCTTGGCATGAAACTTGCAGAGATTGTGGTATGATATCTTGGAATGATACTAGGGTTGTTCGGGACTTTTTTTTTTCCTTTTATTTTTTTATTTTTATTATTATTTTTTTTTTCATATATAATAGCTTATAGCATATTTAAATTGATTTGGGATATACATAAATTTTAAAGTAGTGTTTAACGTATGATGATACTTTGTGATAGCTTGCAGGCGTAGCACCAACAGATAAAGATTCGAGGTTTGTAGAGTCATGGAAAAAGAAAAGCCTGAGATGGAAACGGAAGGGACGGTGGTAACAATTTTGCCTTTTGCACTTTCACGTGCTTCAATAATTACAGTGAGCATTCTTTTCCTTTAAACTGTGCTAATTGATGAGTCTGAACAAGACTATCATAAGGTATTGGCTGGAAGGGACCGAAAGTAGGCACAACTGAGGTATTCCTTACTGATTGTGGGGACATGAAAAATATAAAACGGGCTGCAACTGATGGAGAGTATTGGGTAGCAACCTCGGTGTTGGATGTACAGCAAGGAATAAGGGTTAATGAGTCTGCAACAGTTCTGGAAACCGTCTCATTTACACAGTTCGTGAACATGACTGTTACTGTGGTTCAGGAGAAAAACAATGCACTATATGTGGGTTCGAGTCACGTCGATTTTATTGGTAATTACACGAACTAGAATCGTGTATCTGACCTATGCTACATTGCTACTGACAGTAAAAACAACTATAGAAGGCTACCTGAACTACCAAAACTAACTCAATCACAATTGCTAAATGAGCTATCAAATAATATTTAGAAGCATTTTTTTTTTCCAGATTTTTTATGCATTAAATATACAGGTTATGCGACTTTGACCCATTTAACCTTTTTTATTTATCTATGTGAGCACACATTTGATCTGTTAGAGATTAAAGATAACCAGAATAGACCCGTTTATAAGTGAATGTGTCGAAATTTTGCCATTTTTAGCTGTCATGTTCGTTAACATGTTCCTCGCTAACTTCAGTGATTGGCCTTTTGAACACGACGGCTCCAAAGTTTTAGTTAAAGTAAATCCTTGCTCAGATTTTCATGACTGATCACTGCTTAAAGGTCATACAAAACTTCCATGTCTGTTAATATATTATGGTAGGGAAACCATCTATCACATCTACGAACGCAATATATCAACATATGTAAAAGTAATCAAATGCTATTCTAAATATAACTTAAAACAAACTCAATATTGTATACAATGACATAAATAATCTCAACATTCTTTAATTCAAACATCAATAAAATAATACCTACTTACATGACTCTATCTGTTAATTATAACTATACAATATAGCTGATATCCGTACATGAATAAATAAAGTTATAACTATACAAGAAAACTGATATCTTTACATGACCAAGTCAAAATGTAAATTACAAGTCATGCCCGCCCATCATGCGGGCTTAGAAACTATATATCAAAGTGGCATTGAGTAATGGTCACATCTCCAAATACTATAACGTCTTCAGGTGCAAATATCATGTCAGTAGGGTTATGCTATGCAATATCATTATATTTGTCACAGGATAAACATATCGTGCAACATAGATATTCTTATACATATAATACATAAACGTTAAAACACCTCTAACATATTCGCCGATGGCCCCAAACCTACACAAATACTAATCCTACACGATTACTGATGACATGAAGAATATCCTTAATCTTTATATTAAGATATGATTGTGCTATCAACATCGAAGATCTTTTAAAACTCAATGATGTGATGAATGGATATATATTAACATGCATCAGATGATCATTTTCTACTACCCTTTTTTCGCTACAGTAAAATATGCCAACAATAATTATAAGACATGCCCGCCTGAGGCGTATGTCAACGATAATTATAAGTCATGCCCGCCCAATGGGCTATAGGGCGGGCTTCGACAACTAAAACCATCCAAATTATAATTAAAAGTCATGCCCGCCCAGTGGGCGGGCTTTGAAGTCTAGTATATATATATATATATATATATATATATATATATATATATATATATATATATATATATATATATATATATATATATATATATATATATATATATATATATATATCAATACTTTCTCTCCTCTTTCACCATTTCCTTTCATGTCACCTTCCTTTTCTCTTTAATAGGAGGCTTCTAGGGTGTTAATCAAATCGAGTCGACCCGGATCGGGTTCAGGCCATTCGGATCGGGTTCGTTCAAGTTGGGGTCTACCCTAATATGAGTAAAATTGTTATAAAATTGCGTGTTTGTTCTAGTTTAGATAGATATTTAATAAAAAAATATATATTAAAAACTACTATTTAAAGAAACCCTTATTCGGATTTAGACGAATAAAATCTTATTATGATTTTTAATAAACGTTTGTTATATACGAACCTTCTCATTCAAAACAAAGAAGCTTGTGCTGTTTATGACTAATGTATCCTGCATAAAAATTGTTCACATCCCTGCATCCGCTTACAAACTTTGGGAGCATTGAGCAACACATTTCTCATTCATAACAGATGTGTAGTTATTATGTTGATTAGACTGGGCGGCAAGGTGGTGAAACCATCACCATTTCTCCAAGTTTCACGCGCAAGCTCTCTTGCCTAGTACCCAACTTCACGCGCGAGGTGTGGTTTCCAAGAGGAGTTAAGGTGGTCAGACCACCAAGCGAAAACCAAGAAAAAACGGGGCTTATGTGTGATATTAACGTTTATATATTCGTTCGGAGTAAAAAAAAAAAATCATACCACCCCATTTATTTCGTTTTTAAATACCACAAACTACTATTTTTTAAACACAATCTAAATCAACACTCTCAACTTACTTACTTATCATTTTAAAAAATTTCAAGAAACACTCCCGAAACATCATCGTACCCAACGAAGAAATATCAAAGCAATCCCGACACCGAAGGACCTTCAATTAGGAATTTACTCCCTCGCCAACCCAACTCACTTACGGACCACATATTATATTATAACAAGCTACCAAACTACATAACCGTATGTTGCGTCTTGATAATCGACTATGTTAATATTTGGAGTTTATGTAACGCCTTTAATTTTTAGCTTGTTTTAATTTGAAGTTACGTTTTGATATTTTTACTTTACGTTTTAATTGTGTAAGTATAAAAAAAGGGATTAATGTGAAGATGGTTTCCTGCTACTAAAGGTGAAGAGGGTGAGGATTAAGAGGAAGAGAAAGCTGACGTGACTTGAGGTATATGATGAAAACTATTTCCTTGCCATTTAGCCTTTAAAGTGAAGTATGATTTGAACTTTGATGTGATAATATAAAATTTATTTATAGTTTTTACGACTTTATTATTCATAGATATAAAATACCTTTTAACGTCTATAGGATTGATGAATCAATGTTATGACACAAATATTATGAGTTATATTGAATGAATAAGTGGAATCGAAATACGAAGATTTTTTAAGCACTCGATATGATAATTCGGAGTTAAAGTTTACACACTGTCACGTCAGTTTTACTTTTTCACCTTGAAATAAAAAAAACATGTTATCATAACTCACCATTAATAACTATTTTTAAAATTAACCATAAATAATTAATACTTCTTTAATAATGCATTATAAATATTTACATATTAATTTAAAGTGTTAATTAATGTTAATATACATTGGTTACAATATAAGCAATTTTTTCTTTAAAATGGATAGACAACCAAGATTACTACTGCCCAAATTATGTCCCACTATTTTGACATTTTTATCGAAAAGTTATCCAACCCCCCCCCCCCCCCCCCCTATTTTTGTTATCAACCCCCTATTTTGTTTTTTTTTTATTTTTTTTGATTTTTTTTATTTTTATAATTTTGTTTATTTCAAAAAATTATAAACCTGAAAGTACGAACAGAAATATAAAGTTTAATAAGTCAACACTAAAACTGTCAGTAAATACGGAGCAGAAACTGACAAAAAACTGTATTATCTAAAAAGTCAAAGGGACAAGGAATCTCCCCTTGATTGACATGAAGGGGGCTGTATAGTATACCTTCTTATCCTCTACTCCATTTTACACACAGACAAATGACGATATATTCTATCCACCTAATTGTTTCATTCATCTTCCAGAAGCTTTTATCATCTTTTTTTTCACGGTAAAATGTTCGGCACATTTCCGGCTTGATTTTATTCTTTTCTTCCTTTCTTTTTTTTATCTAAATCTCCTTCTTCTTTAAACACAACGTATACATAGTACTCTAGAGGGTAGAAAAGATTTTTTTATTTTTTTATTGCAGCTCACCTTAACGTGACGATTAAGGGTTAACGACCCTTAACGCCACCACTCGGTATGGTTAAGCACCAAAAGTAAGGTTACGCACTTGCACGTACATACGAGTGCTCCATAAGTATTATTTTTAATTTGGATTAGCAAAACTTAAACTGGAACCTATAATATCACATTGAGATTATTTTAACAATTGTATTAGACATTACTTAGAGTAAAATTCACAATGGGCTGTAAACTCGTTTTATTGACTCATTAAACTCAATAAAAAGCATGAAACTCAAATTTAGAATAATAAATAGATAGATATTACTTACTTAAATAAAAGTTCAACAATGGCTTACTCAAAATTTATTTAACTTATTAATCTCAATTAAAGTATGAAACTCAAATTTTAAAGATAATGGATAGATAGATACTCATCATCTTTGCACATTCATTTTTTTTTCTTTTTTTACAAGAGAAGAGAGTCATTTTGATTTCATATATTAATCAAGCATAAAGTGGAAGATGTAGATGAAAAAGCATAGGTTGGGAAGGTTTTAAAACAAAGCATAAGTGGAAAAACTCCACTAACAGGCATCGACAATGCTATTATATTAAACATCCTCCGTACATAGTTGTCTGGTTTTAAATATCTTGAGATTAAATAAATAAATAACATCAAAGCACGAATAGAGGAAGTAATGATTTATTTACATATTAATAGATTACGAATATAAAAAACGTACCTTAAGATCTTAGCTGAACAATATCAACTTGATTCTTTACATCTTAACAAAGAATTGGGATAACGTGGAATCCTTACCGTTTTGTTCCACATCCAATTAATTACTAAGTAATATTAACGAGCTTTGTACACACGTACTTAACGGCTAACGTAATGGTGTAGCAATTGGACACAAGAACCAAACTAATTTTTTATGAAATTAGGATGGCATTTGAAGAATCTGGACCGAACCGAAACCGTACGAAACGGTACCGTTTCCGATACGGTACATACCGTACTACGAAATAAGGAGAAAAAAATTCGGGACCACTAATTTGGTACGGGACCGGTACCAAATCGGGAAATTCCCGAAAAAAACCGGGAAATCCCGATTTCCCGGTACCGGTAGCGGTACCGATACCGGTACCGGTATCTGAATCTCGTTCGGTACGGTACCGGTACCACTAATTTATGCTCGAGAAAAAATCGGTACCACTAATTAGGTACGGGACCGGTACCGTGCTCATCCCTACTTGAAAGCTATGGATCGACACCCTACAATAAGTGTTCGACCGGTTATGGACAAGAAGAGAGGAGAGAATAGTTTAGGGTTAATAACAATGCATTAGCTAAAAACCCTAAGCCTTATGCCTTGGTATTTATAGGCAATACCTAGCTTAGGGAACAAGTTGCCAACCGAATGGGTTTTTTGTCCCATCGTCCAATCGGCCATACACCCTCCAATGGGTTTTCTAGAACCTTCCAATCCTCTTTTTCACTAATAGTCCTTTAACTATTAACTTAACGACCGTTAGTCAATTCGGTTAACTACTTAACGTCCGTTATGTATCATTTCGTGTCCAAATAATTAAAATACATAACTATTATATATATTAATTATTTACGTTAGTCATTCATACGTAAAGTGTGCAATCCCTCGAACCCGAGTTCGAATCTAGTCATACACGATAATATTTTTCCATTTAAACTCTAACAGCTCCCACTTGGAAATCTATTAAAAGTGTAATGACATTGGTTAGCGTCTAGCAACACGCCAATGCCCCCAGAACAACTCGGGTAGTGGTTCTCCTGGAAAAAACCATTCGATGATTCATCATCATACTTATCCTTTTGCTTCTAATACTACATTAATAAAGATATGGATCAAAGTCATTCTTTATTAATAATTTTGTTTCTCGTTGTTTATGATTAAATAAGATTACCAAATCTTCTGAACCATTTATGGGAGATCTTGGGTGTGGCCACACAAACATCTTACCAATCCTACGAGGGGCCCAGCAGTATTAAACTCCAAACAGTTTGAAGGAACAAATTCTATCTTGACTACGAGCATAACTCATGCACTTCGCAACGCTTCTGAAAACAATCCTTATAGCTACCAGTTACGTATAGCGGTAGATTGAATCACAGAAATGCACTACATGCATGACAGTTATCTGGCATCTCAAGTCTGAGGATAACTATATACTCATGATTTACTTGATGACAATATCCATAAAGTAAACTCATGTCGGCGGGATAAAGTCCTATACTCAAACAATTTGAATATCATGTGAAATTGGCATGACAACGCATCAATATACTTTCAAGTATATTATACCAATACTCAGATTTACCTTAATTTAATGATATTCCCATATCATTAACTGGCAACGGACAGTTTAGAATATATAAATATATTTAAGGATATAAACATGCAAATATAGTATATATTATTAAGAAAATGATAACAAAACATAACCATTATTTCATTCCATTAAAATTAATAACTGTTTTACAACATCCCAATATCCAAACACTAATCACAGATATGCATGAAACTATTAGCTAAACGAAGTCCTATGCCATCAGAAAGTTCTTTAAGCTTTCCTCCGGGTAGAGCCTTCGTTAATGGATCTGCTAAGTTGTTATCTGTGTGAACTTTGAGTAATTCGATCTCGCCAATATCCACTTGTTCCCTAACATAGTGATATCGAATCGGGAAATGACGGGTGCCCTTCATGATTCCAGGTTCATTGGCAAATGTAATTGCGGCTGAATTGTCACAATACATTTTTATAGGTCTTTCGATTGAGGGCATAACTCCAAGCCCTGAAACAAACTTCCTAATCCAGACTGCTTCCATTGCAGCTTCTAAGGGAGCAATATACTCGTTTTCTGTAGCAGACATCGCAATAGTGCTCTGCTTTTTGCTCTTCCAATCCACAGCTCCTCCATTGATGACAAAGATGTAACCCGTCTGAGACTTCGTATCATCTTTATCACACTTTCAGGATGCATCGTAGTAACCTGTAACACACAGCTCTGCTTCTGGATTTCTCCCATACACTAAAAACATATCCTTCGTAGCTCTCAAATACTTGAGAATATGTTTCACAGCTGTCTAGTGGAGTTCACCTGGATTCTGCTGATATCGACTGGTAATGTTCTGAGCAAACGCCACATCGGGCCTTGTACATCTCACCGCATACATAATAGATCCCACAGCCGAAGCGTACGGGACTCTTCTCATGCGTGCCTCCTCTTCAGGAGTTGAAGCACAAGCTTTGCTACTCAAGCCATGATCTACTTGCATTGGCAAAAATCCCTTCTTGGAATTTTGCATATTGAATCTCTTCAATATCTTGTCAATGTAAGCACTTTGACTTAAACCAATTAATCGCCTTGATCTATCTCTATAGATCTTGATTCCCAGAATGTATGCTGCTTCCCCTAGATCTTTCATGGAAAAACATTTCCCAAGATAGGCTTTCACCTTATTCAAACTTGGAATGTCTTTACCCATGATCAATATGTCATCGACATATAGAACTAGGAAAATAACACCACTCCCACTAGCTTTGTGATATACACATGACTCATCAAGATTCTGAGTAAATCCAAACCTTTTGATTTCTTCGTCAGATCTTTTATTCCATTGACGTGATGCTTGCTTTAATCCATAAATGGATCTTTGAAGTTTGCATACACGGTTTGGATATTTTGGATTCACAAACCCCTCAGGCTGCGCCATATAGATGTCTTCATCTAGACGACCGTTCAAGAAGGCGGTTTTTACATCCATCTGCCAAATCTCATAATCATAGTATGCAGCTATGGCTATGAGAATCCTAATAGCCCTAATGTCAGCTACAGGAGAAAAGGTCTCCTCATAGTCAACTCCATATGTTTGAGTAAAGCCTTTAGCCACCAAACGGGCCTTATAGGTGTGTACATTGCCATCCATGTCAGTCTTCTTCTTGAAGAGCCACTTACTCCCAACTACCTTGGCATTAGGAGGAAGGTCTACTTCAATTCAGACTTGATTGTCTTTCATGGATTGCATTTTCCCATTCATAGGAATATGCCATTTATCCTTTTCAGGATCATTCATGGCAGCTCTATAATTAGCAGGCTCTCCAAGGTCCCCTAATATAGTTTCCTCAACCTCTACGTTAAGACATAGACGTTCAGGTGCTTTCACAGTCCTTGCGGATCTGCGAATGGGAATCACATCAACTTCAGGTGGAGGACCCAGACTATCTGGTTCCACAGGAAGTTCATTAGTGTTTTCAGAAGGTAATGTATCCTCTTAATCATCTTCCAGATCAAAGAGCCTCCCACTGAACTCTTGAGATATTAGATATTTTTCAAGAAAATCTGCATATCTGGCAACAGTTACCTTTTGTTCAGGTGGAAAGTAAAAGTAGTAACCCATCGTTTCCTTTGGGTATCCTACAAAGATACATTTAACAGATCTTTGTTGGAGTTTATCAGCTGAGTCACGTTTAACAAATGCCTCGCAACCCCAGACCTTAAGATAAGACAAGTTAGGCGTTTTCCCAAACCATAACTCATTGGGTGTCTTATCCACCTTCTTGGTTGGAACCATGTTTAATATGCGAATCACAGATTCCAAGGCATAATCCCAAAAGGATAACGGCAGAGTAGTAAGATTAAACATAGATCGAACCATATCTAATAATATACGATTCCTTCTCTCAGATACACCATTTTGTTGTGGAGTATATGGAGATGTGAGATGCTGAACAATTCCATTCTCACTTAGATAATCTTTAAACTCCTGACTAAGGTATTCACCACCTCTGTCGGATCGAAGAGCTTTAATCTTCTTTCCTAGTTTCAATTCTACTTCAGCTTTAAAAACCTTAAATGTTTCAAATACCTCATGTTTATGTTTAAGAAAATAAACATAACCATAACGGCTGAAATCATCCGTAAAGGTTAAGAAGTAGCAAGCACCTCTCTTTGACATATGTCTAAGTAGTCCGCACACATCAGTATGTATTAAACCAAGTAGATCATCAGCCTTTTCAATACGGTTATTAAAAGGTTTCTTGGTCATCTCCCCAGATATACAAGATTCACACTTATCAAATGATTCATCATTGATATCTTTCAAAAGCCCATCACGTTGCAGCTTTTGCATGCGAGTCTTGCCTATGTGGGCAAGTCGACAATGCCAAAGATAAGACGAATCCAAGACATTCTTGACTCTCTTATTGTTGATGCTATACATCAAATTATAATCACTATGTTCATTCATATTAATCTCAAACACACCATTTACAGCAATCGCATCAAAGTAAAAAACATTATTTAATGAAACAGAAATCTTATTGCCAGAAATAGTATGATGAAATCCCAAATTCAACAAACAAGCAAAAGAAATAACACCTCTAACAATAGACGGTGAATAATGACAATTCTTTAAATTAAGTATCAAGCCCGAAGGAAAAACTAATTCAAAAATTCCTATGGCTTCAACTGCTGCTTGTGCACCATTGCCCACTTGCAGAAATTGCTCCCCATAGGCGAGTCTCTTTTGCACTCTAAATCCCTATAGCGTATTACAAATGTGAATACCGCATCCAGTATCATATACCCAGGAATTTAATTTACGAGTTAGTGAAAATAAGTCAATCATAAAGAAATTACCTGAAGTACTGGCTTGCCCAGTCTCACCCTTTAACTTTTTCTGTCGCAACTCCTCGAGATAAAGAGGACAGTTCCTCTTCCAGTGTCCAGTCTCGTGGCAGTGATGACAACCTTGATCCTTTTTATTTGGATTAGGCTTGTTCTTCTTAGGGGCCTTCTTAGGTTCAGGTTGATAAGACATAACTTGTTTACCCTTATCAGTAGCTTTACCTTTCCCCTTATTCTGCGGTTTTGGTTTTTGAACCCTACCCCTCTGTATTGCTAATACTTGTGGAGTAGGAGCCTTATCCTTTCCCGGTAGACCCTTCTCATAATCAATGAGCATTGCGAGTAATTCAGTTATTGTCTTCCCCGAGCAATGCATGTTGTAATTTTAAACAAAACCCTTAAAGTCCTTATTAAGGGACCTATTGATTAAGTTCACATAAACATTGTCGGTTAAGACATAACCCATAGTATAGAGACGATCGATGTAATCTTTCATCAGCAGCACATGATCTCGCACGGGTTTACCTTCCTCTTGCCTACAGCTATGAAATTTATTGATCAAATCATAAAGTTCGACAGCTGGAGGTACCTCATAGGTTTTCTGGAGTTCTTCAAGCATATCTTTAGGAAAGTAATGCTCAAACTGTTTTTGCAACTTTGGCACCATGCTATTTAGCATTAAGCATGCTACCTTGTAACACCCCCAAATTTGGTTTGTGGCAGCGGAAAAGTAATTTGGGTGTTACGGTGAGGATCGAAGTTTAAATCTCAGAAAACGGCCCGAGAAGGGCGTTTTGAAAGTTATATGTCATTCAAAATAATATTTTCGATACAAAGGTAAATTATTTGATTTGAAAATCCCATAAAAAGATATGATAATTTGGAGAGAATGACATATTTGATTTTACACCATTAAAGTTATCAGAGTAAAGGATGCCCGCTCCGTGTCTTGTCCTGCTACGTTAATTACCTGAGATAAACATGCTTAAAATGTCAACACAATGGTTGGTGAGTTCGTGGAGTTTATAGAAAATAACTTTATTTGAAAGGTGTATAGTGATTTTCGAAATAAATAATAGTTCTTCATTTATTAATAAGTCGCGTTGAATAAAAATTCACAAGTATTTCATGTATGACCTCAAACGGTCATAAGTTTCAAATTATAGACGAATAGGAGCTACGTTGTTATATGCTCGAAATGATATATTGGATTAGCCTTTGAAAGTGACTATATACTAAGCCTTTTTAGTTATCTTTATAGACTTCTCAATTTAAATCACATATGATAACAGCTAAAGTTCATGTACGAGATTCATAATCATATCACGTAAAGTAATAATAGTCTAAAGTCTGAAATCTATTAATGTAAAGTGGTGGTCTCTAGTACAGCTGTATCCTAGGATATATATATGAAACATTCATATATAACATTATATTGCCATCGGCCTCATGAAGCGCAAAGCGTTAACAAAGTACCGTAAAACGGAGGTGATCATCAAATTAATGATGAAAAATTGGCCCTCGAGTAATAGGTGAATCGCCATTTCCTATTTTTCTCAAATATAGCGCATCGCGACTAATACGACTAGCGGTTAAGCATTCCGTCCTAGTATTAGTGGGATAGGTTGTCAGTCCACCAACAGGTTTCGAAGCTGTTGCTATATTCGCGCTCACCGCAGTGATTAATGGCTCATAATAAAGGGACTTTTTTGGCAATAAAGTAAGCTTAGGCAATATGGGTCTCAAAGTTCATAAAATATACATATTCTGATCTTGGCAATTATTTCTAATGGAATATAGAAATATCATAACGAGTAACAGTTCATTCATTTGTTATATGAATACATATGGTGAATTTCAGTATCATGTTACGTCAAGTACTTCAGAGATGTTATGTTTCAAGTTCCATGTTTAAGATAGACAAACTATTTGCACATATATTGAGCATATATTCTTTTCAAGTATAATTCGAATAGATAAAGCATAGTTAATAATTTCGAGTAAGTCATAAGAGATTTCAAGTAGTATAAAACAGTTAAAGCATGTATCTCCCCAAAAGAGTTATTAAAACAAGTGTGAAAAGTAGGGGCCACGACTCACCTGGAGCGTATCCGGCAAGACGAAATTATAAGATCAAGTAAACGATCACGAAAACTTCTTCAATACTAGACCTGAATATAAGCGAAGTCTAAGAGTCTAATTTTTCTACTAATAATGAATGCGGGAAGGATGAATCGTATAACGATTTGATCGGTGATGTGAGTGAGTGATATGCTTAAAATGCCTCAAGTTAAAAATATAATATATCTATAATATTATCTCGGTTCTTATCTCAATCGACCAAAAATATTACTTTCTCGAAATATGCTGAAATAATATGCAAGTGAGGTCGCTAATATTTCTAATAGCGAAACTATAAATAATGCATAACTTATAATGAAAAATGCATTTGAAATGAAGGGTGTAAAATGAAAATAAACTAAGAATGTCAAGTGAAATTAAATAAGTCCTTGTTCTTTTCAGAGTTTATACTTTTTAGTCTAACTGTGATCGCGTTACGTCGTTAGTCCTTGGTTAGGTCCAAAGTCCATAATAGTCCAAATCTTGTCCATATGTCCATATAAGGCTCGGAGTTCAATGGTATGTCAATTTAAGTCCTTTGTTAACTGTTTTCATAGCTTCAGTCCATAAGTTTCTCAGGTTGGCAGTTTTGGTCCTTTCGGTTAACTCGCGTTACATTTTTAGTCCTTTTTGCATAAAAATGAAGGGTAAATTATTCTGAAAATTTCTATAACTTTATTAGGCTTATTACAACTTATTTAAACTGCTTACTTCAGAAAATAGCTTATTTTGGCTTAATGGGCTTTTTAAGCAAAACGTTAAGGCCCGTTAACATTTAAATGGCTAATTGGGTTTGAAAGCTTATTGGGTTTTGACTTGGGCTCACGAATGGATTTTTTAAAGATAGTTCCAGTGGGCTTATCAAAGGTTTATCTGATTTGGTTTAATGGCTAGTTAAAAACCCACGTTTTGAATGTATAAAAATGCTTGGTCCTATATAACGTTTTTGGAATGAGATTTCTAAAGGGTGCTTGTGATTTTAGGGCTATGTAATTTACCTTTATCTCAAAAGTTCCACTTTACTAGTGTATGCATATGTTTTTATGAGATCAAAGTAAGTTAGCATGAGGTTAACATTTTATACGTATGACTTATATTGGTGAGTTTTATGGTTTTGTGACTAACGTGCGTGTGATAACGATTCATTATGTTTTTAAAAGAGTGTGAGCAAAATAAGGCAAGTTATGTTCACGTTTCCTAGCCAACCGTTAAGGTGGAAATTACTATCTATGTTCAATGAATAAAGGAGAGCGTTTTTTATATTAAAATGAAACTTGTAAGTGTGATGTTTACATAAAATGATACATTAGTGTGCCTGTGAGGTATGTGTTTTTATTCATTAGCCAACCCAAAGGATTTGGTGGTCATTCTACGTATGTTATGGATTAAAGAAAACGCAAAAGGAATTGAAACTATGCGACTACATGATCGACGTGAACCAGTGCGATATATGAAATGGTTTTAGATAAAAGAAAGAATAG
Source organism: Artemisia tridentata subsp. tridentata (assembly GCA_021014915.2). Taxonomy (NCBI): domain Eukaryota; kingdom Viridiplantae; phylum Streptophyta; class Magnoliopsida; order Asterales; family Asteraceae; genus Artemisia; species Artemisia tridentata. Next base: position 206,318,565 of record CP139503.1, read on the forward strand.
AAAAAGAATCAAGTGTGACTTACAACACATCTCGAGATGGAATATTGATCGGAAACAAGGAAATGGAATGGTAGCTCTTGTGATCGATCGCCAAGGAGCTGAGTTAGCTCGTTACGTATGAGAGGCGACTTCAGAAGCTTGTGAAAGGCCTTAACCTTCTTCAATGATTTGAACAGGAGGGTTTCTCGGGGTATATATTTGAAGGTAATCGATTTATAGGTGAGGGAGAGTGAGAGTTATCAAGTTGATATGTGAGGGTGTTTGCTTATATAGAATCAGATATCAAAATATTATACGCGTATATAGTTAGCATGTTATGGCAATGGATGTTACACGTACTTAGACATATTTGAATGGAAGATTGCATGGCACAAAATTTATACACGTTCATAAGATTACTGTATTCCAAATGTATACACGTTTCAATATTGTATGTTATGGTTAGTTCATATTACACGTACATATACTTTGAATTGGAAAGATTGCATGATAATAGTCCTTACACGTTCACATTGCATGTTTTGGCAATTCTTGTAGCAAATATTAGCTACACTTCTATATTTAATTTAGTTTGAGGTATAGTTTGATTCCGGTAATTACTAATGTTAAGTCCTTAAGTCGCGAAACTTAAAACTAGGTAACGTAAAAATATATCGTTTATAAAAATGTCAAAGTTTATTAATATACTCCAACTAAAAATATTAGACGTGTAACAAGTTTGACGGAGAGCGTATACGTTAATAAAATCTAATAGGGTTCAGTATTCGTATTACGTAAAGAGTATAATGTAAAATAAAAATAAAAATATCAAAGTGACAATAGTTCATATAAAATATATAGACTTATACAAATCTTGTGTTGGTCGTGAGTATAGTATAATAAAGAAAATTTTAAATTTCCCCGTAAAAATGGGCCTTGTTAGACGGGAAGTTGAGGTTATTATAAATTAACAAAGATTATCGTAACGGATTTTTGTAGGATCTTACATACCTCATTATGCAAATCGAACTCCTTTTGCCAATCAGCTTTGACCTCATCAGATGCATCATCAGCTGGTTGCGAAGGGCAAGGCTTAGTCAAATAATCAAGCTTCTTGGTCACTCGCAGGACAATCCTCAAGGACCGATGCCAATCATTGAAATTAGGCCCAGTCAGTTTTTCCCTCTCAAAGTGAGCTTTAAAAGCGGAACCAGCAGAAGTGTTGTCGGGTTGAGCCATTTCTACAGAAATAAGTTCAAATATTAGTATTTTCGATAATACAATTTTCAAGAAAAGAAAATTACCCAGGAAATACAATATAACCATTTAATTCTCTTGAAAAACTAGGATCCAACTTTTCATAGTTCCACTACATCAGTTGATCTGCTAGTAGTGAAAGTACAAAAGATGGTAACTTGTCGTACAATAATTGGCAAAACAATTTTCGACTCCTAGATAGTTATGGGAATTACATTTGCCAAACAATTTGCAATGTAAGCATGTTTCTTCCCATCTCATGCTTTAAGTCTCAAGGTCTCACTTATAACTTAATTAAGTCGTCTAATTTAGAAACATGTAAATTCACATAATTTTATCACATCAGTTGATCTGCTAGCAATAAAAGTATGTAATTTACCTTGTTATAAATATCTGTGTCAAGGTCTCACTTATGTCAGATATTAACTTTAAGTGTCTTTTATAATTAGATAGCATGGACTTAAATTTTAAGGGTATTTATTTTGATGTGACAATCAAAATATGTACAAAGAAGCATGCACTCATCTTTGTATCATAGGTTTTCAAAACAATTTTAATTACCAATTCGCTAAGAGTTAAATCAACAAAGTTTTAATTGAGGCGTTGAGTAACTTACAACTTTGCCTTAAGATGCTTCGTACATATGATGGTGTACTTGGTAAGTCTAATTTGACGCACATGCGAGCGGAGAGACAGAATGGAGTCTCTTTAAGGCCACAATTTAATGCGAAACCAACCTTATACCCACTTTATAGTTTGTCAAATTAGGTCCGCCGCTTCGACCATTTGTACAGTTGCATCAATCAATTAAAAGTTTATGATTCAAAGTCTTATAAAATTATGTAGTAAATTATTAAATTGCTAGTCTCGCCTGGGAGCAAATTACCGTGCGAAGCGAACCACTGTCGGCACATAAAACTTGGCAATAAATAATTTACCACATTAAGGTTTCATAGTTATTAGGTCCATTTAATTTTTATACCAAAATCACCCTCTTTTTGCTTACAATTCAAGAACAATTTAAACAAATAAGACAAGTAATTTTAACAAAAAATTAAATAAACACAAATAACGCATATAATCTTAACAATTAAATCATATAGCCACATGCAAACCTTTTGATAAATCCTATTAATAATCTATATGTGTAATTATTATGTATATAATTAATAAAACTCCCATTGGTTTTCGAGCGCATTGTACCCAATGGACCACAGACGCCAACAATTGGCCGCGTAAGTTTTAATAATTAAATACCACATATAATTTTAGATTTATCTAAAACATGTAGCATATAAAACAAACCCTAATTCATAAATCCTTGCATGAAGAATCATGAATTAAACAGGAACGTAACCCTTATTCAAATAAACACATAAACATGACCTAATTTAGGGTTACAAAACTAACTTTTTAATTAACAAGGGTCGAACCCCCCCAAATTATGTTTCGAATTAATTTTTAGATCTAGTATTAAAACCCTAAAAAAATTCGACTAACAAACATGTAAATCCAAATCAAGATTTGATTTTTATTATGTGTTTCGATAATAACAATTACATGTTAAATTGGCTCGTGATGCCACTGTTGGTTTTAAATATCTTGACATTCAAATAAATAAATAAACATCAAAGCACGTAATAGCGGAAGTAAGGATCTAATTTAACATATAATAGTATTACCGAATATTAAATACACTACTAGAATACTGAGCAACAGCGACGAAAATTAGTGACTGAATTAGTCTGTCGCACAAAATTGGTTCACAGTGACAAATTAGTGATAAATTAGCTACAAATTTGGCTTTGATAAATTTGCGACGAATAAGTGACAAATCAGTAGCAAAATTAGAGAGGAATTACGCATCTGTTACAATTCTATCGCTAAATGTAATCATATAGAGACGGAGTTAGCGTCGAACTTAGGTCGGAACTATTAGCGACAGAATTATGACCACATAACGATGGACTTTTATTACCTGTCTCAAATACGTCGCTAAATTCTTTTCACTTAATCACTGATTAGCGATAGACTTGAGTATAATAATATAGTGACATATCTTTGAGGAAACATCAATAGAGTAACAACCAGGAATTGGACATCGGGACCTGAAACGCTCACAAAGATATAACTCTTCAAGTATCTCCATAAGAAGAAGACAATCTTAATAATCGTTTGGTAAAAACCCTTTACTCATCTTCACATCTTCGATTGTATCTTATTTGGTGACACTTTAGGCTTTTGATGGATGACTTCTATGGCTGTAAACGAACTGAACGTTTAGTGAACATTTCTTGAACTGTTCGGTAAAAAGTTCATTTATGTTCGTTTATTTATTAAATGAACGAACATGAACAATACTTTACGTCCGTTTAGCTAAATGAACGAACATGAACAAAAGCCGCATTCGTTCATTTATGTTCGTGAACGTCCAATTATGTGTTCGTTTATGTTCATTTATTTATTTATGTTCGTATATAATATATTTTAATTGTATAATTTTAAAATTGTTTTATTTAAACAAAACGACACTTATAAAATAATATATTGTGCATAATTTAATAAAGTTTATGTTGTTTGTCTATTTTCATTTATGTTCGATCGTTTAGCGTTCATTTAGTGTCTTAATAAACGAATATAAACGAACATGAATAACTTATTTTCTTAATAAACGGACATGAATAAGAAAACTCTTCCGTTTAAGCGTTCGTATCCGTTTATTTTTCCGGTTAAAACTAAATAAACGAACATGAACAAGGCTCCGTTCGTGTTCGTCCGGTTCGTTTACAGCCCTAGGGACTTCACAACCGTCTTTAATGACCTGCAGAGGTAAAATGATACGTATAATTTATCATTTTGGCATATTAGGAAGTGTAAATTTTTTTATTTAATTTTAGAACGGCGTTTTTTTAACACCATATATACCACCTATCTCACAAGTGTCTCTAACGAGACTTGAATCCACAACCTCTTTGTTGGTGATCATCTCACATTACATACCACTAGTTCAAATGCCTTGGGTATAGGAATTGTAATTGTAATTTAGCGGTAAAACTACGAGTATGATGACTAAAAGGTATTCAATTTTAAAAGGAAGTGTTAAAATACAAAAATAGGTATGAGTTAGTTTTAATAATGAATTAAAGGAAATGAATTGAAAAAGAGTTAGCCAAAACGGATACTGACTTTCTTGTTCTCCCTTTTTGACTCTTTTTTCAAGCGTAACTGCCCATCTTTTCCTTTTAGCCTTTGGGTCTAGAGTTGATGTGCTAAGAAGAAAGAGATTATTTAAGAAGAACATAATAGCGACAACACATGTGCAGATACAACAAGTCAAGAATAATCCCATAACTGACGACCAATAATAAACGCAGAACATAATACATGGTTTATGCATGCAGCATGCTAATTCTATATATGCTGCTCTGTTATTTGTTTTTAATCAAAATCGGCATATGTTCAATAAGGGCCATAAAGCCCAAACAGATTACAAGAAACAGAGGCCACATCTGGACAATAATACAACACAGACCTACCAAATAGAAACCCAAACATGGACTTCCAATAAGATGTCTGGGGCTGGGACACTAAACTGTACCTATTAGACTTGAGAAAACTAGCAAGACTACCACACATAATGGACATAAACAAATAAACTGACACGAGCACACAAAGAAACACATGCCACTGACAAGAAACCACACAGGAATAAGCATAGCATCAGGAGCAGAGCAACTGCCACACAAACTGAACTTACTGCATGTTATTTGTTTCTGATGTGTTCATGAAGCCACCTAACATTGACACAATGTAAAAACCATGCTACCTTATACTTAAATACTCATTAATTCACAATGAGAGATCAACCATCACAATCATTTGAGTTTTTTAGGATAACCTTCTAAAATTGTTGGGATGCAAATTGAGAGACGAGAAACCATATGATTTCTTATATCTATATTGAAATTCATATATTAAGCTATTTATTAAATACATAGATAAAACAAGACATGCATACACATATAAGCGAGTGTTTGTTGCAGAGAATCTATTTAGACATTTTATCAAACACTTTAAATACACACTTTTACAAATACGTGACAAAAGGAACATGCAATTGCTTTTTATGTATGGCAAAACAAAACATCCAATTGGTCACTAAGTACTAAGTAGCAAATGTAATAACAAACAATTTTATAATCGGCATATTTGCTTCTATTTTAACGAAAACAGAAACTCGTGATCGACATACATTTCTTGTACAAGATAATCACTCAACAACAAAGGATGAAGGGACACAGACACCTTGGTTCGTTGGTAGTTTCAATATTGTTGTTGTTGTTGTTTTTTTTTTTATTTTTTATCCAATCACTATTGACCTAAGATGAATAACATCAAATAAACATATGTCAAAGGTTTTATTTATTGAGCACTGAATAGAGAGAGAGAAGGGAAATCGTGTGTCAACTGTAAGGGTGGAAGAAGTGGAACTTACTCAACCCTCCAACCCTCCCAAAATTGTTCAATCAAAATTTTCCACCTCATTTCAACCCTCCATTCAACCTTTTTAGTGGCGCCCATCATTCTCAACCCTCCCATTCAACCTTTTACAAATATGGTCCCTGTAACGGTCAAATGGAGCGTGTGTTCTTCCTTCCCCGCTGCGATGTAGCAACCGCGAATTTTCCAGGTCATTACTTAACATTTAGGACTCAAAATAGTTTATTTTAGACATTTCATATGCTCTTACGTATAACTTATATCTTGTAGTAACCCGTAATTTTTCAAGTTATTAATTTCCTGTAAACTCGAAGTAATCAATTATGAAGTTTTATTCGAGCTATTTTATTCATTTTCACATTTAAAGTTTTGCTCTGTGTAAATTGAGAAACAACAAATGATATTGCCAAACAAACGATGTGGCAAAACTCACGTTCCATTTTACTGGAACCACACGCGTCCCGACACCGTGATAGTATGACATAGTTCCAAAATTAATACCGAGAGTTATTAAAATACGAGGCTCGTTAAATTCACTCGAGAGTTACGTAATCAAAAGTGTTCCCACGTGTCACCTTTTTATTTAACACTCACCTCTTTTATTTACCATTTAACATTTACATTTCACTTACATCTTTTATTATACACACACCTCTTATTATACTCAAAATACAAAAAGGAAAAGTAAATCTAAAATAATAAAATCCTACCCTTATCCCCACCAAGAAACCCACGCCTCCTCCTTCTCTCCTCTCTTTCTTCCATCTGCTTCGCTGCAAATTTTTCTGCTTCCACCAAGAATACATCATCACCCTCTTGGCCTCATACTCATGCCTATAACAAACAAGTTATGATGCCACCTCTCTGTCCATAAGAAAACAACTATCTCGCTGCTTATGTGAAGGACAACGCAAAGTCCAAGGAGGAGTGACTAGGATGTGATGAGGATTACCCTTTTGAGCTACACCTCCAATTGATTATCAAGATGGGGAGGGGCATATCTTCCTTTTATCACTCTATAAAAACTGAGTAACCCACAAGTGAGTCCACACCCTCTCAAAACTCCGCTAACAAAAGATTAATAGTAAGGATTCAATCATAACAAAGGGCTGTGGATTCGCTTGAAGACGGGTTCGGGTTATTTTTGGTCTCCTCATTAAACGGCACTAATTCTTTTGTAAGGATTAACTTCCTTGTTTGATTACTTCATTCGAACCTATGAAATTAATTTTATTGTTATAATAGTTTGGTATTATTCATTTTGTTATTATGTTGATCTCTCTAGTTTTTATGAATCGACTGAACATGTATTTTTTTTAGAAACTGGTTATATGTTTAAGTTGTGGTGTGGTTTAAAATGACTTTTGGAACTAATGAGAATCACAAGAACATTACTTTGAAATTATCTTTTGACTCAGAACTATAATGTTGTGCCATTGATGTGTTATGTCAAAATTTTCATCCTTGTAGTCGAGTAAAATTTTGGTGATAAATGGTGTCAAGATTTCTAGAACTAGTGTTCGACTTTAGGTTAGTCGAGTTTCCCCAAACGTGCTACTGTGAAGGTTTGTTCCTCGCTAGAATGTTATGGGTTTTGATCTAGAATCATGTTAGTCAAATTGTTAGTCTCAAAAGGGTGCACTTATAGTGTTTGTGTTTATGCCTATAAGAGATTTTAACTTTCAAAATGGGTCTTTGTAACTGCTAACCTCAATTCGACATTGGGCCAAGCCCATAGATCAAAATTCTATTTTTGTTTTTCCTAAGTCTTGCGTTAACACAGGACCAAGTCTTTTGACTTTTTTCGCCGAATTAGGCCTAGCAAATCCTAAATCCAAACAGTCCCTTCGTATTCAATAAGTGGGCCACAGCCCACTTCACCACACCAGAGTTTTAGTATATGTTCGTAGTGTATATAAAATTCGTCGTCAAAATCGTCAAAGTTATAAAACACGTCTATTACAAAATTCATGCTTTCATAATCCGACATTTAAATTGTTAAACTACAATCTCGCAACACACATATCTATCTAAACTACATTGTTGATGTTAGACTTCAGTTGTCATATTAAGAATTAAATTTTGTAAGTCATTTAATACTTCAAAAAGTTTGGTTTATTAAGACATGTAAATGCCTCAATCTATGATATATATATATGTTTTCAAACATATTAAACTCGACGTAATATTTTGCACATGAAATTATCTATTATTAAAACATCTTCTTTTTGAATGCTATAAACATATATATTTTTTCTTTATTTCTTATACACACTCACGCGCACTTTATAATATAAATACCCACCTCGACTATAACATTTTCCCTCGCGCCGTCAACGTCTTTCGATTATTAGTTGCCCCATACATAGTCTTTCAGTTATTGTCAAACTGGAGATTATTCATCTTATCATACGCGTAAGCACTTCCAAGAGCCAAAGGTCACAAACATTTAGAAAAATATGTTTTTTTTTTAAACTTAAATGCTGCCACACCAGCAACGACAACATAAACACTTTAAAACTTTTAAATTAAACTCATGAAGTCTTAAACTTAGTCGGTTAACTAAATTATGCCATACTAATCTAGGTCACGCGTTGGAGTTACTACACACCATTTGATTCTATTGCATTCAGATTTCCACTACACTGAGGTGAGTTCTCGTAGCCCCTTTTTCATTATGTTTTTCCTTGGGGGAAAATGGTACTCAAATGATACTTTAACTGTTTTTCATGCTGTGATTAAATTGTTTCATGATTTTGGACATTATGTGTGTTGATACAATTATGTGCTACTAGATGTTTTGACTGTGTGTACATGAATGCGCAACTGTTAACTCTTTTGAGAGCCGAAGCAATATGATAGATCTATCGGGGTAGCTCCCCACAGTGTATGTTTATGTGTGCAACCATCGTGGCAGGTTCAGTTGGCGCGACACTATTTTTGTGTGACTTGTGCTTATAATTGGTTATAATGCTCACTTTTGTCCTACACTATATTATCAAAGCTCAGCGGTTTTACTTTTAAACCTACGAGCTCACCAACATTATGTTGACGTTTTTGAGTATCCATTTTCAGGTGTTAAGGCTGAAGGTACCATAGGAGGTTGAGTATTGGCCTAACTTAGCAAGACTTAGTCAAGACCCTTCGGGGTTACATCTCATGGAGTTGCATTCTGAGATTAATTATTGATGTTGTGTAACTTGAGACCTCATGTTGTTTTAGATATTGTACTTATCCCGGTTGTGGGAGTTTGCGACTATTATCTATCGTATGTTATGCATTTAGTGTTTCTATGTTGTGACACCTTGTGTTCTTAACTATGAAGTCATACCCCGTAAATGTCATTCCGCTGCGCCATTTTTCGGGTGTGACATGTAAGTTCAAAGCTCGCTCACCCAGCTCACCAGCCCAGCTCGTTGCAGCGGCAGCGGTGTTCTTGTCGAGCTCGCTAGCTCGCCAACCAGCCCGCAGCTCCAATCCTTCCACTCAAAGTGAAAAATATGGCGGGGAAAATTAGCGGGCTATGAAAAATATGGCGGGGAAAATTTGCCAAAACGTGTGTCAAACTGAAGTGAATAGAGACCCGACCCGATTAAGCCTGTTCGGGTCGGGTTACTTGGACCAATAATTTATTCGGGCCAACTCGACTAACCTAAGTCCAAAATAGGATCGGTTTTGGGTTTTTTTTTTAGCCTCAAACTAAATTGAACTAACACGAATTGGCCCGAACCCGACTCAACTAACACTTTTACAATGTAAACATATTGAAGCAAGCAATTTTTTAAATCATTTTACTTATATTCTGGTCGACCCGAAGACCCGACCCGCATTGATCCAAACCCGACTAACCCTAGTTCTAAATAGGGTCGGGTTCGAGTATTTTTTTTTAGCCTTAACCGGAATTGACCTGAACCCGAATAACACCCCTAGTTACAAGCTTTGAGCATAATTATTGAAAATTTGGAATGACATTAAGCTCAAATGTATATTATGACTAAGCGGGCATTTGGCTTAGCTTATTGTTTACGTAAGATATGTATTGGGTGAGGTTAGCCAATCGTTTGGTTTCTCATGTTTAGTAAGGATCCAGAAATATGACCGGAGTCAAAAGTTGGGGTAACACTCACGATGCGGCTAGTGTGTGTATTTTTGTGTCGAGAATGACTTGGTCCATTTCAAGGAAATGACCCGGTATTTATAAAGATAATTATGTTATATAAGCGACTCATGTAATTAACTCATAAGCTCTTGCTAGGTGTTTGCGTAGCTTATCATAGCTATTAAAGTAAAATGACAAAAAAAATATATATCAACATAAAAATGTGTAATTATTAAATGAGGGTATAAAAGTCTTTTTGGATAATATACTTATATAAACCGAAGCCTGCTCAAATAAGCCACAAAGTTTGGGCTTATCAAAACCTCCTCATATAAGCTAATAAGCCTAAACATATAATTAAGTTTATATATGTTATAGCTAAAAAGCTCATAAGTACCTTAAATAAGCTTAAACAAGACCCCCCCCCCCCCCCCCGAGCTTGAGCTTATAACCCATAAAACTTGAGCTTATTGACTTAAGAGACAATAAGGCCAAATTGATATGCTTCAAAGCCAATAAACTTGAGCTTATTGGCTTTTCGTTTTTTAAAAGTTTTCGGCTACGATTTTTGCTCAATGTACTCATTGGGACAATATAGATTGTCCTACTTTTTTACAACATACTTTTACCTTTTCTTTTTATAACATACTTTTAGCTTTTCTTTTCATAGGAGTTAAATTCAAAAAATGTGTCACGCCTCGCGTATTAGCGCGCCTTATCGCGTCTTTTCATGCATCATCTCACGTCACGCCTAGAACTGACATTTTAGTCTATTGCGTAACGTGGAGGTCACGCCTCGCGCGCGCCTTTTAGAACCCTGGTTTGGCCTAACATAGATTAACTTACTGTCCTTTGAGGTAAGGATATTCAGAAAATCATTATTTTTATAGCCTTTGCGGGTTAAAAAATTAAATACGGCTAACACTATTCGATGTCTCTTATTTTGAACTATAGGTTTAAACTAAATTTGATTTGTATAAAAGAATCGCATGTTTTATATTTTAATAACTAGAGTAAGGTAAACAGGGTTTAGTAAAAAAATATAATTGAGTGATACCCATCTTTGTTTTAAACAAGTGTGATGCCCATCTTATCAACACAAGTCAAACCCTATGAATCAAATAATATTTGTTAAGATCTCGATCTTGACATTGGAATCTTACAATTTTACGATACTACAAAGCAAAAACGATTAGGATCATACGTAGTTTCGGATGAGCTTCTCCCAACTATGTCTCGTAATAGAATAGGTCGGCTTGCTCTGAGAAAGACGATCGATTATCTACCCAAGAAGATAGAGAGTCCCACATACGCGAAAATGTCACAAATAGAGTTAAACCAAGTAACATTGCAAAGGATCTTAGCAAGCTTAAGATCTTATAAGATCTCGATCTTGACAATAGGATATTAAGATATAATCCGATCTGATCTTATTTTTCTCGAAACACAAACTAAAAAACTATAAAGTTATTGATTATATATTACAGATTTTAAAAAACAACATGTTACTTTTCTTAAACATTTCATATCCATAATTTAGGACAAAATTTTCATGAAACATTATATTCATATGATTTTGTGTTTATGATATATAATAAATTGTAGATTTGAATAATATTATAAAGACTATAAACAAAGTGATAGTATAGTTGGATCTCAAGATACCGATCCGATATTACGATTTCGATATTACAAAAATGATCATGTGTAAGATCCTGATTTCGAAAATCTTGCTGTGAATAACAAAAATTATAATTTACACGGAACAAATATGTTTTATATATAATTATTAGTAGGGCTGAGCAAATCGACCGGACCGACTGAGACTGACCGAAAACTGACCGAACAGAAGGACCAGCGGTTCGGGGTTTTTCCTTATTTCGGTCTCGGTCCGGGGTACAAACCTACCATTGCCTTTTTGGACCGGACCGGACCGACCACATTCTGTCCGATCCTCGGTCTAGATTTTTTTAGCTATTTCGGTCTCAGTCTTGGCCTGTCCGGTCTGGTCCGGTCTTCGCCGATGCTCACCCTTAAATCACTAATAATTTATTAGTGATACATATAGCTTAAAACCTTAAACCCCCTAAAGTGCGCATACATTAAAAAACTAATGTGTGAAAAGTTAAAAATATAAACAAAATTAAATAGCTGTAAAACCCTAAAATCTAAAACATGTAAAGAGACCAAAATGCCCCCACAATCTTAAACTTTGATTAATAAGCTTATAAAGTACCAAGTAATTTCCAAACTTCGGGAGATGGTCAAGATATGAAGTAAAATTATTTCTACTACCACATTTGACATTTTGGGAAGTACTAAAATTATTTGTACACACTATATGTACCGAAAACCCTTATGAATATTATTCATATTATTTAAAACATTATAATTAATTTTAAATACATTTAAATGATAAGAAAAATTAAGGAAACTATTCTAAATTGATTTGGTCTCCTTGAATCCGTGATTTTGGCCAGCCAACCCCCCCTACCTCGGCATTATTCCCTTTTTATGCTAACCAACCCATTTAACACTAAAACAAGAAAACCGATTGAAATTAAACACACACATAAATTCATAACAAATCCATTCGATCCTCTAAAATTCGTGGGATATTTTTCTGGGCTTGTTTATCATCCAAGGAGGCTAGTAAAATTGGTTTGAAGGTTTGGGAGCCGTTCGTTTGATCGTGAGAAGTCTTAGTAGCTCGTTATTTCCATCCGAAGGGTGTATTTTCTCTCGGATCGATCCACATGTTCGAATCTTGATTTGGTATTTTTCTTATGTTTGTTTCATCATATAAGACCTATGAAAAATAGTAGAATCGAATCATGCAAGATAATATAGATCGTTCGAATTTAAAATGGGTAAAACACGTATAAAGTATAAAACATGTAATACGGTTTTTCTGGGTCATTCTTATATTTTTCCTGGGTTCTATGGTCATCATATGACCTGGGAAAAATAGTGGTTCGATGTGTTATAGCTCTCTTTGGCCTAGTCGAATTTGTGTTCAAACCGGGTTTTAAAAAGAAAAGCGTAAAAGAAAGAAAACCTACGATTCGATTTGGAGTTTGATGAACTGGGTTAGATCTGGTAATTAAATGATGATTTGATGATGTTTGAGCGATTGAAACATGAATTGAGAAATTAGGTTAGGGTTTGGTGATTTTCATATATTACCGATCGGATTTTTATAATTAAAAGGGGATGTTTTGTAAATAATAAAACTCGTGGGCCATTTTCGTAATGTGCTATAGATCGGGGCTGTTTAGAATAAAATATAACATGGGGGTGTTATACGTAAAATATGATACTTATGGGCTTGAATTGTAAATCGTAATATATGTGAATCGATTTGTAAAACCTTAAATAAAATGGAGGGACTTGTATCGTAATTTCGGGAACTTAAGGGGCATTCGTATAAAACATGAATTAAGGGTTTAATGTGTAAAATATGTTACTTAAAGGTCTAATGTGTAAATATAACAATTTATGGACCGAATTGTATTTTATAAATTAAAAAGATTAAAATTGTAAATTTTGAAGAGAAGGGATATGATTTGTAACATATGCAAATTTCGAGGTATAATATGGAATTTTGTTAAATTGAAGAGCTTGTTATGTATACCTTAATATGTTAAGGATTTAAAATGTAATTTAATGTATTATAAGGTTTAATTTGTAAATTATGTAACAAAAGGGTATAAAGTGTAATATTGTTAAACTTGAAGGGTTTAAATAGTTAACTTTGTTTAATAAGGGATTTAAATTAATAATTTCTAATTTTCTCACTTTAGACCCTTAGCTTTGGAATGTTATTTTGGAAACCCTAATTTATGGAAATTTGTCATATTTAACCCAGAACTATCAAAACTTGCTAAAATGTACCCTATGTCCATAATATGATTAATTATAACTTAACCTAATTTGAGATATTAATATATTGCTAATAATAGAGATCTACTAATTATGGAAATGTGTTTATTTTTTAGGAAACTTACTAAATAAGGAAACTTTCTAAAAATGGAAACCTGTTATAAATGGAAAGTTACTAAAAATGGAAAGCCGACTAAAATGAGAAATCTGATTTGAAGAAGATATTAATAATAAGACGATCATTAATTCGTGTAGATTCGCTGAAGGAGGAGTGATTTCTTATCCTTATTTTATGTTTCGTTGGCGGAAGGTATAGATATTCTACCCTTTTTCAGTAAGGGTGTCTTCTTTCTCATGATTCATTGATCTTATTTCGTTTTAAGATTCCTTAAGCCACTGCTATGTTTCCCTACACTTTAGTTCGTTTGTTTGACTCATTCTGACTTTGACGTTCAATTTGACCATTTTGCTTTGAGCCTCTATGATGATCCATTCGATATTCGTTCGCACCTTGTGATATTAGTATTTGAAACACTTGATACTTTGAGGGTTCATTTGATTTTGGTAACTAGATGTGAAAACCTTTTTAATTATAACATGGAAATGTTTTGAGGAAAACTATTTTTAAGATGATGTTTATGAAATATGCAATACCACATTTATTTAGAATCTTACTAAACTTTTATTAAAATTACTTTTAAAGACTACTTTGTGAAAACAGTTAATAAAGATCATTTTTGATGAAAACCATGTGATAAAGATTTCTTTAAATGAACCATTTGATTTTGAACCTTTGATCAGTTCGTTTGGATTCATTTGAATTTGATTTGGATATGAACCCTCTGCCATGAACTTTGGATATTTGGACTTGACTATGAAGATGATTTGGACCTTTGTAATGATTTGAACCTTTGATATGATTTGGACCTTTGACCCTTCAGTTTGATACCCGAGCCAAAATTTTTGACCCTAGCCATGAAGGTAACATGGCCATGTCATTGATGCACCGATGACATGACTCTAGTGTGTTTCAGTGATGTTACACACCGTCCCCATTTGCTACTACATGCGTGCTTTATTATTTATATTGGCCACGATTATTTGTTTGGGGGGCGTATGGATGCATCCTAGATTTGTTTTGTTTCAAGGGATATATCATGATTTGATTTGATTTGATTTGGTGACTGATGATAGGTGCAATCCACGTCTTTCACAAGTTCGGGAGTTAGCTACTCCATTTGAAGAATGAGGACACCCTTCATATTATCTGATTATCTGAGAGGTCTCCCCTCTATATGATTTTGAGGATATGGTTACTATATTTGATTTGTTCGGGCTCGTGGTGGATTACTGACCTTTCTCTTTTCCCTTTTCTACTTTGTACCTTTGTCTATACCTTATATTATTCCATTGCTATACCATATTTGTTCGTTTGCTTTTGCTTTCATTTTCGTTTATACATATCTATTCACTGGGCTTTTTAAGCTCAGCCTCATTTCTTTTCCTGCGGCAGGTTTTAGTTGGAAGATGGGTATAAGTGAAGAGACTTTTGGACTTAGAAGACTTGATAGTTATTTTGGCCTAGAGACGATTAGAAGTTATTATATCTTAGAATTTAGTATTCGTATTTGTAACATTGTAATTTCAGTATTTCATTTGTAACCTTTGAGATTCCTTGTATTACTGTAATGTATGCTTTGTTTTGATCTGATATGAAACCATTAGTGTGACATCTTTGCCCTTGTCGGGTTGGGGTGTTACAATAGCAATATAATAGATCGTGTGAGTAAAACTGACAGGTGCCTTCTTCTACTCAACCACGAAATTCATCAACGTAACCGTAAAAAGGCAATTACCCATTTGTTTCTCCACATTCACTCGAATCATCTTAGTCGGCATCGTAGGTAAAACCCTTAAACTTCTTTTATTTAATTTATCAAGTATCAATTCATTAAACTTCTCTTATTTAATTTATCAACTATCAATTCAGGAAAATTGGGATTTACATAATTGACGTATGGTATGATCTTCTGCCTAATTGTGTCGTTATAAGTATTATTTATTTATTATTATTATTATTATTATTATTATTATTATTTAATTATTATTATTATTATTATTATTATTATTATTATTATTCTTTTCATTTTTAAAGTTAGTATATTTGAATGAGGGAGTTGGTTTACTTAATTTACAAGGCTTCACCATCCTTCTTGGCTTTAATTTGGGTTCCATTAGTAACTCAATTTTAGCATTTGCTTCAAATTTGATAAATTTTGGGTACGATTCTGTATTGTTTACATGAACCAAAAAGAAACAGCAAGAAGTTTAGCATGTTGAAGAAGATGAGTTGTAGTGCTAAAGTATATGGAAATGTGTTACATTATGTTGAATTTCGCAAATGTGGCAGAATTTGTTACTTATATGCATAACCCAAGTTTCCTGTGACTTTACTTTCGGAAATCAATCATGGTTGTATGTTTAAATTGATGCATACATAGTTACTTAGTTAAAAGAAAAGAAAAATAATGTATATCTGTTTTACCTTTTTTTAAAAAAATTGTTCTCATATAAAGTTATGATTTTATTATATTCTTATGGTCATCTAAAAACGCAAATCATTTCAGCTCAATTTGTTGTCTTTTGTATGATTGATGCACATAAAGTGTTTGATTATGTGTCTCACTCAAAAAAGAATCATAGCACAAGTGTAGTCCTTTTGGACGTTTGGTTTAATGATTCTTTTGACTTTTAAGGTGCTGTATCTATTGACTGTGCTCATGTTTTAGGTGTTTATTCTGAAAATTGTAATGTTTTAGATCTTTTGAGGTTAGTTCTATAAGGACACTAGAATTACAACTCACTTTACATAAAAGACCCACTCAATTTGCATTTAGCTATTTCAAAAAAAAAAAAAAAAACTAGTATTTGAATTTGTTATGTTCAAGAACTATCTTGATAGCGTTCGTGGAGAGTTAAAGGAAGAATTGAAGGAAGAAATGAAAGTCGAGCTCAAGGAAGAAATGAAGAATGAGCTCAAAGAAGAAATGCGCGAAAAGTTAAAAGAAGAAATGCGTGAAGAGCTCAAGGAAGAAATGCGTGTAGAAATCCAAAGATATGCTTGTTGAGTATGATATCAAGAGTTGTTTTACCCGCAAAACAGCCGAACATCTTAAACATCAACCATTGCACTTTCAAGAGCTTTATAGGCCCTCTTAACTTTTATGTAAGAGAGAATCTTTGGTTGAGATTTCCATTTATGTTGTCGAAGATCAGATATTAGTTTTCTTTCGAATTTGCTTGTTATTTGATTTGGATATGTTTGTTATTTGATTTGGATACGGATTTCGTGACTATTATCAGTGTAGTATCCGTTTTTGTGACATCTTGAATAAATGGCAAATAAATTGTTTCGTTTTTTGACTGATTAGCGACATATTTTATCCTTAAAAGATGTTTTAAATCATGACAAATTAGAGAAGGATTTGATCAAACATGCTATGAAATGGTGTTGATTTAAGCAACAAATTATAAGTGACGGTTTTGAGACAATACTTTTAGTGGCGGATTAACGACAAATATATCCGTCTCTATTAGCGACGGAATAACAACAAAATGGTTGGCTGATTATTAGAAATGGATTAGTGACTATTTCGTCGTTACTTATAGCGACAAAAAAGTTTGTCGCTAAGCCATCACTTGATGGTCGAATCAAATTTAATTTAGGTAACTTTATAAAGGCTCTAGCGAGGGGCCGGAGACCGACAATCCGTCGCCGAAGCTCTAAAACTTTTGTCGCTAAACTTGTCACTAAAATTTTGCGAGGCCCTTTTTGGTGACGCAATATATCCGTCACTAATCCATCGTTGAAGGGCTTTAGTCACGGAATAGCGATGCAAACTTTCGTTGTTGATGCCAGATTTTCTAGTAGTGATAAGAAACATACCTTTAAGATCTTAGCTAAACAAAGATCAAACTTGAATTCTTCTACTCTTGAACAAAGAATAGGATTAACGTGGAACCCATTACCGTTTTGTTCCACAATCCAAGATTAATTACTAAAGTAAGTAATTAACGAGCTCTTGTACACACGTACTATAAGCGGCTAACGAATGGTGCTAGCAATTGGACACAAGAAAACCAAACTAATTTTGTTTACTTGAAAGCTATGGATCGACACCCTACAATAGGTGTTCGACCGGTTATGGACAAGAAGAGAGGAGAGAATAGTTTGGGGTTAATAACAATGCACTAGCTAAAAACCCTAAGCCTTATGCCTTGGTATTTATAGGCAATACCTAGCTTAGGGAACAAGTTGCCAACCGAATGGGTTTTTACTCCCATGGGCCGATTGGCCATACACCCTCCAATGGGTTTTCTAGAACCTTCCAATCCTCTTTTTCACTAATAGTCCTTTAACTATTAACTTAACGACCGTTAGTCAATTCGGTTAACTACTTAACGTCCGTTATGTATCATTTCGTGTCCAAATAATTAAAATACATAACTATTATATATATTAATTATTTACGTTAGTTATTCATACGTAAAATGTGCAATCCCTCGAACCCAAGTTCGAATCTAATCATACACGATAATATTTTTCCATTTAAACTCTAACATAGTCGAACACTAGAAGTCTATAATACATCAAAGCCCTATATATACAGCTACCCGAATCGAGCTTTCAATTCCATACTTAAGTATCAAAGTCTTTTGAAATAATCTAGACTCTAGGTAGCAGTTTTGCTAAAAGTCATTAACCTTTTATAAGCATTGATGATTCTGTTAGTAAGATTGTGTCTTCTGAATTTCTGATCACCTTTTATGTTTGCCAAAGAGAAACAACTCATTTAAATAAGTGATAACTAGTTACGAATTAGGTGGTTTAGTGGTAAAAAGCTTATAACTATCATCATTAAAATGTGAATGATTTCATCTTTAATTTCTACTAAGTGTAAATAATTTTGAAGTGATCACATCAATCTTTCCACACCCGGTTTAAGTGGTGGTGAGCTCAAATCACGTATATTAATCGTTCAAAAGATCAAAAACCAAGGTTACCAAAAAAAAGAAAAAGGATTTAGAGTTGTTTACATAAATGGTTGATGTGGTTTTTTCAAACTTAAACATCTGAATATATGATCCATCACAAGGATTTATTACCTATATTACTGGAGTAGGACAACGGAGGTTGGTTTTCGTTCATGCTAAACGCTTATGAAGAGTGGTGTGGCAATCACAAACAAACCTGGAATATCTAATTCGCAACAGAGCGAAAGATAGAAACTTCAAAGACTCTAAACATGCTGTAAAAGTGATTAATAAGAAATTCCTTAGCATATTTATATAGGCCCAACTATTGTATTGTATTTTTAAACAGGTTTATACACACAGAGGTTACAAAACTTTCAAGTTTTATTCACTTTTCATACCGATCTTTTTTTTTGTTCAATCAGGTTACCGAACTATCAAAATGTGACATTAAGGTTACTGAACTTGCAAAGTGTGTTCAACCAGGTTACCGAACGACTAAAATGACCAAAATACCCTCATTCTTATTTTTGTTAACTACATAAATGGTCCATGTGGTTCATCCGGCGTTATGGATTCAGTCTATTTGTCCTTTTTTTTTCTATTTTTTTTTAAAAAAAAATTTCGAAAAAAAATTATTTTTTAAAAAAAAGTTAATTTCGAAAATAAATTTAATTTCGAAAAAAAAAATTCTAAAAAAATTTAATTCGAAAAAAAACATTATTTCGAAAATAAATTTATAAAAAATAAATTAATTTCAAAAAAAATAATTTCAAAAAAAATTAATTTCGAAATAAATTTTTTTTTGAAATTAAAAATTTTTTATTCGAAAAAAAAATTCTAAAAAAAAATTTCGAAAGAAAAATAAAATTTTCTAAAAAAAATAGAAAAAAAAATTATTTCGAAAATAAATTTATGAAAAATAAATTAATTTCAAGAAAAAATTAATTTCGAAAAAAATTAATTTCGAAATAATTTTTTTTTCGAAAAAAAAAATTCTAAAAAAAAATTTCGAAAGAATTTTTTTTCGAATTAAATTTTTTAAAAAACTTTAAAAAAAATTCCAAAATTTTTTTTTCAAAAAAATAATTCTAAAAAATTTTTTTTTTTCGAAAAGAAAAATTCTAAAAAAAATTTTCGAATTAAATTTTTTAAGAATTTTTTTTTCGAAATTAACTTTTTTAAATTTTTTTTTTTTTTCGAAATTTAAAAAAAAATCGAAAAAAAAACAACTGGACTGAATCCGTAACGCCGGATGAACCACAGGGACCATTTATGTAGTTAACAAAAATAAGAATGAGGGTATTTTGGTCATTTTAGTTGTTCGGTAACCTGGTTGAACACACTTTGAAAGTTCAGTAACCTTAATTTCACATTTTAATAGTTCGGTAACCTGATTGAACAAAAAAAAAGATCGGTATGAAAAGTGAATAAAACTTGAAAGTTTGGAAACCTCTTTGTGTATAAACCCTTTTTAAACCGACTCGAAGTATAGAGTTTTCTAATTAAACAATAATAAACAAAATACTGATAAACTTAAAATATAACTAGACTTCTGATAAATCGTACTGTAATTCTAATCCAAAATAAATCTGGTAGAACCACCATTTATTCTTATTCTTTATTATCTCAATTTTAATCCTGTCATTTTCCTCTTTCTAATATACTCCGTATAATTCGATCACGAGTTCTCAGTAGGAAATATCACCTGGGCCTGGGGGATAGTGCATGGTTGCACATATCCTCATTTCATTATTCTTTTGTGGGCACAACATAATATGCTTTCTCTTTGTTTCGGATGTTGCCGTTTGGACTTCATCAACAAGGACAAAGTGTGAACTTGTGACTCTTAGAGCGAACGGTGTGGTAACGCAAGGCTTGCGTTATGGCCTACGTGGACTGTCTTTTAACGCACGTTAAGGCTGCGTTACCACACCACCATGCTGCGTTAAGGAGCGAGTTAAGGAGCTGCGTTGCCAGCTTAACGCATCGTTAAAGGCATCTTAAAAAAAATTAAAAAAAATAAATAAATAAAAAATTCGCCCTTCATATTCAAAAGAAAAAATAAATAAATAAAAAAAAAAATAAAATAAAAAAATCACCCCTTGTTGTCCTCTATGTTGCTGTGTTTGGAGATGAATGGACATGGCGACTGGTTTGTTTGATATTATTATTATTATTATTATTATTATTATTATAATTATTATTATTATTATTATTATGGAGAGTTGATGGCGTCTGCAAATGGAGAAGAAGGATAGAGATGGTGTCTGCACATGAAATGAAGGAAGGAGGTACATTTGTTAAGGTTAGGTTTTATAAATAGTTGGGCTTGGGTTGCAAACATTAAAATAGTTGGGTTTGGGCTGCAAAATTTTTCAGCTTATTTGTCATATTCGAATTTTTGCAAAATTTATGTTGTTTAGGTTATTGTTGACATATAAATTGGACTATGATAGCAAATTTTTATTTGGTATTGTAAAAATGTTTAAATTTATTAATGTTATGTTGTTTATTAAACGAATTATTAGTTTAGGGGTTGAATTTGTAAATTTTATTTTTTTAAAGAAAAGTGTGGCCCAAAATATTGAGTTAAGATTGAGTTATGATAAGGGGTGTTTTTTTAAAGTTAAGGTTAAAAAGTTAAAGCTGATGTGGCGCTGACGTGTTACTGAGTGAAACTCTAACCTTGAGTGACCATACCCTATGCCCTATGCTCTTAAAGCATGGGGTACCATGGCATGCCAATTTCCTCTTCTTAGTGTCAACTCAGTGCCATCTCAGCGCCATCTCAACATCTTCACTTTTAACATTCACACACTAAGGGTCCGTTTGGTTTGTAGACGGGTTTAGGATTTGAATTTGGATTAGGATTAAGATTTGGATTTAGATTTGAATTTGGATTTGATGTAGAAAAGAGAAAATATATTATACACAGATAAATTATTATTTTATAAATTTATATGTAAATTTAATATTAAATTAATTATATTTAAATGTATAAAGTAGGGAGAGATAGAGAGAAAAAAAATGCGGGCCTTAAAATCCACTCAATCCCCACCATTTACGCTAGGATTTGAGGATGATTGATTTTGAGGGTGTGAACCCCAATTTTAAATCCTCTTTTACCAAACAAAGGTTTTAATGTGCCTTTGAGTCTAAACCAACCAAATACCCCCTACCAAACGGGCCGTAAAACATCTCTTCACTCATAACATACCATTTGGGCCTCACCTACCCCCAATTTTAATTTCTTTTACAATTTTTCAAACAAACTACATTTCATTAATTCAAATAAAAATACAATACGAAACTTTAAAAAAATATGAAATTCTTTTTAAAACAATACGAAACTTAATAAAATACAATAACTAATTTTCTAAGATGCTAAATCAAGTTTATATAACTCATGTAAAAATATTAAGGTAGTAAAATAGCAAATAACTTCACATTTGAAAAGTCCTAAAACATCACCTGGTTTTTAAATGGGCCTAGGAAATTGAGTTTACTCCCATAAATTTACAATTAAGTGGGCCTCTTCCTATTAAAATATGAGAGAGAAATAACAAACTCTTCTAAGGCTGAGTGTTTTTTTTTTTTTTTTTTTTTTTTTTTTAATCTGAACAGCGTCTGAACGGCACTATGTCTGAATCGATCAGACATTTTTTCTGTTTAGACCGTTTGTTTTTTTGCATCTAAACAGCGTCTGAACGACACTATTTGATCTTAATGGTCAAGACTTGAGAGGGGTGTCTTAACGCGTCTGAATGCCTCTTGTTGACACAATATAACCCAAAAAAAAAAAAATTTTTTCCCGTTCAAACATGAGTTTTTTTTTTCCCGTTCAGATGCGTTCAAATTCAGACATTTACGCTTCAGATTCAGATTCAGACCCTCTTAATAAACAAACACCACCTAAGTCTCACCTTCTCCTTCTTCAAGATATGGAAACACAGAACCCTTATATTCTGGACTCAAGAACTAAGCACATTCTTCATTTTCTTTTATTAATTTACTTGCTTCAAATTCGATCGAATCAGGGTATGCAACGGTAGTTTTTTTTTTTCTTTTTTCTTTTTTTGTCCTTTACCGAAAGTCACACATGCCACTTAAATGGCTTGGGAAGTGGCTAGAGATGATTGGGGTACGGTGGCGGCGCCATTTTGGTGGCCACGTTGGATTTGGCGTGGGTGGATGTAATGATACCCCATGGACCCACAAAGCTATCGGGTTTGGCCCGTTTAATTGCTAGAGCTAATTTAGTTTGTCTTTTATTTAATATCATCTAATTTTCCTTGTTTAGTGAATCTAATCAATATATTTGTTTATTTTTCCTCTAATTTTTACATGGTATCACATCTATGAGTTCATTATAAGTGAGTATGCATAAACATTATTCGCGAATCCATTGCTGAACTTATGTTGTATTCCGTTTCTATGTGGCTTAGCTCGACCAACGAAATAGTTTAATTGATTCTATGTGGCTTAGCTTGACCAACGAACTAGTTTAATTGATGCCTTTGTTCACACGTCGCTTGAATTAGTACATTTCATGGCCAACTTTGTTCGATCTAAGTAAGGGCCTGTTTGGTTCGTAGGTGGATTTAGGATTCGGATTCGGATTCGGATTAGGATTATTTGGATTTGAATTTAAGTGTATGTTTGAATTAAATGAGGAGAGAGAAAAATAAAATAAAAAAATCTGTATGAGTGGTTTAAAATTTTAATT
The DNA here is from genome assembly GCA_021014915.2 of Artemisia tridentata subsp. tridentata. Classification (NCBI taxonomy): domain Eukaryota; kingdom Viridiplantae; phylum Streptophyta; class Magnoliopsida; order Asterales; family Asteraceae; genus Artemisia; species Artemisia tridentata. The sequence goes on from CP139503.1 coordinate 206,342,045, forward strand.
TATGTATTTATTTATATATAAATTAAGTTAAAAAATGAGTGGATGAAAATTTTTAAGAAATAAAGAGTGAATTATGATTGGTTGGTATCAATTGAAAGGAGCTAGTGGAGGTCGGTATGAAATCTATGATTCTTAATAGTGTGTCAGAAAACTAAAGTGCTACCAAACATATTATTTGATGTATCTTTGATTCCGCACCCACTAATAACGATATACCAAACGGGCCCTAAGTTCTTGTAACTGAAATAAATTGCTTGCGGTTGGTATTAGCTGAATATATTATTGTATTTGCCCAAATATAATTGTTTTGAGATTAGCCCATGTGTTAGCTTATGTATCAAATCTTTTATATAATAAAATAAAACTTCAAGTTGGGACTTTTTCATTTTAAAAAAATCAAATCATTCCTTATTAAGTAGTAATATTTTAATTATTATCATTATTTTTTTCTAAAGGTAATTAATAATAACCCCCAAATATTTCTTTATTTAGCAAAAAGAAAATATTAAAAATCTCAAACCGCCTGATTAGGTAAAAAAACGTTTAAAAGTATATGCGTCAAAAATGAGAAACATAAAGCTTACAAAAGGCGGGGGTGAATTAAATAAGTTATGGGGTCGTAAATGTTAATTCTAAAACTTCAGTGGATGAATGTAAAGTTAAGAAAAGGTAAAATAATAATAATAATAATAATAATAAAATAAAAATAATAATAATAATAATAATAATAATAATAATAATAAAAAAAAAAAAAAAAAAAAAACGCATATCCTTTTTCAATGATAGCCCCTCCCAAACCCTATTCCAATTCTTCTCCAACCACCCAATCGTATGAGAGAAAAACCAAAAAATTCACATCACCAAATCAGAATATCAAACTTCCAATTAAAGCCCAAAATCATCATTAAGTATCATAATTGCGATCGAAGTTCTATCATTGCTTGATTTGTTTACAGTTAAAGTTTTAATGATTTACGAGTATATTGAATTAGTTTCAGCTGACTATACACGCTCTTTACTGAAATTGGATATGGTGGGTCGAGTGACGATATAGATTTAGAAATGGATCCGTAAAAAAGTTACCAACTCGCACTTTGGAACTTCTTGCTTCCTTACATGCCACGGGGCTTTTCGATAACAAGTAAAGCCATTTAGGAGAGATTAAATTGTTTGTATTTTAATCAACAATAATATACAATTAACAACTTAAGAAAAAACTCCGTGCGTGCACGTGTATTATAACTAGTTACATTGTATTTATATATCAGAGACATTATTAATGATTTAATCAAGTATTTTGCAATATCTAATATGATAATCAGAGCCTACCTTAAACATTGAATGAAAAAAAAAAAAAAAAAAAAAAAAAAAAAAAAAAAATCTGAAGGGAAAAAAAGGGAAGTTCGTCCCTTTTTCCTTTTTTATTGTCGTACAATTTTTTTTGCTTCTCTTTTGATTTGCTACTTGCTTGGTTGCTTCCATAACTCACAAAAGCAAAAAAAAACTCTCGTGATAGATACCTTGCATGCATCACTTCAGAACCCTATCAACAGTCTAACCTTATTTTTTTCTTGCTACTTGCTTGCCTGCTAATTACAATAATATATACTTTGCCTGCTCTTTTTTGTTCGCTTGCCACCTGCTGTTTTTAAATCGCTTGCTTGCTTACCTCTGCCTCACATAATCACCATCATTCTAACCTATAACCACGACTGGTGACGCCATCCCCAATCCACAAGGCACAAGCATCCTCACAAGCTCCTTTGACCCAACATGTGTATGGTTTTACTCCTCAACTTCAGTGGCCCAGTACATGCCCAAAACAATTCACTAGGCCTGTTTCAACTATGTCATCCCAACATCAGATACCTTACCACTATATTGGCCCAAGTCCTAGCCCAGTCCAGCCTACACCTCAGGCACAATTCACTAGGCCTGTTCCATATTATAGTGCTTCTACAATGCTTCTCCCGTATTCCACGTGCGTTCCAAACTATGACATTTCAAGACCCGGCTTGACATATGGACACGGGAACCTCATCACATCTAGCCGATAACACATATACGCTCACTACTATTCGTAATAAAAGCATTTATCACTCTATAACTGTTGGCAATTGTCAATCTATACCCGTAACTTGCATGAGACATAGTGTTTTGTATACCACTCATAAACATCTTTACCTTCATAGTATCTTGATTACACCTAACATAATCAAAAACTTAATTTATGTTCGTAAATTTACCACAGACAATAAAGTTTCTGTTCAATATGAAAGAATTTGGCTTTTCTATAAAAGATTTCCAGACTCACAAGCTTCTTCTTCGTTGTGACAGTATTGGCGATCTTTATCCTATAAATACAAAGGCATTCTAGGCTTCCTCATAATTCACACACACAACCCTAAACCTCTCCCTTTCTCCCGCTTGTTCGACCGGTCGATCACCCCAAAACCAAAAGGGTTTTCGAACCCTTTGATCATCCAAGAATTCGATTGATCTAAGGGTTTAATAACCTTATTCGATCGCAGGTGTTCCTGAAGAATAAGCTGTATGCCAAACGGAAAAGTGGAATCAGACAGCGGCAGGCACATGCAGAGCGAAATCATATGAAACCAGAAACATACAAAACCAGACAGTATCAGATGCAGAACCAGGAGAAACCATGTGATCTGACAAGTGTAGAACCCAACAGAATCAGACAGAATCAACCAGATGTGGAACCATATATTAATTTACATATCTATAGAAATCAAACAAAAAATCCGGATCCAAAAATCTCATAAAAAGACTAACGAACATTTAATTCCACAAACCGATAAACTACCAATCACGAGTTAGTAAATCAAATGAATGAAACATATATTTGCCATCCACCACATTCAAAATAATCGAACCAATTTCATATTAACTCCCACCGACCAAATATCCTAATATTGATTGAATTGACCCATGGATTCTTTTGGTGTATACATCATCCAACTATTAGATAATGGAAAGTACTTAATTAAATCATTAATAATGTCCCTTGTATAAAGGATACAAGGTAACTTGCCAAACAAGCTAACACATGAGCTAATCCTAAAACAATTATACTTGGGCCTTTACAATAATATATTCGGCTAATAAACCCTCGCAGTTGGAGCGGGAGGCCTTCAGACGTTTAAACTGGAGCGAAAATCTTGGAAGAATGCACTAGGGAGACCTTTGGTAAAAATATTTACACATTGAAATCTAGAGACATGCTTGGCACGCACAAGACCCTTTGCTACAAAATAACGAGCAAAATGAATATCAAGCTCTATATGTTTGGTGCATTGATGTTGAACTGGATTATTGGAGAGATATACCGCACTGACATTATCATAATAAACTAAAGTAGCAGTAAAATCAGGTGCTAATTTTCGCCTATATCCACCTCATAATACATAATTTGTAATACCCAACACAACCCTTTATAGACACCAGGTTACCAGGGCTTTTGAGTTGAATAGATGCAGGACTTGTTACACGTTATAAATGTGCTATATATCAAAAGTCTAAGGACAAACAAGAATATAATTCATAAATGTGACTCGCTAGTTGACAATCATCCATGTAATGACGTCTCGTACTGGACATCCAATATTCATCCCTATAATTATATATGAACTTTGACCCCAACAATTAAATAATTTGTATACACAAATAAACACGAAAACTTCATATTAGTCTTAATTCGTATTGTGCCCAAACAATACAATCGACTATGGAGTTTTGAACAATCATATTCATGGGTAAACCGTGCAAATATAGAATACAATAATATGAATGAAAAATACTCATAACCATTATATACTATTCATAAATAGAACTTCTTGACGTTCCAAATATCAAAATACAAAAATTAAAATGTTGACAAATCTTCAACATAACGAAGCCCAAAATGTCATTAGCATGTTGCTCATGCTTATCACATGCTAAGGCTTTCGTTAGTGGATCAGCTACGTTGTCATCAATATGGACCTTAATAACTTCAATATCATTCCTAGCGACCATTTCACGGATGTAGTGAAAGTTGCGAAGAATATGTCGATTTCCTTTCTGTGTTCGTGGTTCATTCACAAGTAGGATTGCAATTGAATTATAACAATACAGTTTCATAGGGTTTTCGATACTTTGAACAACACCAAGATCACATATGTACGTATTCATCCATAAAACCAACTTAGCAGCTTTTGAGACAATGTGAAATGACTTAAATGCCCTTACCTTTACTGAAATTTTGTCATTTCACTTTGTGAAAAACTAGAAGGGGGGTTGAATAGTTTTACCGAGTTTTCGTTAATTATAAAAGTTTACTTTGTGAAAAACTTATATTCAATCCTTTGTGAATTCAACCAACAACAATATGAATACTGATGAGTGTCTAAATACTCATCATTTTTACCTAATCTGAGCTGCCAAAACTCTCAAAAACACTCAGAAATGCATCATAATACTGAAATTATCCCAAAATTGTGTTTTATATGTTTCAGATGCAAAATGTTTAAAAACAGTTGAAAAACGAACAAAGTTTGCATAATTGGCAGTTTCAGTCCCTCAACTTTCAAAAGTTGTCAAAACTAGTCCCTGGTTATTCTAAAAACAGGAAAAGTCATCAAAGGTCCTTTAAGAATCATAAAATTGCATAATAAGTCCTTTGGTGCAAAGTTTCATAAAATTACAACTTTGGTCCCTCAACTTTGGTGAAATTACAAAAATGGTCCTTGGAGGTTTTTAAAAATGGAAAAATACATATTTGGTCCTTGTGTAATTGTTTTAATGCAGGTTTAGTCCTTGAATGAAGTTTGGAAACTTGCCAAATTCAGTCCCCCTAAGTTTCAGCATATTACATAAATGGTCCTTGTGCTAAGCTAAACCAACCAGATCCTTATTATTATTATTAACCCAAAAAAATAAAAGTCCAAATCCTAAACCCAGCAATCCAATAAACCACAAGGCCCAACTCCCTATTTCACTAAACCCAGCCCACTTATCCTTTTAACTAAGACGGGGTCAAACTAAGTTTGACCCGTCTCTTTCCCTGAAAACCCGCCAAACCACCAAACCATACCACTCAGCCCATGGTTTCCTCTGTACACCCACTCCCCTCCTCCTTCCCAACGCTCACCACCTCACCTAACAGCCAAAAGGTATTAAATGCTTCTTCCTCAATCACCTCAGTCAGAAATAGTGGATTAACCCACTATTTCAATTTTCCCGCCAAAAGTAGAAATGGGCAGCTGAGATCAATTGAGATTAATCCAAGGGTGCAGAAGAGTTCTAGGAAGTCGGCTAAGGGTTTCCCAGCATAATATAGTATATATAGATCAATGTAATAGGATTTTAGGTAGTAGTTAATTTTTATTAATCGTCTTTTATTTTATTTGTCTTTCAATTATTGTAATTTTCAATTCAAGTCTTTAATACAAGTTAATTTCAGTTACTTTGTCTCAATTTAAAGTTATTTGTACTCAAGTTTAAGTTATAATTAAGTTTCTAAAAATGTGGTAATCGTATAAGCTTAAGCTCATTTAAGTTCATCATAATAAACTCCAAAAACCTATACTATAAGCTGACATAAGCTCATAGTAGCTTAATGTAAGTTTATATATCTCTTATTAGTTCTTAATTTCAAATTCGAGGTGAAGTCAACGAAAGTCAACAAAATAGCTTATTGAGCTATTATGGTGAAATAAGCTGAATTGCTGGAAGCTTTTGGTTTAGTGGCTTCATGGGAAGCCTATAGGGTGTTCTTGGTTCCTTGGTTCTCTGGTTCAAACTCAATTCGATTGTAAGTTGGATTTTCATAATTAGCTTAATTTTCATATCATTGTTCTATAAGCTTATTTTAGTTTATCTTTATCATTCTTAGCTTATAATTAGTTCTTAATCACTTTTCATTCAAGCTCTTTAGTTTTAACTGCCTTGTTCATTATTTCACTTAAAAACTAGAAAAAGTCAAAAACAAGCTAGCTTAGTTGAACCAGTTTTCATACCAGTCAATGGTCATTTTCATAAGCTTGATACATTACTAGTACCACTAGATTTCGATTTAAAGCTCAACAGGATCATTTCACTTAGAAAACACCAAAACAGTCTCATAAGAGACTGTTTGGTTTAGTAGCAGTCACAAGTCCAAACACCCCAATCACTGTTGATTGGTCATAAGTCCAAGTTTGCACAAGCGTATCCAAGCCCTTAGAAGCTAATTTTACTAGTAGATCAGTTCTAGAACAAGTTTTAACCATTTTGAACCCATTGTGTGAGTTTTGGACTGCCAAAAGCTCATATAAGCCAATACAAGCCTCAAGCTTGTTTGAGCCATAACTTTGGCATTTTCTTACTCAACTGAGTCCATCTAGTGAATCCTCAAAATCCCAGACCCTTGTACACACTTGTGCAAATTCTGCACAACATCTGCACAAAACAGCAGACCTAGTGCTGATTGTCTGCTGATCTAGCCTCCAATTGGACTTCAATTGGTGTTATTGTGATAGGGCTTTTAGGTTTTCTAGATAGCTCATAAGCCTAGCTAAGTTTTGCCCCCATAATATGGCATCTCAGTAGCTTATTTCATAGCTTAAATTGCCCTTCAACTTAGCACTTTTCTGAATTTTCTGTCTTGGAATTCCCAAACAGCCAAGTGCTTAACTTGCTCAATTCTTGTGCTTATTTGTAATTTTAAGTTGTTTTGAGTTTATTTTAGCATATTAAAATTGTTCTGAACAGTTGGTTAAGTTTAGTGCTTTTTAGCTTATTTTTGGCTTATTAGCTTATTGCTTATTAGCCCAAATCTGCTTTTTAGGCTTAGCCAGCTTCCACTTTTATTTTTCTTATCTTTCTAATATTATTTTAGAATTATCTGTAAATTTTCATAATTTTCTGAATAGTTTTGATATTTTTAATCATTTTAATTAGTTTTTAATAGTATTTAAATCATAATAAATAGAAAAAGAATCAGAAAAATACAAATCCAATTTTCATAATTTTATTTTGTCATTTTTAATCTAGGAAAAATATAAAAATATTTTTAGACCTTAAGAAAATCAAAAATAGAAATAAAGTGATAGCTTCTATTTAATAGAATTTATCTTTTTAAATTTTAATTAAGTAATTTTCATTTTTATAATTTTCTTAGTTTCTATTTACTTATTAATATTTTTAGAAAAAGTTTTAGATTTTTCTTTGTCCATTTAGTATTTTTTATAAATTTAAATAGTTTAATAAGTAATTAAATAATAAATAATTAATAATAATTAAATAAAAAGTGTAAAAAAATATAATTTAAGTTTTTAAATAAGTTTTAAGTCATTTTACATTTTTAGGTTTTAAATTTCATAAATTTTAATTTTAGTCCCATTTTAGCTGTCCCGTTACGCGTTTGTAATTTATTTTATTCGCGTTTAATTTTCCTGTGTATATCTGTTTTTAATTTGTTATTTAGAATTGTTAAATAAAGCAAAAATCAAAAGCAATCTAAATCATCTGTCACTCTAATCCTAGCTTTTCACAGTTTTCCATTCACATCTCGTTGGGAAACGATCCGGGTGATCACTTGCCTGGTTTCACACACTACACACGAGCATTCGTCCTGAGACTGTTTGTCTTTTATCATTTATTACGGTTGACCATTCACAAGTGGTTAACTTGTGTGATAGAGAAATAAAAGACGACCGTTTTCAGACGGATCAAATACTAAGCTACAACTATTAAATATAAACAACAAAGATAAAGAGTAAGAGATGGAAAGATCAAACCGAGGCGAAGAGATTTATAGTGGTTCGGTAACGAAGCTCTTCTTCGCCCTACTCCACTCCCCGAGTACCCAACTCGAGAGTTCTAAGCACTATGTCAACAAACTCCCTTCAGGCGGAGAAAACCGTACAACGTCGCTTATCATGATTTCCGACACTAAGCTAAAGTTCGAGTACAAATCAAGCTAGTAACAATCTCTGAGAGGATGCTTCGATACACTATAAGGTGGTTAAACCTTTGTTGCTTTGTGTATATGATATATTGAGTTAATATGAATAAGTATGCGTAATCTACTTAATCACACTTAGAAGGTTATTTTGGTTATGGAAATGGAGCAGTTATGTTCGTTATTTAACAATGAACAATGAAAGCTTATCACCAAATGATTCAATATTATTCAAAATAATACGAGTGATCTTCACTATCACTAGGGTTACAAAACCTTGAATCTTATGTTTCTATGACTTATGATATTGTTGTGTTTGTTCTATGTTCTTAACAGTTATTCAACATAAATTAAGCACTTAATTAGTCACACATATATCTAGTCTAAGATCTTTCTTTTATAGTCAAAGAAAGATCTTTACAATATTGTTAAGTCTTGTCGAACACTTGCTAGCTTTATCTTATGTGTGTCAGTAACTTAGATACAACATGTATCTATGTACACAACTTGTTACTGATCACTTTGTCCAAAGATATTATCTACCGTATATTCTTGACTTTAGTGTATACTTATCCATCCAGCAAGTAGACTTAACATTCGAATAGCAGACTTAATTTTGGTACTCACCAGAATTAATCACTAGACATAACCACCAGACTTAATATTCAAAGACCAGACTTAACCAGCAGACTTAACTAGGTAGCAGACTTAACCAGGTAACAACCAGACTTAACACTTCTGCAACCAGAATTAATCACTTAAGAGTATTTCCCGATACTTAATCTTCAGAATATTTAATTCCTAACAATCCTCCCCTAAACATGTGAAACCTATTCAACATGTTTTCTGAATTAAATGAGGAATTGTGAAGATCTTTCAAATACCTCATAGTCAGACCCTTGATCTGAACTTTCTTCTATTCTGTGAGTTTGAATATCTTTCTCAGTAACTCATCTGCTTTCTGTTCTTTGACTTCAGCAATATCAATACACATCTTCAGGCTTCAAACATGACCTAAAAGATGGTACAATTTCCTTGGATGGAGGAATTATAAGAGGCAATGGTGCTGTGTATCTTGGATGCTTGTTTCAACAAGTGAAATCATCTATCAGCATGCCTTTGCAAGATAGCAACAAACGTAGTGAACTGAAATTGAAACTTTTCTCCGTTTAACCTAGATAGAACTTTCTCCTTTTGAATGCTTCATCCCTTCTGAATATACATAATACTCCAGAATCTTGTTCATGAAGAAGAGATTATCAGCTCTGTTCTTGTCATTTTCAACCTTTATGTCATCATCTTGTATGCTCTTATCTTTTCCTCCCTTTCATTGGTTAATCTTCCTTCTTTGGGTTTATTTCCTCCCCTGGATTGCAAATAACATTTCCTCCCCTGTTTGGAAGATCTCTCACAATGTACCAAAATATTTCTCTCCCCATCATCTGAGCTATCAATTAGAACTTGTTATCAGACAATGTTGTACATGTAGCCATCAATTCCTTGAGAGTTTAATCTGCTGTCCTCATCACTTCTAGGTGTGTTAACTCCTATGAGAGGTGATTCATGGGACATTTGATTCATGGTCCATCATTTGATGGTTTTTGTGAGTCTCTTTGAAAATCCTTTTTAAGAAACTTTTGCCATTAGCAATATGTACATGATTTTATTATGAAAAATCATACTGCTTACAACCATTTTGAAGGGATTAAGTGTATAACAGACACTTAATCAAAATTTCGGTTTAAAGCAACCTCTGGTTGTGTGAGAATGATGCGTGGTTTTGCAACCTTACAACAGGTTTTACCTCTCGAGGGATCTCAAGAGGCTTACAACCCCACCAGGCAGTGTACCTGACCGATGTAGTATAGTGTAGTGGTAAGTACGGGGGATTGATCGTTCTCCACAGGGAATAGTGTTCGTTAGGTATGAAAAACTACTTTTAGTAGGTCTAAGGGTGAGGGAAGATTCTTTTTGTATTTTTATATTTTTTTATGAAAGCAAGTAAAAATCTCGGGTTTGAAGGAGTGGGCGGAATTAGTTGCTAGTCAACTAACCCAAATTACTACGAATGCAAATAAAATAAAATAACTGAAAATGAAAAGGTTGTGAAACTTATGTGGAGAGAAATGTGTTTACTTAGATTTCCTTACTCCCTAACTATCTTTTACCGGTTGATTAGTGTGTATTAATTGCGTTGATGACCGGTGTATTCCTTAATACCAATCGTGGGGTGGCGTACGTACTTCCCCAACTCTATGGGCTCCTACTTCACTCCTATGTCGAGCCGGCTAGGAAGCTCCTAACATGGGATCACTAGAATTCGCTCATGCATTAAATACAACCATAAAAACCTTAGTACGCATTGGTTCATGTTTCTTAAGACGTTCAAGCAAGTTACCGAATAGGAGGTTAGCCAGTTTTCTTAAGCCTAACATAGATAAACAATCATCCAATACAACTAATAACACACTAATAACCAATAATCAATAGCTAGGTTTCATTAGATCTAAGCAAACACAAGATAAATCTAGCCTAGCATGTTAATCAAAAGACAAGAACAATATATAATCAAACAACACATAGACATATTGATTGATTAAACGATAACTTATCTTCAATTAAACATGGGAGATCCAAGGGTATAAAAACCCTTAAAAATGGCAGAAATTCGTCTTTAGGGTTTCTCCTCACAAAGTTGCACACTAATGACAAAAAATTGCAAAACTATATATAGAGTTTAAGGGCTGACGGCGTCACGTTATAGGACTTGACGCCGTCACCTCGCCGTGTCTAGGGTTCCCGGATGGCCTTCCTGACGCCGTCCCTCTTTAGACCTCCAAAATCCGCTCTGGCTTATCAAAGCTTGACGCCGTCAGAATATGGCTTGACGCCGTCCCTCTTTAAGTTAAGCCGTGACGACCTTGATCACTTTAAAGGGTGACGCCGTCAGACTTTCCTGTGTAAATTTCTCTGGCTTATCATGAGTAATTTTCATATCCACCACTTTTGCCAAGCCATGACGCCGTCAAGGGCAATCCCTGACGCCGTCAAAGGTACTTTTCAGCCGATTTTGAGACTTTGTCGTTTTCTTCACTTTTATGCTCCAAAAACGTCCAAAATGCTTCCTTTTCCAGATTTCTTCTCCAAAGTACCTAAAATGACAAAAGGAACGATTTAGGGCAATATTTGATCAAATAAATACGATTTAGGGCTTAAATGACCCCCTAAAAGCGGTACACTTTTCGCTTCATCAAATACCCTTACACTTGAGATTTGCTTGTCCTCAAGCAAATGCGCTTTTATTCTAATCAAAATACAAGTTAGGGGTCATTTAATGCTAATATAAAAGTAATTACAACAAACAGTCGTTCCATTTTAATCATAATAAGCACGGAGATTACAAACTAGCACCTCACAAGTAGTGTTTAGATACTCACATCTCTCAAGTGTCATCAAAATAAATCTCATAAATGAAAACGGATAATATCTCTCACTACCTGTCATAGCAAATAGATTACCATAGGCTTGGGAAAGGATCGAAAACCTTCTCCACTAGGCGTAAGCACCTAAGATAAACTATCAAAGAGGGCTTTTAATCGGGTTATAACGTGAGGTGTAGGGATATGATAAACACGGTTTTGTTGGATAAGGGATATTTTACTGGTGGCGAGTTAAAGATCTTGATTAATTACATGTACTATACAATGTTGCTAAGCCAAGACTCGACTCAATTTAAGCTAATGAAAGAAAATAACAAAAACATAAAATAAACATAGAATGAAACGGGATGGTAGTCCGTATGTTTTTTCTATTTTTCTTTTTCTCATTTTTTTTTGTATTTTTCTTGATTTTTTTTTTCATACACTCTTGCCCTACCATCCAAAATAATACATCATAGGGGCGTTGCATTCCCCTTACACTTGAACTTTTACATAACTTTACAAATAATATTCTAATGACTCGAATTAAGATAATCGAAAAACTTGGAGTACTTTTAAAATATTTAGCACATATGGGGGTAATAAATGATGTTCTTCCCCATTACTCCATTACACTAGTACTTTACCCATGAGTCCCAATCGTCCCAAAACAATATGTACAAGGATATGACTCGACTTAGCAACCATGTAATCAATTAGATAATTAACTTGGGTTTAAACAAATGTTGTCACAATAATGCACTAAAAATGAGTGCATACAAGGTAGGCTAAGGCGATTTGGGTGTACATTTAAGTGGGGTGTAACAAATTCTTCCTTTAAGTAAACTGCTTAAAGGTCGAAACGAAAAGATAGGCTCTGAGGGGTGTACTAGGGGTATCGTGTACTAAAAATGAGTACAACGCAAAGGGTGTGGGAGAATTACTTGACCAATGTAGCCAAAGTAATTATAACAAAAACACAGGTGTAAAACAATGGGTTAATCCTAATGCCTCTTATCATGTAGTAAATCTAACTACACGAATGTAGTCTCACTTGTGGCCTCGGAATGGTCCTAACGCAAGTTCTAGAATCTAAGTGCTACCGGTACACACATCATAGCATAAATGCTTTTCCTACCAATTCTAGGGGCGAACCTCACATATTTGGGGGTGGAAAATTTTTTAGTGGTACGGTTTTGTGCTAGTCATATAACTCCTATCCGTGAGACGCTCATTAAGACCAAAGTTTCACTCCTATATGTTGTAAAAAATTTTAACTTTGGCACTAAAATTGCCCTATCAGGTATTTCTCTCAGTTTTATTACACATTTACTATTAAACAAACGAAAATCAAGTGCAATTGCATTCTCTAAAGTATCGTACTTTTACCCCCCCTTACACTTAAGATGAACATTGTCCCCAATGTTCAAATAACAAGATGTAAAAGAAAATAAGGTAAAAGAATGAAATCAAATACTCCCCTGATTCGTTTGGTGGATAAAGAAGTAACATGGTTAGATCTTCTTTCAAGAGAATGTTGAAGCTTCACGACTAATGCATCGCCATAAGCTTGATTCTAAATACATCTCCTTGTCCAAAATAACCTGTTAAACCTGAGAAAACAAACACGAAAACCTGCATAACATCGGCGGGATAAATTCTAGGGCAAATGCTAAAATAATACATTAAACTTCCCACTTTTTGTCATTGTATGGTCCCAACTTTTTTTTTCCACAAATGTATGACTAAACTCTTTTCCATTAGTAAATGTATGACTAAACTTATGAAATTGGGTTATTGTGGGTATAAACGTCACATTTTTAGTCCTTCATACTAACGGCCGTTAGTAAATAACTTACAATTCCGTTTTCTTACGTTTTCTTCTGTTTTTTTTACGTTTTCGTCTGTTTTGACACGTTTTCGTCCAGTTTTTTACGTTTTCGTCTGTTTTCACATGTTTTCATCCCGTTTTTTAAGTTTTCGTATGTTTCGACACGTTTTCCTTCGTTTTTTTAAGTTTCCGTTTGTTTTGACACGTTTTCCTTCGATTTTTTAAGTTTTCGTCTGATTTTTTACGTTTTCGTTTGTTTTGACACGTTTTCGTCCAGTTTTTTACGTTTTCGTCTGTTTTGACACGTTTTCAAAATGCTTTTTACGTTTTCGTCTGTTTTGACACGTTTTCCTTCGTTTTTTTAAGTTTTCGTCCGTTTTCTTACGTTTCCGTCTGTTTTCACACGTTTTCGTCTTATTTTTAACGTTTTCGTCTGTTTTGACACGTTTTCGTCCAATTTTTTACGTTTTCGTATGTTTTGACACGTTTTCAAAATGTTTTTTACATTTTCGACTGTTTTGAAACGTTGTCCTTCGTTTTTTTTAAGTTTTCGTCCGTTTTCCTCTGTTTTCACACGTTTTCGTCTGATTTTTTTACGTTTTCGTATGTTTTGACACTTTTTTCGTCTGATTTTTTACGTTTTCGTCTGTTTTGACACGTTTTCGTCCAGTTTTTTAAGTTTTCGTCTGTTTTGACACGTTTTCAAAATGTTTTTTACGTTTTCGTCTGTTTTGACATGTTTTCGTCCGTTTTTTTAGTTTTCGTCTGTTTTGACACTTTTTCGTCAGATTTTTTACGTTTTCGTTTGTTTTGACACGTTTTCGTCCAGTTTTTTACGTTTTCATCTGTTTTCACATGTTTTTGTCCTATTTTTTAAGTTTTCGTATGTTTCGACACGTTTTCCTTCATTTTTTTAAGTTTTCGTCTGTTTTGACACGTTTTCCTTCGATTTTTTAAGTTTTCGTAAGATTTTTTACGTTTTCGTCTGTTTTGACACGTTTTCGTCCAGTTTTTTACGTTTTAGTCTGTTTTGACACGTTTTCAAAATGTTTTTTACGTTTTCGTCTGTTTTGACACGTTTTCCTTCATTTTTTTAAGTTTTCGTCCGTTTTATTACGTTTCCGTCTGTTTTCACACGTTTTCGTCTTATTTTTTACGTTTTCGTCTGTTTTGACACGTTTCGTCCAATTTTTTACGTTTTTGTATGTTTTGACACGTTTTCAAAATGTTTTTTACGTTTTCTTCTGTTTTGACACGTTTTCCTTCGTTTTTTTAAGTTTTCTTACGTTTTCGTCTGTTTTCACACGTTTTCGTCTGATTTTTTTTATTTTCGTCTGTTTTGACACTTTTTCGTCTGATTTTTTACGTTTTCGTCTGTTTTGACATGTTTTCAAAATGTTTTTTTTTCGTCTGTTTTGACACGTTTCAAAAAAAAACGTGTCAAAACAGACGAAATCGTAAAAAATCAGACGAAAACGTGTGAAAACAGACGAAAACCGGACGAAAACTTAAAAAACGAAGGAAAACATGTCAAAACAGACGAAAACGTAAAAAACATTTTGAAAACGTGTCAAAACAGACGAAAACGTAAAAAACTGGACGAAAACGTGTCAAAACAGACAAAAACGTAAAAAATCAGACGAAAAAGTGTCAAAACAAACGAAAAACGGACGAAAACTTAAAAAACGAAGGAAAACATGTCAAACAGACGAAAACGTAAAAATCATTTTGAAAACGTGTCAAAACAGACGAAAACGTAAAAAACTGGACGAAAACGTGTCAAAACAGACGAAAACGTAAAAAATTAGACGAAAAAGTGTCAAAACAGACGAAAACGTAAGAAAACGGACGAAAACTTAAAAAACTAAGGAAAACATGTCAAAACAGACGAAAACGTAAAAAAACATTTTGAAAACGTGTCAAAACAGACGAAAACGTAAAAAACTGGACGAAAACGTGTCAAAACAGACGAAAACGTAAAAAATCAGACGAAAAAGTGTCAAAACAGACGAAAACGTAAAAAATCAGACGAAAACGTGTGAAAACAGACGAAAACGTAAGAAAACGGACGAAAACTTAAAAAAACGAAGGAAAACGTGTCAAAACAGACGAAAACTTAAAAAATCGAAGGAAAACGTGTCAAAACAGACGAAAACTTAAAAAAAAACGAAGGAAAACGTGTCAAAACAGACGAAAACTTAAAAAAAACGAAGGAAAACGTGTCGAAACATACGAAAACTTAAAAAACTGGACGAAAACGTGTCAAAACAGACGAAAACGTAAAAAAACGGAAGAAAACGTAAGAAAACGGAATTGTAAGTTATTTACTAACGGCCGTTAGTATGAAGGACTAACAATGTGACGTTTATACCCACAATGACCCAATTTCATAAGTTTAGTCATACATTTACTAATGGAAAAGAGTTTAGTCATACATTTGCGAAAAAAAAGTTGGGACCATACAATGACAAAAAGTGGGAAGTTTAATGTATTATTTTAGCATTTGCCCTAAATTCTATATATAAGGATATAATGCTTGTGGAATGATAATTTTGCAGACTCCTGGAGATTATAAGTTAGAGATTTAATAAAAACTTTTTATGAAAACAAAACTTTCAAAATATTCAGAAAATTAAAACCTGAAGCCGTCAGGTTGCAAACCCTGACGCCGTCAGAAATGATCTGACAGAATTCTCATGTTAAGTTTCCGGAAAATTTTTGGAAAAACCTATACCTTACTTCCTGGAATTCCTGCAAAACATCATTATGACTCGATACAAGCATTTGACTCAAACAAATACTAATATGTATGTTAATTTATTATTATTACGATTCATGTTCATTTGTTCTAATAAACCGATTTGGATTTCCCTTACACTTAACTTTTGCAAAATACCTTTATATGTAGTTAAGACGAAGTTAAAAACAAAATAAAGCATTTTCACAAATTAGTTTTGAACATGAATCAATAAAAATAAAAAAATTAAATACACATACGGAAACAAATAAAATCAAACAAACAAATAAATAAACACACAAAGCAAATAAAGCTTGGGTTGCCTCCCAAGAAGCGCTTTTCTTTATTAACGAGTCTTGTAGCTAGACTCAAAGTAAGGCTCATCTAGTGTCGCTTATGCTCACGTATCCGAGTGTGAGCCATCTAATTGTTGCCTCATCTTTCTTGTACTCATCATTCAGCTCCAGACATCCATGATAATATCTTTTATTTTTCTCATGTGGATATTTGAGCCCCTTTCTTTTATCATTCTCACTTAACAAGTCAATAGGCACAAGTCTATTGCAAGATTCAATGGAGTAGTTCTTAAACCTAGGATGTGATCGGGGCATTTGGTAAACAAAATCTTCATCCCCATCCGAGAATGTAATTAACCCGTCCACAAGTTTTTCGTCAAGGTTGGTCAACCTTTTGAAGGGTTCTCCAAAAATGACTTGGGTTAATTTGTTATCAATGAATTCTCCTAAGATCTCCATAACCATAAAATCCAAAAAATACACAAAACTTCCAACGAATACGTGTAGTGGCTTAATCCTAGCAACAATGTTATCTCCTTGATATTCTAGCTCATCTACCATGATTTTATTATAATTAGCGCGAGAGATAATGTTCATAGGCAAAGATGAGTTAAGATAAGCATAAAAATCATGATAACCAATCTTACACGGAAATTGCATGTTAAAGAGGCTATCCTTTTCGATCTTAGTCCTAGGGTCAACATACTTAAAGGGATCAATTTCCTCTTTTCCCCATTCCTCGTTAACTACTTCTCCATTACTAGCATCCTCATCGGAGTCTGAGTCGTAAAATGGACTAACATAGTTATTCTCACGGTCAGAATCCTCCATCTCAGAATTGTTACCAAAGTGGTGGTCGGGTGAAAGGTTGTTGTTTTCTACGATGGGGGCGGGAACGGGTAGTTGGAAATTTGCACGACGGAAAATACGAATAACAGGGATCAAGCGATCACTATTACTCATGAGGTAGGTGGAAGGTGTCACAAACAAAAGTACAAAGAAATAAGATAGACTAAAGAAAACCTAGAAAAAGAAAATAAAAATCTCACTAGAAAGGAATCTAGTGAGTAGACCTAATAAAATAAAAATTCAACCTAAACAATAACTATTCCCCGGCAACGGCGCCAAAAACTTGATGCGTGGTTTTGCAACCTTACAACAGGTTTTACTTCTCGAGGGATCTCAAGAGGCTTACAACCCCACCAGGCAGTGTACCTGACCGATGTAGTATAGTGTAGTGGTAAGTACGGGGGATTGATCGTTCTCCACAGGGAATTGTGTTCGTTAGGTATGAAAAACTACTTTAGTAGGTCTAAGGGTGAGGGAAGATTCTTTTTGTATTTTTATATTTTTTTATGAAAGCAAGTAAAAATCTCGGGTTTGAAGGAGTGGGCGGAATTAGTTGCTAGTCAACTAACCCAAATTACTACGAATGCAAATAAAATAAAATAACTGAAAATGAAAAGGTTGTGAAACTTATGTAGAGAGAAATGTGTTTACTTAGATTTCCTTACTCCCTAACTATCTTTTACCGGTTGATTAGTGTGTAGTAATTGCGTGGATGACGGGTGTATTCCTTAATACCAATCATGGGGTGGCGTACGTACTTCCCCAACTCTATGGGCTCCTACTTCACTCCTATGTCGAGCCGGCTAGGAAGCTCCTAACATGGGATCACTAGAATTCGCTCATGCATTAAATACAACCATAAAAACCTTAGTACGCATTGGTTCATGTTTCTTAAAACGTTTAAGCAAGTTACCGAATAGGAGGTTAGCCAGTTTTCTTAAGCCTAACATAGATAAACAATCATCCAATACAACTAATAACATACTAATAACCAATAATCAATAGCTAGGTTTCATTAGATCTAAGCAAACACAAGATAAATCTAGCCTAGCATGTTAATCAAAAGACAAGAACAATATATAATCAAACAACACATAGACATATTGATTGATTAAACGATAACTTATCTTCAATTAAACATGGGAGATCCAAGGGTATGAAAACCCTTAAAAATGGCAGAAATTCGTCTTTAGGGTTTCTCCTCACAAAGTTGCACACTAATGACAAAAAATTGCAAAACTATATATAGAGTTTAAGGGCTGACGGCGTCACGTTATAGGACTTGACGCCGTCACCTCGCCGTGTCTAGGGTTCCCGGATGGCCTTCCTGACGCCGTCCCTCTTTAGACCTCCAAAATCCGCTCTGGCTTATCAAAGCTTGACGCCGTCAGAATATGGCTTGACGCCGTCCCTCTTTATGTTAAGCCGTGACGACCTTGATCACTTTAAAGGGTGACGCTGTCAGACTTTTCTGTGTAAGTTTCTCTGGCTTATCATGAGTAATTTTCATATCCACCACTTTTGCCAAGCCATGACGCCGTCAAGGGCAATCCCTGACGCCGTCAAAGGTACTTTTCAGCCGATTTTGAGACTTTGTCGTTTTCTTCACTTTTATGCTCCAAAAACGTCCAAAATGCTTCCTTTTCCAGATTTCTTCTCCAAAGTACCTAAAATGACAAAATGAATGATTTAGGGCAATATTTGATCAAATAAATACGATTTAGGGCTTAAATGACCCCCTAAAAGCGGTACACTTTTCGCTTCATCAGAGAACCAATGTTTTCAGTTATTAATAACTGCCTGTGTAAAGATAAACCTATTCAAAAGGCTTTCTTGACAGGGTTTCCAGCTCATAGCAATTGTTGACTCTAACACAAGTGTTAGATTCACTTTTACTAGTTGTTCTTTCTATCAGATGTCCTTAGACTTGCTCATTATACTTAAAAGTATAAAATGATAGAAAGTGAGTTGTATCAGTTACTTTCTGATCAACTAAGTCATCAATTCAATGTGAAATTTCATAATCAGGTTTCAAGAAAGAAGTTTTAAGGAGGTGTAACTTCCCAAACTCTTTCTATCATGAACCTATTATGTCAGCAACTGTATTATCATTCTGCTGCTCACACATTTCACTTGAAACATCCGTTGGGTTCACATGTTCATACCTGAAATTGTTAGTCTAAAACCAAAAGAACAATGTACAAAGCACTTGTCTTATATTAGAATAAACATATGACTAACTGTATGAATAACACGATTCAAATTTGTACTAATTGATAATACTAGCAGTAGAAATCCATTTCATATATACAAAGACACACAGTTTTAAATCATTGAGGGTTAAGCATTCCAATACTTGCTACCAAGTACTGAAACCTTCCAACATCAAAAGCTTTTGTTAGCAGATCTGCAAAGTTGTGTTCTGAAGCAATTTTAAGAACTTGAATTAATCTTTTCTCATTGCAGTCCCTTATAAAGTGATGTCTAATTTTAATGTGTTTTGTTTTAGAATGTTGTACTGGATTTTTAATAATGCAAATTGTACTACTATTATCAATATGAATAACAGTGTTCATAAAATTGTACCCATAGTCAAGAAGTTGGTTTTGAAGCCATAGGACTTGAGCACAACAACTTGCAGCAGCTACATAATTAGCTTCAGTTGTTGAAGTAGCCACAATAGTTTGCTTCTTACATTGCCATGAGATAAGTCTACACCTAAGTAGGGCTGGCAATTTTGACATGAACACGAAAACACGACTTGTTAACAGGTTTCGTGTTTATGCTTAACAGGTTTCGTGTCGTTAACAGGTCGACCTGTTAAGACCTGTTAAAATTCGTGTCTTAACAGGTCTAAACCCGTTAGCCTGTTAAGACACGCTTACCACAAGCCCATATGTATGTGATCCATTAGCCCAGTCCATGATTGATGAAATACACGATCCAATCAAAAAGGGTTACCCTAATTATTTCTACTCAAACCCTACACACACATATTTGTACCTCACCTAATCTGCCTTATCTCTCCATTCTTCTCTTACCAATCTCAGTCAACACCAATACACCATCCGTTCATCTCTTCAGTCTTCATAGCCAACATCAAATCTCTTCATCACTCACAAAATCGAAATAAGCAACAAATAAACCATGGTTTCTTTCTACTATCTTTCTGATCCGTATGGTCAATCCGAACACCAACATCCTTGTAAGTTGTAATCTAAAGTTTTGTTATTTTTTTCTTGATTTATGGACAATAAAACAACTTGTAATTTTGTAATTTTTTTCTATGCCAGGTCTTACTACCGAAACGGGGATGGTACCTCGAGATTTGTTATTAAAAAACAGATTCATGATTTTTGTGTTTTAGATCTTGCGAAAGTTTTATTTTACATGAAAGAAAATTTATGTTGAGTTCTCAGTGTAAATAACTTCAATATAGAAAATCACTTTAAACTCTTTTTGGTGTTTTATATCTTTGTTATTTTGGATCTGATGATTGATGAGATATGCAATTTGAAGATTAGTTTTCGTTTGATGGTACCTCCAATATATGACTGATGATTGGTGTTTTAACTCTTTTTGATGAGATATGCAATTTGACTGATGAGATAATGGGTTTGAAGTAATACTAATTTGAAGATTAGTTTTCGTTTTTTTTTTTGGCTATAGTTAGTTTCCGGATATGATTTAGTTTTCGTGTCTTAACAGGTTTTTCGTGTCGACCTGTTAAGAAACAGGTCGTGTTCGTGTTTTGAAAATTTGACACGAAAAATTATCGTGTCGTGTTCGTGTCTGCCCTTTATCGTGTCGTGTCTTAACAGGTCGTGTCTTAACAGGTTTCGGCGGACACGATTTGCCAGCCCTACACCTAAGGAATTGACATCCTCCAGTTGTTGACTTTCTGTCCAAGCTAGCACCAGCATAATCACTATCCGAAAATGCTACCAAGTCAAAAGGTGACTCTCTAGAATACCATAGTCCCAACCTAGGTTGACCCTTAAGATATCTAAAAATCCTCTTGACTGCTGTTAAATGAGAAACCTTTGGAGTTACTTGAAATCTTGCACAAGCACAAACAGAGAACATGATATCAGGTCTTAATGATGTAAGATACATCAAAGAGCCTATCATAGATCTGTATGTGTGTACATCCACATTTTATCCATCTATATCTTTAAGAAGTGGCTTCTCAGAGTCCATTGGTGTGCTTGCTATTCTTGAATCAACAAATTGAAATTTTCTAAGTATCTCAGCAAAATATTTTTCTTGAGAGATAAAGATTCCTTCTTTTGATTGTTTAACTTGCAGACCCAAAAAGAATATAAGTTCCCCCATGGAACTCATCTGAAACTTATCATGCATAAGCTTCTCAAACTCCAAACACATCTCCTTCCTTGTAGATCCAAAGATGATATCATCCACATACACCTGAACAAGCAAAAGATCCTTCTGTTGCTTCTTGATGAAAAGTGTCTGATCAATCTTGCCTCTTTGAAATCCATTCCTTTTTAAATAGGAAGCCAGTGTTTCATACCAAGCTCTTGGTGCCTGGTGTAGGCCATATAGAGCTTTTACAACTTTGTACACTTTGTCTGGATGTTCTGGATCAATGAAACCAAGAGGTTGTGAGACATAAACCTCTTATTCAATAGTACCATATAAAAAAGCACTATTGACATCCATTTGATAAACTATGAAGCCTAAAAATGAAGCATAAGCTAAGAAAAGCCTAATTGCCTCAAGTCTTGCTACTGGAGCAAAAACCTCATTATAGTCTATCCCTTCTTGTTGTGTTTACCCTTGGGCTACTAATCTAGCCTTATTCCTAATCATTATTCCCCTTTCATCCCTTTTATTCTTGAAAACCCATCTAGTGCCAATTACCTTTTGATCCTTAGGAAAATCAACTAGCACCCATACCTTCTGAATCTTGAACTGAAGAAGCTCCTCATGCATAGCCTCTACCCAGCTTGAATCATATAGGGCTTTAAGAATGTTCTTTGGTTCATCTTGTGAGAGAAAACATACAAAAAAGCAAGTGTTTGAAAACTCATGCTGTTTTTAAGCATAAAGGGCATCAAGAAGCCCTTGTTGGTCTGAAGACATCAGTTGTTGTCTTGTCTTCACACCTGATTGTACATCTCCAATCACATTTTTCAGGGAGTGGACTTTGTGAATCCTTGTGTGCGGTGTAGAAGGAACTTGATAATCAGGTGGGAGATTGCTCAAATCCACCTCATCTTCTGTTAATTCTGCTTCTTTTGTTAATTCTGCTTCTTCAGTTAATTCTGTTTCAGCAGCATTATCAACAGCAGAACTATTTTCTTGTTCCTTTGTTCCATCTTCCTTGTGTTCATCTTCAACATCTTCTTTAGCTTTATCAGAAGAAGATTCACCATTTATTGAAGTTGAATCCACACTTGTACTTTGACCATATTGGCATCATCACATAATCTTGATTTGTCTCCTTTTCTAACCTTGCCTCATCTGATGTTTCATCAGCTTTTAAACCTGAAAATTCATTAGTTTCTACAACAATAGGCACATAATTCATTGAATGGGTTAGAGTCTCAAGATCAAATAGCCATTTCGGTCCTTGACCTTCTACATTGGATTTATGCTCTAAAAATTCCACATGCAGGTTTTCCTCTACTTTCTTAGTTCTTAAGTTGTATACTCTATATGCTTTACTATTGAGAGAATATCCAACTAAGAATCCTTCATCTGCTTTACCATCAAACTTTCCTAAATGGTCTAAGGTATTCAGAATTGTCACATGACATCCAAAAGGTCTAAGAAATCCTATTGCAGGAGTTCTTCCTCTAAAAAGTTCATATGATGTCTTATTGTGAGGCTTGACAACTAAAACTCTATTCTGGACATAGCAAGCAGTGTTGACTGCTTCAGCCCAAAAAGTGATAGGCAACTTAGAGTCAGCTAACATAGTTCTAGCAGCTTCTATTAGTGTTCTATTTTTCCTTTCAGCAACTCCATTTTGCTGAGGAGTTCTAGTTACACTAAATTCTCTCCTAATACCTTTTTCTTTGCAGAAATCATCCATAACTCTATTCTTAAACTCTGTCCCATTATCACATCTAATGACTTTTACTTTCTTGTCTACTAGGTTTTCTATCTCTGTAATGAATGTCTTAAGAATGCTAGGTGTCTCATCCTTAGAACTTAAAAAGAAAACCCATGTAAATCTACTATAGTCATCAGTAATAACTAGACAATATCTCTTATGTTGCATACTTCTAACATTTGTAGGACCAAATAAGTCCATATAAAGCATAAACAATGATTGATTGATAGAGTTAAAAATCTTGGGCTTACAAGTGGCTTTGTGTTGTTTGCCTTTAAGACAAGCAATGCATGTTTGATCATTTTCAAATCTTTTTTGAGGTAAACCTCTTACCAAACCATTCTTAACAATCTGATTTATGGTTTTGAAATTAGTATGACCAAGCCTCCTATGCCATTTAAGTGACTCCTCTAATGTAGCTTTTGCAAGTAAACAAGTAAGTGCCTCTTTAGGAACAATGTTCTTCATATCAACACTATACATATTGCCCTTTCTAGGAATTTTAAGAAGTACTTGACTTTCATCAGGCATCTTAAAATCAGGAGAAAGCACAAGACATTCAGTGCCACAGAAAATAACTTTGTTCTTTTTGTCACACATTTGTGAGACACTAAAGAGATTATACTTAAGTTCTCTTACAAAGTATACATCTTCAAAGTCTAAATTTCCAATTTTAATGGTACCTTTACCGAAAATTTTGCCACCAACACCTCCTCCAAAGGTAACATAGCCTCCATCTATTGATTGAAAATCTAAGAGATAAGACTTGTTTCCTGTCATGTGCCTTGAACATCCACTATCTGAGTATCCTTGATCTTCTTGTTTATCAGATGAATGTTCCTGCACAGTAATAAGGAGTATTAGTTTCCTTTGGGGACCCAAGCCATTACTGACTTGGATCTGCCTCTTGCATCAATGAAATTTAATCTCTTGAGAACAGTTAATGCAACATTGGATTTAAGAATCCAACATGCTGAGGCCTTAACAGCATTTGCCCTGTTTTTTCAAGCAGCAGAATTAACTACTTGCCTAGCAGTATTAACTGCTGGCTTTGTAGTTGTACCCTTAATTTTCCAAACTTGTTTTTGGACCACTGCTTTTGATTGAATGGGCCTTAGAACAGTTTTTTATGCATGTTTTGAAGTTAATTTTGCATTTTTAACTGTTGGTCTTGGGTTAACAGTCATGAATGGTCTAGCAGTAGAAACTGCTTTTGTAACTGCTCTGGGTTTTGTTCTCTTAAAATTAGAACTAGAGTGAAAGTGAGTTTGAGGAGTTTGCCTTTTGAAATTCACCATATTATTTTCATACCCAGATACCCATTTGTTACAGAAAGATGCAAGATGATCAAAACTACCACATGTGTGACAAGCTTTATTATAAAAGAAAAAGTCATCACCTATTTGGTTAGACTTGAGGCCATTCCAATTTCTTTGGTTACCTCTGGGCTTGCTAGTGGATCTATATTGTTCACAATATTTAACTGGTTTCCTAACATGTTTAACGTTTGTTCTAGGCTTAACAGTATCCTTTTTGATCACTTTAGGAACCCTTGTTCCTTCTTTCTTAACTACTTCAGGTTTAGACATAACCTGCTCATCTTCATCATCATCAGATACCCAGTCCTCAACTACTATAGCATCTGATTTACTAATAGAAGACACCTTGTCTTCTTGAAGTGAAGATTTACATAAACTCTCACTTAACTTCTTAGGCTCATTAACAACTACATTGCTTTTTGGTTGTACACCATATTGTAACTTTGGTAGTTGAAATTCAGGTAAGCCTGAGTGTTCTAGGTCAATCCCTGGGGGTTTAAGGATACCTCTGTATGGAGTTGGGACACTCTTATATCCTATTCCTGACTTAGCTCTGTTGATCACTTGACATTCAATCATGTTAGTAACACCCCTAGAAGCATGATCTAGAGTTTCTACACTTAATTGAATATTATCATTTTTTGCTTTAATCCTACCATAAGCATCTCTTAAAAGCTTAATTTCAGCATCTCTAAAGAATATGTCTTGTCTAAGAAGAGCTTTTTCATCAGAAAAAGCAAGTTCATTTTCTTTGTAGTATATGATCTGCTTTTCTACTGATTCTAAACCACACTTATAGTCTACTAAGTCTTGTTGAGTTCTGCTTAGGACTTTCTTTTGGTCATCGTAATGTTTGATTAAAGTTTGTAGTTCTGAAAGAGCAGTACAAGCATTTGAACAAAATTTATGATTTTATACCTCAGTAGAGAAAGCCATGAGTGCCATCTGTGAAGAATCTTCTTCTTCATCAGCCATGAAACTCCAATCAAAACCTAGCCCATCAATAGCTACCATAGCTTTTGAGTTTGGCTAAGAAACCTCCCTTGTTTTGGATGTGCTTCCAAAACCTTTGTTCTTGCTATCTTGCTGCCTTGGCCTTCTACATTCTCTTGAGAAGTGCCCCATCATGTGGCAGTTATAGCACTCTATCTTTGACTTGTCAAAACCAGCAGTATCAGTGTTGCTGATCAAGAGCTTCTTCCCCGTCCTTTTATAGAACTTCTTGGCTCTCATGCTAAGAAGAGAAATTTGCCATTTTAGGTCCATTTCCTCTAGATCATCATCATTGATCTCTTGGAGGTCTTCATAAGTGAGCATGGACCCATCATTTCGACTTGTGAGAAATGCACAACAAGTCTTCTCATCCAAAATACCCATGGTACTGCTTGATGAACTAGCAGCACCAACACCATCAACAAATTTCACTTCTTCACTTGATTTTGAGGTACAAGGAGTTGACATAAAAGCCATGTTCCCAGTATTAGAACTAGTACCACCATTTTTATTCAAATCTTGATCCACAATCTTAAAGTTGTTATACAAATCTATCAGTTCCATTGTATCAAGGTCTGGCTTGTTCTTCCAGACTACAACATGTATAGCCCACTCTTCTGGTAAGCTTCTCAGAAATTTTGAGTTCAAATCTTCTTGAGGTATTTCAACACCAAGAATAGCAAGTTGGCTCACAATATTCTGAAGCCTATTAAACATATGGTCAAGAGATTCATTGTTGGTAGATGAGAAGTTTTCAAACTGCTGCTTGAGCAGTGTCTTGTGGGTTTTCTTGGTGGCTTTATTTCCACCATATCTGGCAACAATGGCTTCAAATAATGACTTGGCATCTTTGAACTTGCTGTAGTTTAAAAGTTGATCATTAGGAATGGTCATCATCAGCATGCTTCTTGCCTTTAAGTCATTTTTCTTCTTTATTCTTTCTTCTGCAGATGTTGGGTGTTGTTGCAGAGTTGTCACCACTTTGTCGTCCACTGTTGATGTAGTGGTTGTAGGCTGGTAAGAGTTTCCATCTTCAATGATTTTCCAAAGTGCATAGACTTGCACTTGGAAATATTGCTCTATCCTCAGCCTCCACATCTCAAACTCATTCTGTTTGAGCATGGGTAGTTTTGCAGCAACATTTGTCTGAATAGATTCAGCGTCCATTTCTTTTTCTTCTTCTTCTAAATCAACTATATCAGCCTTGCTCTGATACCAACTGAGAGGATGCTTCGATACACTATAAGGTGGTTAAACCTTTGTTGCTTTGTGTATATGATATATTGAGTTAATATGAATAAGTATGCGGAATCTACTTAATCACACTTAGAAGGTTATTTTGGTTATGGAAATGGAGCAGTTATGTTTGTTATTTAACAATGAACAATGAAAGCTTATCACCAAACGATTCAATATTATTCAAAATAATACGAGTGATCTTCACTATCACTAGGGTTACAAAACTTTGAATCTTATGTTTCTATGACTTATGATATTGTTGTGTTTGTTCTATGTTCTTAACAGTTATTCAACATAAATTAATCACTTAATTAGTCACACATATATCTAGTCTAAGATCTTTCTTTTATAGTCCAAGAAAGATCTTTACAATATTGTTAAGTCTTGTCGAACACTTGCTAGCTTTATCTTATATGTGTCAGTAACTTAGATACAACATGTATCTATGTACACAACTTGTTACTGATCACTTTGTCCAAAGATATTATCTACCATATATTCTTGACTTTAGTGTATACTTATCCATCCAGCAAGCAGACTTAACATTCGAAGAGCAGATTTAATTTTGGTACTCACCAGAATTAATCACTAGACATAACCACCAGACTTAACCAGCAGATTTAACCAGGTACCAACCAGACTTAACACTTCTGCAACCAGAATTAATCACTCGAGAGTATTTCCCAATACTTAATCTTTAGAATATTTAATTCCCTACAATCTCACTCATGATCCACACGATCCTTACTAATCACACGATCTACAAGATCCACACAATCTACTCTCGATCCAATTGATCTACACACTCTCTACACAATCTACACGAGATCTACACGATCTCTACAAGATCACAATGATCCACACAAAATAACTAAACAAGATGAAAAACAACTTGACTTATGTCAAGATACAACAAGTATGTAACAAGTGTTACGAGTGCACTACACTAATACTACAACACCTTGTATCTACTTGATACTCTGTGTTCTTCTCTTGCACTAGTAGAGGAATGATGGTGATCACTTGGTTGGATGATTGGATCACTCTTAAACAAAAGAAAACTATCTAAATGATCAAGGAAATGTAAATGTGATTAAGGGATTTAACTCAGAAAGTTTTGTGTGAAAAAGGATGCCTAAAAATTGTGAAATGTACTGGTATTTATAGGCAGAAAAAATTTGTCCGTTACAGAGGGACGACACCACTAAATATATCACGGTACCACTAAATTTAACGGTACCGTGACAGACAAACACGCTCCATTTTTTGTTTTTAGTAGTGAAGGTTTATTTGGGGAATTTTAGAGCTGTTTTGGTGGGAAAAATAGCTGTTGGATAATTCAAACTTATTTTTCAAATTAAAACATTTCTTTTTAATTCAAAAATAATTTGTAAAATGTATTTTTGAAAAAAATATTTTGTCACGTCAAAAATGTGAAGTTTAGAACACAAATTCAATCCTTTGATCATTTGTCAAGTTGTAAATTTGTTTGTTCTTACCTAGAGTGATTTACGTAGAAACGGGATATTTCGACTAAAAACTTGTTTACGTTAATTTTGACGTAACGTGTTTTTATATTTTGTTATCATCAAAACTTAGAGGTTTCGAAAAATAGAAATAACGTTTTTAGACATTATTTGTATCAACACACTTGGAACACTTTAGTCATTTTACCACAAGGACGGTTTTTATGTGCACAAAAAAAATGGGGAAACAAGTAAATGCAAGAAACTCGTAGATCAATTTGTCCACCTCGATGCGTACTTTAACATATCATGAGAATATGAATACAAATTATACAATAGTTTGTGTGTCTTGATCGTACTTAGCTTTGTGGTCAAAAGAAAAAGAAAAAAATAAATAAATGAAAAATAATCGAGATATATAAGGATGAAGATGATTATGTGTAAAATGACCAAAAGGAGAGGTTGAAGATGATTATGTGTAAAATGACCAAAAGGGGAGGTTGAAGATGATTATGTGTAAAATGACCAAAAGGCCCATCACATGACCTGTGTATTGCTAGAATAGAGGGGCTGTTTGTTTTCTGTAACTTTGGGTCTTTGCTCTCTCAATTGTCTTGATTGAGGAGTTGTGATGCCATTTTGATGTACTAGTTTTGATCGTTGTTGTTAATATATTTCTTGTTTCCTTTAAAAAAAATGACTTTTTTTAACAGACTAACGATCAAAGTGTAAAAGATATTGTATTGATCTTATTTGATGATGAGAACCGAATGAGATACATGATACATATAGTATCTATCTAGGATCTATTTAGGGTAAATAGGCAATCACCCTCTAACTACATACTAATCAACTTTAATGTACAACTAATATACAACTATTCGGTCTTATCTCTTTGCTTATCACTTCGAATATACAGGTTATCAAGAATGACTCAATGTAGACTAATACTCCCCTACAGTTGGCGCGGGAGGAAGCCGGACGCTCAAACTGGATCTAAAATCTTCTAATAAGGCTGAAGGAAGTCCTTTGGTGAAGATATCTGCGTACTGATAATGAGAGGGTACATGGAGAACACGAACCTGACCAGCAGTAACCATGTCTCGGACAAAATGAATATCAATCTCAATATGTTTGGTTTGTTGATGTTGAACAGGATTGGCAGACAAATAGATGGCACTAACATTATCACAGTAGACAAGAGTGGCAGTAGAAAGAGGAGAATGCAGCTCACGAAGAAGGTTACGAAGCCAAGCAGTCTCTACAACATTAGCAACAACCCGGTACTCGGCTTCGGCACTAGACCGGGAGACGGTGTGCTGTCGCTTGGAAGACTGTAAGGAATTAAACATAAACAGTTAGTACTGCCAGAGGAAAAGTTACAACTGATGAAGAATACACTAACAGTACTAAGTCAGTTAGTACTGCTAGTATATATGGTTAGTACTGCTTATGATTTTGTAAACGTGTAATAGGATAAGTATGGAAATGATATTGTGTATATCTTATAGAATTAGAATTATAGTTTACTTGTACAGGAATCCTTGGTGTATAAAAGGATATCCTAGGTTAAAGTTTATGTACGATTAGAGAGACGATTAGTGAAACGATTATTGATAGAGATTCAAGGTTTTAAACTCTAGTGATAGGAGATCACTCGTATTATTAATATAATATTGATTCGTTTTGGAAGAAAAACACTGTCTCTTGTTCATACACTGTTTCATTCAATCATACATACAAATACAAATAATCTTCTAAGTGTTAGCTAGTAAATTCCGCGTGCTAGTTAATATTACTCAAAGTATCTATCTAACACAAGGAGTGTGTTTAGATCCGGTCAAGTGGTATCGGAGACAGGTTTCTGATACTTTGAATTAGAAGATCCAGAAGAATTTGATTCAGAAGAAGATGGACATGGAGACTACCACAACCAATGTTGCTGTAAAGTTACCTATGCTTAAGCCTAATGAATTCGATATGTGGAGATTGAGAATTGAACAAAATTTCCAAGTGCAGGACTATGCACTCTGGGAGATCATAGAAGAAGGGAATTCATTCAAGCCTCCTACCACCACAACAACTGAAGATGGTAAATCTGTGACTACAGTGCAAACAAAGCCTATTACTGCTGAAGAGAAGGCTCAGTACAAGAATGATCTTAAGGCAAGAAGCATGTTGCTGATGACAATACCTAATGATCAATTGTTGAACTTCAGCAAGTTCAAGTGTGCCAAGACCTTGTTTGAAGCTATTGTTGCCAGATATGGTGGGAATGAAACCACCAAGAAAACTCAGAAGACCCTTCTCAAGCAACAATTTGAGAACTTCTCAGCTACAAGCAATGAGTCACTAGATCATATGTTCAACAGACTTCAGAAGCTAGTGAGTCAGCTTGCTATTCTTGGAATAGAGATACCTAAGGAGGACTTAAACTCAAAATTTTTAAGAAGTCTGCCAGCTGAATGGGGTATGCATGTTGTTGTGTGGAAGAACAAGCCTGATATAGATTCCATGAGCTTAATGGATCTTTATAGCAACTTCAAAATAGTGGAGCATGATATAAAGAAGAATGCTGGAACAAGTTCAAGCTCAGGGAATTTGGCCTTTGTGTCAACTCCTAGTACCTCAAGTTCAGTAGAAGAAGTTCAAGTTGCTGGAGCAGTTGGTACTGCTAGTTCAAATGTTGGTACTGCTATTACCTCAAGCAGTACTAATGGACTTTTGGATGAGAATACCTATTGTGCTTTCCTGACTACTCAGCACAATGGAAGTATGTTGACTCATGAAGACCTTCAAGAGATCAATGATGATGACATTGAAGAGATGGACATCAAGTGGCAGCTCTCTCTTCTTAGCATGAGGGCTAAGAGATTTTTGAAGAGAACAGGCAAGAAAATAACCATAGACAGCAATGATGTTGCTGGGTATGACAAATCAAAGATTGAGTGTTACAATTGCCACAAGATGGGTCACTTTTCTAGGGAGTGCAAGAAGCCCAGGTAGAAAGACTCAAGGAATAAGGGCTATGAAGGCAAGTCAACAGGATCAAGAGTTGTTGAGATTACAGACTCAAGTTCAAAGGCTATGGTTGCCATTGATGGCTTAGGGTTTGACTGGAGCTACATTGCAGAGGAGGAAGCAGAAGCACCTACAGAGATGGCTCTTATGGCTTTCTCAGATTCTGATGTACAAGTTTCTAAATGTTCTAAATCATGTGATGCTTTAAAAGAATTAGAAACACTTAGGAAACATTATGATGAACAGAGAATAGAGCTAAACAAGACCCATTTTAATTTGGCAAATCATAAAAGGGGTTTAGCTGTTTTAGAAGAACAAATTGTTCATTATAAAAGTAATGAGTCTACCTTTTCTGAAACTGTAGTTGTACTTAAAAGGGACATATTTTTTAGAGATGCTGAAATTAGTGTGTTGAAAGATGAATTGGATAAGGTTAAGAAAGCTAAAGAGAACATTCAGTTAAGTGTTGACACTTTAGAATATACATCAAAAGGTGTTCAGAAGATAATTGAATGTCAAATTCTCAACAAGGCTAAATCAGGTATAGGTTATAGATCTGTTCCACCTCCTGCTAAAAATCGTTTATGGACTCTAGGTTGTTTAGACCTTGACCTAGGATAAACTATGATAAGCATAATGATAATATTGGCGGAATATTCAAATGAAAGAATCAATACTATCACGACAAGGTTTTGTCAAACTTTCTCTTTTGTTATAAAATATGCCCCAATGCTATGTGATCAAGTATATCACGATTACACTCTAATCAGGGATCAAAGATCCTTGAGGCTAAACGAACCTAACAACAACAGACCCCTTGTCTGATGTTCCCACACACACTCACTGTTTGATGTTTTACATTTGTAACACACTTTGTGTTTTAGTTCTAAGCACAGTAAAACACTCTGGTGTCTTCAAAGATAACACATAGTGAAGTACAAAGACACACTTAACTTCTAAGCCAAGATCTCCCTTTTATAGAACAAAGGAGATCATTACAATTTTGATAAGTCTTATCTACTACTTGCTTATGTGTGTCAGTCATTAAGATACAACATGTATCTGTGTTTACAACTTGTTTGACTGATCACATATGAAATATATTATCTACCGTATATATTTGACTCTTATACACAAAATATAATTTTCATCTTTATCCATTAAGCAGTAGTATGAGTCACTCAGTTATCTTCTCAGCAGTAGCTTCTTTGCACTAGTAGTACCAACTGCTATCTTCTTTGCACAAGCAGTACTAACTGCTACCTTCTTTGAACCAGCAGTACTAACTTAAGTTAGTGCTGCTCGTTATAACCTGAGCAGACTTCAACAATACAATAGCAGTAGAATATAATACTCTAGCAATAGAAACTTTTATGCCTAGCAGTAGAATCTACTTGGTGTATTTTGCTTATCTTTTCAGTAATCCTTGTGTTTCATTCTTCTTGTTATTGATCATCAAATCTATGAAATATATAAAACCCAACAATCTTCCCCTATTTGATGATTACAAAACAAACACATTCTTGAACGAATTTCCCTAGACGAAGTAGAGAAATTGAGAAAATTAAATCTCACCATGAATGAAACAATATTGTCTTCCCCTTAATCTATGCTACCACAATATCTCTTCCCCTTTTTGTTATCAACAAATAGATAATATAAACAGTAAAAACTTGGTGTAGCATATAAATGGTTAACTATCTGAACATTTAAGCTTCCCCTGAAACACATATGTTAACCATTTGAATCTCTAATTCTGTAGGCTTTATGACTGATGAAGAAAACCAATCATTAACAATTTGATACTGAAGTAGAATAAACCAACCTTGAGTCTTATGTCTAGTACTAAAACTGACTTCGAACGTATACCCATGTATAGGGAGACTGCAGTCTCTTGACAACAAACTCATCTTCAATGAGACACTGAACACTACAAAGTAACTCCTTTATGTGTTTGTTAATTCGTAGTCACTTGAATGAACGAACAAGTTATCTTTAAACGTAATGGAGACGTTTAAGATATGATAAGAACACAACCTTGAAAAATTCTACTTCATCTTCGAATAAGTAACAAATAACCTTCTTCTCCAATGAAAATAAAAAAAAGCCGTTTAATCTTTTAAGAACATAACCCAACAATCTTCCTTCTAAGTGTGTGTTCTTCCCCTTTGTGTGTGTAAACAGAGAACTCTTTGAAAGAAAACCAAAAATGAATTTTTCCTCTTTCTTCAACAAAAACCTTGAAACATACCTAGATCCAGAGCCCCCCCCCCCCCCCCCCCCGCTCTGATACCAACTACTAAAAATCGTTTATGGACTCCAGGTTGTTTAGAACTTGACCTAGGATAAACTATGATAAGCATAATGATAATATTGGTGGAATATTCAAATGAAAGAATCAATACTATCACGACAAGGTTTTGTCAAACTTTCTCTTTTATTATAAAATCAGCCCAAATGCTATGTGATCAAGTATAGCACGATTACACTCTAATCAGGGATCAAAGATCCTTGAGGCTAAACAAACCTAACAACAATAGACCCCTTGTCTGATGTTCCCACACACACTCACTGTTTGATGTTTTACATTTGTAACACACTTTGTGTTTTAGTTCTAAGCACAGTAAAACACTCTGGTGTCTTCACAGATAACACATAGTGAAGCACAAAGACACACTTAACTTCTAAGCTAAGATCTCCCTTTTATAGAACAAAGGAGATTATTACAATTTTGATAAGTCTTATCTACTACTTGCTTATGTGTGTCAGTCATTAAGATACAACATGTATCTGTGTTTACAACTTGTTTGACTGATCACATATGAAAGATATTATCTACCGTATATATTTGACTCTTATACACAAAATATATTTTTCATCTTTATCCATTAAGCAGTAGTATGAGTCACTCAGTTATCTTCCCAGCAGTAGCTTCTTTGCACTAGCAGTACCAACTGCTATCTTCTTTACACAAGCAGTACTAACTGCTACCTTCTTTGAACCAGTAGTACTAACTTAAGTTAGTACTGCTCGTTATAACCTGAGCAGACTTCAACAATACACTAGCAGTAGAATAACATACTCTAGCAGTAGAAACTTTTATGCCTAGAAGTAGAATCTACTTGGTGTATTTTACTTATCTTTTTAGCAATCCTTGTGTTTCATTCTTCTTGTTTTTAATCATCAAATCTATGAAATATATAAAACCCAACACCTCCTCACAGAGGAATACCTGTTCCTCCAGGTATTGACCTTGAACATACAGGTTTGAAAGAATTTCAACTACCTAAGATGGAATATGGACCAAAACCAAAAGAAAAAGAAGTAGTTGAACAGCCTGTAGAAGTAAGATTTGAGAGTGCAAGTGATAAATCACTCTCTGAGGACAAGGTGTCCTCTGATAGGTCCTCAGGTAGGGAATTAGATGCTCCAACCATAGAGGATTGGACTTCTGATGATGATGAGAGTGATCAGGATAAGATTAAGCCGGATAGTGTTAAGGTAGAGGAACCAAAAGTTCCAAAGGTGGTCAAAAATACAACTGTTAGGCCTGAGTCAAAGGTTAATACTGCTAGGAAAACAGTTAGGTATGCTGAAATGTATAGAACCACAAACAAGCCCAGAGGTAACCAAAGGAATTGGAACAACCTCAAGTCTCACCAACTAGGTGATGACTTTGTCTGTTATAGGAAAGCTTGTTTTACATGTGGTAGCTTTGACCATCTTGCTGCTTATTGTAACAAATGGGTAACTAGGTATTCAAGTCCTAGGGTAAACTCAGTAAGACCTCCCGCTCACCCTACAATTTCTAGAATGATACCTAGATCAGTTCTTTTAAAGTCTGGCCAAAGACCAGTTCATACTGCTAAACCAGCAGTTCATACTGTCAGACCAATTAGACCTGTTTACCCAAGACAAGCAGTTCAAGGTGCAAAAACTCTTTTCAAATCAGCACCAACAACTGTTAAGAGACCCTTTAATAACAAAGCAGTGGAAACTAAACAAGTTTGGAAACCCAAATCTACAACTGCAAAGCCAGTAGTTCATACTGCTAGCAGAGTAGTTAGTACTGGTAACATCAATCACACTGCTAGGGAAAATATGGGTAGTGGTGTTAATGCATCAGCATGTTAGATCTGGAGACCAATCAAATCCAATGGTGCTCAAATTGTTTTAAAGAGGATGAATTATGTAGATGCAAGAGGCAAGTCTAAGTCAGTAATGGCTTGGGTTCCCCAAGGAAATTGATTTCTTATTTGTGTGCAATGTTAGTCATATGCTTATTTTGTTATGAGACAAGTGCTTTGCACTTTGTTTTCTATTTTTGGACTAATAATTGCAGGATGATTGGAGTTTGTGGATTGAATTCTTTATGTTTTGGACTGACTAATGCTTTGGATGGTGAGATGCTTTGGAGCTCAAAGTGTGTGATGTTCTTAGCACACAAAAAATGGTTATTGGTTCACCATATCTAACCCACATAAAAACCAACTAGTCTAGAGCAAACGGTTTCTGGTAAAGACTAATCAAATCCATTCATGGTTGACAATTTACCAAAAATTTTATGGTTATCAACTCACCATATCTACTAGTGAAGAGTTGGTTGGTCCAAAGCAAACGGCTATTGGTAAAGACACATCAAATCCGTTGAAAGCTGATAGTTTGCTAAAAACTATATGAGAGCAGTCTTGTTTTAAATCATTAATAAGTTTATACTGCTCATTAAAAATTTTCTCAAAAAATTAGTACTGCTAGTGCAAAGTTTGTACTGCTAGTGTAAACTTTGTACTACTGAACTAGCCGTTAGAACTGTTGTGTCAGTAACTAATTTTTGTTTAGAAACTAGCCGTTGGAAGTTAATTGAGATTTTTACTGACTTAGTTATGGTTTTTAAGGGATCCTCTTCTAGATATTTTAACTTTTATTCTATTATAATCATATCCTAAAATAAAAAGTTAACTTATTCTTTAAGTCGGTCAAATAGAAACCCTAACTCTCTCAATAATATCTCATCTCACTTTCATCTTCTACTTTCTAACCTAAATTTTCACTATTCACCACAGTCAAATCAATTTTTACTGAGAATATTATGGCTAATTTGTAATTTGTTAAGACGCACAACCAGGTCGCTTATTTGGAGAAAACAGAGGAAGGGGATGGACCAAAATTTTATGAGATTGTGGACTTCTTGAACGCGTCTCATATAAGGTATGCTTTAACTGTTTCCCCTACTCTTATTGTCTCTCACATCACACAGTTTTGGCAAACTGCCATTGTCAAAATTAGTGAAGAAGGAGACATACAAATTCACTCTAAAGTGGATGGCATATCTTTTGTTGGTACCGAATCTACACTTAGGAGACATCTCAAGTTGCATGATTCAGATGGTATCAATAATATGCTAAACAATGAAATTTGGCAAGAAATTGCTAGAATGGGGTATGATACATCTAATCAAAAACTTACTTTTCAAAAGGGATGTTTCTCCCCACAATGGAGATTTTTGATACATACTCTCTTACATACTTTAAGTCCTAAAAGAACATCATGGGAACAATTTAGTAGCAATATTGCTATTGCTCTCATATGTTTGTCTACAAACAGGGTTTTTAATTTTTCAAAATTCATATTTGAGAGTATGGTTGCTAATGTAAAAAGTAAAACAAAATTTCTTATGTATCCAAGATTTGTTAAAAGCTTTCTGAATAAGAAAAAGAATCTGCTTAAGCAACATAAAGAAATTTTTCCTACTCCTAGCCTGCAACAAAAAGTTTTTCAAAATATGGCTATGGCTAGTAGACTTTTTAATGGAGTAGAAATACCTCTATTTTCTGAGATGATTCAAGTTGTTCAGGATGAAGGGTCAGTAAACCCAACTGAGCCCCAACCCACATCCATTGAAATTCCACAAATAACTCATACACCCCCAGTCACCACAACATATAAAAGAAGAACCAGAAAGGAGACTATGACTGCTCAGTCTAGTCCTCCTACTTAGACCCATGAAGCAGATGAGCCTATCTTTCATGATAGTATGCCCCTTGATTCACCTCTCCTAGCAGGTAACACAGCTAGAAGTGATGAGGGCAGTTCTAAACTTAATGAATTGACGGTTCTTTGTACCAAGTTATCTAAAAAGGTAGAATCACTGGAGGAAGATCTCAAAAGCCACAAGGACAACTTTGGCAAGGTTTACACTAAGTTGACACTCAGGGTGAAAAGATTGGAAGCTCAGCTTAAGAGGAAAAGGTCTAAAATGGTGATATCTGCTAGTTCTTCAGATGATAGCTCAGATGACAGTTCAGATGATGGTGGAGATTCTCCCAAACAGGGGAGGATAACAGGGAAATCTGGGAAAGAAAAGGAAAAGAGATCAAGAACTCAGGGGAGGAATGAAGAAGGTACTAGTGGAAAAGGTACTGATGGTGATGATACTGATATGGGTGAACAAGAGCAAATAGTTGATGAAACAGTACAAACTGCTGAAGTGCCAAAGGTAGCAGTACAAACTGCTAAGGAAAAAGGGAAAGGAATTTTAGTTGAAGAAGATGAGCCACAAAAGATTATGAAGCCTAGAACTCAAGCATAAATAGATTATGATGCATAAGTGGCAAAGAAACTTCAAGAAGATGAACAAGTTCAAATAGTTTTTGATGCAGAGTTAGTAAAGAAAATGTATGAAGATGATGTTATTGATTTTATGGAAGCAAAGAGACTAGAAAAAGAAAAGATGGTTTCAGATGCTCAGATGGATCAAGAACAATTTGAAGAACAACTACAATATCTGATAGACACTGATCCGATTGTGAAAGCTCAAGCAGTTCAACTTGTTAAAGATGAGAGTTTAAGTGCAGAAGCAAGATCAGCAAAGCTTACAAGTTTTATTTTATTAAAGAATAAGGAAGTTGCTTGGAGTGATCTTATGCAGAAGATCAGGGATAGACAGAAGAAAGGTTATAAGAAGAAGATGCCATCTAGAAAAGAACAGATAAGCTTCATGAAAAGTTATTTGAAGAATCAGGCATATTGGAAGCAAAGTTTCTTCAAAGGAAAATCAGATGCTGAGATAGAGAAAGCTTACTATAAGGCTTATGCAAGAAGTCTTGGAGTCTTGGAGTCAGATACTTCAAAGAAGCAAAAGACTGGAGCTGAGGGATTAACAGATGAGCAAATCAAGAACATGATTGTAGTAGTTCCTGAATTCACAAACATCAAGCCACTACAAGCAAAACACCCTATTATAGATTGGGAAGTATTCTCTGAAGGAAGAATGAAAGGGTGGAAGATCATAAGAATTGGTGGAATAACTGAGAGATACAAATTGTTTGAAGAATTGCTTAAGGGATTTGATAGGGAAGATCTCAATCAGTTATGGAATTTAGTACAAGAAAGATTCAGAGTTGCAGATCCTATTGAAGACAAAGACAAAGAATTATGGGTACAGTTGAAGAGAATCTATGAACCAGATGGTGGTGAAGCAATATGGAGGTTTCAAGCTCCAATTAAAGATGTTTCATGGAAATTATTTGATACATGTGGTGTGCATAGAATTTCTACTAAAGATGGTTTGGAGATATACATGTTAGTAGAAAAAGACTACCCTCTCAGACCAGCTGTGTTGGTTACATTAGTATATTCAAAACTGGAAGTTGAAGCTGATTCAGAAATGGCAGATGAGCTAGTAAGGAAGATGTTTCATCTTGCAGAACAGAGAAAAGCTCAGACTAAGAGATTGACATGGTAGTGTTTGGAAGAATCCCCCCCCCTCATCAATGTTGAAGTTTAATTCGAAAAAACTTAGTGATTTGGAGAGAAATCATAAGTTTAAGGGAGGATTGTTAGGAATTAAACATAAACAGTTAGTACTGCCAGAGGAAAAGTTACAACTGATGAAGAATACACTAACAGTACTAAGTCAGTTAGTACTGCTAGTATATATGGTCAGTACTGCTTATGATTTTGTAAACGTGTAATAGGATAAGTATGGAAAAGATATTGTGTATATCTTATAGAATTAGACTAATAGTTTACTTGTACAGGAATCCTTGGTGTATAATAGGATATCCTAGGTTAAAGTTTATGTACGATTAGAGAGACGATTAGTGAAACGATTATTGATAGAGATTCAAGGTTGTAAACCCTAGTGATAGGAGATCACTCGTATTATTAATATAATATTGAATCATTTTGGAAGAAAAACATTGTCTCTTGTTCATACACTGTTTCATTCATTCATACATACAAATACAAATAATCTTCTAAGTGTTAGCTAGTAAATTTCGCGTGCTAGTTAATATTACTCAAAGTATCTATCTAACACAAGGAGTGTGTTTAGATCCGGTCAAAGACCAAGAAAGTAGATTATCGCCCAGAAAAACAGTATCAGGAAGTAGACCGTCGTGTGGATGGGCAACCCGCCCAATCTGCATCTGTATATCCAACAAGAGAAGTGGTAGAGGATGCATATAGGTGTTGACCAAAATCCAAAGTCCCTCAAATGTATCATAGAATACGTTTAAGGGCGGCTAAATGTGGCTCGCGAGGATCATGCATGTAATGACAAATCTGTTGTACAACATAGGAGAGATCCGGTCTTGTAAATGTGAGATACTGAAGGCCACCTGCAAGACTGCGATATAACGTAGGATCCTGAACTAGAACACCTTCGGGACCCAGTTTGGATACTGTGTCAACTGGTGTTTGAGAAGGGTTACAGTTGGTCATGTGAGCACGCTCGAGAAGCTTAGTAGCGTACTTCTGCTGAGATAGAAAGAGACCTGTAGAATGTCGAGTAGCAGAAATGCCCAGAAAATAATTAAGTGCTCCAAGATCAGTCATGTCAAACTCACTGTGCAGGGAGGCAATGATCTACTGTAAGAGGGCAGTAGAGGAGGCTGTAAGAATAATGGCATCCACATAGATAAGTAAATAAGCTACTTGGGAGCCCTGCCGAAAAATAAATAATGAAGAGTCACAGCGACTATGAGAAAATCCAACTCTAGTAGCATAACCTACAAATCTCTAAAACCAAGCACGAGGTGCCTGTTTTAGTTCATATAAGGATTTCTGCAGAAGACAAACATAATGAAGGTACCGGGAGTCTACAAATCCCGGCGGTTGGTGCATATATACGGTCTCAGATAAATCCCCGTTAAGAAAGGCATTCTTAACGTCAAGCTGATGGATAGGCCATTTTCGAGATACCGCAAGGCTAAGAACGGTAGCCAGTTTAACAACCGGACTAAAGGTCTCATCACAATCAATACCAAGTTACTGACTATTGCCATTGGCAACCAAACAAGCCTTATAACGGCTCAAAGTCCGGTCAACATGATTATTATTGATACAAGGTTTCTTCATCATTATCATACAAGGAGCCTACAGATTTGAAGAATCATGAAGATGATTAACACATTGGTTTCAGGGGAAGCTTATTCTTATGACGTGTTTAATCATTTGATGTTCATGCACCACTCAAGGGGAAGTTTTTGATTCTTACTACTGTTGATCATTATTACTACTGTTAGTTGGAGTTTCTACTATTTTGGATTCATTTTTCTTATATATGCGTCATGGAGGGAAATTTGAAACATTGGAAGGCTTGGATTAGGAGTGTGGTATTGGTTTGTAGTGGCCAAGATCATATTTGCATATGTTCCCTATTTGATTATAACAAAAAGGGGAAGTGATGTTGTGGTGGTATGGCATGGATTAAGGGGAAGACAAGATTGTTTCATTCATGGTGAGATTTAATTATCTTAATTTCTCTACTTAGTCTAGGGAAGTTCGTACAAGAATGTGTTTGTTTTGTCATCATCAAACAGGGGAAGATTGTTGGGTTTTATTGATTTGATGATACAAAACAAGAAGAATGAAACATGAAGGACTTAAAATGACAAGAAGGAAAACTATAAAAAGATGAAGGATTTGGAAGATTCTAGAAGATATGCTTAAAAGAATATTTAGTTTCCTTATTGTATTAGGAATATTTTCCTTGTAAACTTAGATGATCTCTATTATATAAAGAGATATTAGGTCATTAGTTTATGTGTGCACAACTACAAGATGTAGTCGAATTATTAAAGTGTGTGTGTCTAGACATTTTGTCATAGAAAAACGTCTAGGGTATGTTTATTTTAGCTTCAAGAATCGTTTGATTCCTTGTTATAGGTAGATAACATGTTTTATTATTCTTAATAAAATTGAAGGCTTGATTGTGGAAAATCCTTGTTCATAATAACGTTAATTCTTGTTTTGAATATTCCGCTTTCATTATTATTGTTCCTAGATAATATGAGGTCTAATAAACCTCGAGTCATAAACGATCCAAGAACTAAGAAGGAGCTTTTAGTTCTATCATCTTGTGTGCCGTTGTTATTTAAATAAACTCTATGAACTCACCAACCTTTGTGTTGACAGTTTTAAGCATGTATCTCAGGTCCATAATGATCGAGGCTGGCACGGAGGAGCACGGATATTCAAGAGGGCTATAAATTTTATTATCATTCGAAAACTTATTTATGTAAACCATGAAACTACTGGGACCTCATTTTTGTAAACTCTGATATTTATATAAATCGAATTATAAATGTTTTAAAAACGACTCCATTAGAGTTTGTTTTCTATTGTTATAACTGTTGTGCCGTCGAGTAACACCCAGTTTAAATTCCGCTGCGTATCACGAAATTGGGGGTGTTACATATTTTTCTGAATTTAATCAAAAGAAAAGAATGGCTCAGAAGGTTTAACTAAGGGTATCTAGCGTTAAAGATAAACGTTAACAAATGGGTTCCAAATACGAGGTTAACTAACCGATGTGGTTAGCAAAAATTATTTTTGTAAACGGATGGCCATTTGGTGTAAATACTAAGTTGCCTCTTATCACTTGAATATATTTTTATCACTCGAAAGTGATTTTAACCGTAATGCATAACAAGTACAAGTTCTAGAATCAACATAATCACCGACACACTCATAGCAGAATATATAGCATAAAAGATGTATGCTTTATACAAAAAGGCTTAAATCCTCACAATTTAAGTGAAAAAGGCTATAACATGCACTAGTAAATGTTATCGAATCCAAAATGAATTTTCTCTCTTAATTTGATTAAGTTCCAAAAAATTTCAAATAGCCACATTTTACCATTGAAACAATCTAGTTATATATAAATTACGTATGAAAACAACTAGATAATCAAGGGCGAACGAATTCTAGTTACTCGACTCTAAAATTTACCTAAAACTACAACTTAAAACTTTAAAAATTATACCATGTTTCCTAATTTCATCCCTCCCCCACACTTAAGTTTTGCATTGTCCTCAATGTAATAAAAATGAACTTCAAAGTAAAGGAAATGGGAAAATTTTAGTTAAAAAGATACCACCCGGGTAAATACGCAATATGCATATTTGATCACAAATAAGCAAATGAGTTCTTCAACTCTAAGTATTGACCAACAATAAGCTTCCTGCATATCAACCCTACAAAAACTGCAAAAATATACGAAATAAACAAAACAAACAAACAAACAACACTAAAGCAAACCAAAGTAAATTAAAAACAAACCATAGTTAAAGTACGTTATTAATCCTAAAGAAAAGAATTAAGAAAGTACAGATAGAAATAATTCAACACACATAATTGTTTTTAAAACAAAAAGAAATCAACCGTCCCAGGTTGTTATTGGTTGTACATCTAAAACTTCTGGAAGTCCTTTGAGTTTCCCATTCCTGCTTTCTCTAAAGTGCATGAACCCCTTGATATCAATGCTCAATGGAATCACTGGTTCACTAAAAAGATCCATTTCCTTCTTAGTAAATAGCCCAAGATTCTTGGCTATCCGTGAAATAAAATGACCCGCACATATGTAATTCTTTGTCCCTACAGCCGTGCATAGGTGCAAATGTTGCACTATCACCCAATCTACGTTCAGATGCCTCAAGGGATGTTTCTCTTCTAATACTTGTAAATACATTAAATCATTTTCATAAATCAAATCAAAACTAGATGTCCTATGTAACAATGATTGTAC
This sequence comes from Artemisia tridentata subsp. tridentata, assembly GCA_021014915.2. Lineage (NCBI taxonomy): Eukaryota > Viridiplantae > Streptophyta > Magnoliopsida > Asterales > Asteraceae > Artemisia > Artemisia tridentata. The sequence goes on from CP139503.1 coordinate 206,385,276, forward strand.
TACAACCCTGTGTAGTACTTGCAAAATTGGTTTCTTGATTGACGAAACCTTACTTTCCCCATATACTAACTTATCTTCCGTGCTAATTCTCTTCCAATATCCATGTGCATCAAAATTATGTTTACTCCTTTCTCCACTCATTATTAAAAACTTGAAATCCTTATTACTCAAATCCTCATTAGAGTATAAGCCTAACAAATTTCCAAATTCAAATAGTGTGACTTCATGCTTCTTACCTCCTAGTCTGAAATCAAGAAATTTGTCGGTTGTCACCCCAATATCAGTAACTTCCAGTTTCATCCTCATTGAACACAAAAACTCTAGGCACCATTCTTTGTATATTGGTTCTCTTATATTAAATGCCCTTTTCCCACATTCTTGAAGTCAATATCTGCCTATTCCACAAAATCCTAATGAGGAATAAATCTTCCAGAAACTCATTACAACCGAGCTGCTCCATTGCCTTCCAGTTAATAATTCTTGGGGAATGGGTCACCCATCCACCAATTTTAAGAAGAATGACATTATAAGATTTTCGGACCATCGGATCTTCCCCTCGCCATAGGAGATTAGGATGACATTCCGGAATTGGCATTTGTTCCCTCTTCCTGGTGGCCTCTCTAGTCCTTTTTGCTACGCTTGATCCTCCTACAACATCCTTAAAGAAAAACATTTGAAAGACATGTTGCGTTAGTCGTTAGAACAATTAGGCGACCTAATCATAACCAAAGGAACTTCTCATCGTAGAAATCACAAATATATGTTAGTATAAGAGTATTAGTACCAACGCTACACATTATAGAAGTCCCTAGGTTCCATTCTGAAATTTGCAATTTTCCTTTACCGAGAGCTCCATCCGATCGGCATGCCTGCCATCCGATCGGATGGCACTTTGAACCCAGCCCAACCGATCGGCATGCCCTCGCATCCGATTCGGTTGGGTTTTCTGGAGAAGGAATAAGCCTTTCTATGAATTCTCGATCGATTCCTATCACTTCTACTCCACTCCTATCTTTCATTTGAACTCTTATGTCGATTTCTACATCCTCAATTTGTCCATATATCAATCCAAAACATCTCCACATGATTTCTTAATTAATCCTAGAACACTAGAAATAATTTATGAATTCAATTCCTTAATTGGTGCTCTAATCAACAATGTAGTAACCTAAAATCACTGAGAAACAAGCCTATAACATCTGGGAATCATCAATTGCAAACTAATTCGATTCAAAGTTTTGACCTAATTAAATCCGAAAATTCAATCAATTAATTCTCTCCCAAAACTTAATCAATCAACATAATTCTTTTTGCAATGTATTCCTCTATCAATTACCTATCTATTCCTAAAAGATTACATCTCAATTCGAAGTCTATCAAAAATCCCCAAATTATGTCCTAATTTAATAAATCCGAATTAAGATCTAATTAAACCAAATTGTTGATGTTACTTACTTGTTTTGGAGCCATGGATGATCTCTAAACACTCCTGTAACTTCCAATTAACACTTATAGTCGAATTTCTTGGACCCAATATGGTGGATTTGGTGTGTGTGTGGGTTTCTTGTGATTTTTGAAATTGTATGTTTATATATTCAATTCCATCCGATCAGCTTCAGGATCCAACTGATTTGGTTTGAGTTTTTGCAAACTTCACTTTTTCTTGCCTACACACTTTTGTGATGTTTGTGGGAGCAAGTAAAAATGACTTTGTCTAAAAAATACTTGTTTTGTATGTGAATTTTCACACCACACTTGGTCTACCAAATTGTCCAAGTCTTTTTCTACTTAACTAAAACCGAAACTAAAACTAAAAATCTCAACTAAAAACATAAACTTAATAATCATAAAAACCTCAATAATAATAAGAAGTCTTAAACATAAACCTTAAAAGAAATAACCGAGATGCAAATATTAAAATACTAAAATGCATAAAATAAAAGAAACAAACATATAGCACAAGCTTGTGCTTTATTCTTCAAACTTGTTGATCTTCCTCATCCTTGAAAGTATTCATGCTTGAGGATATCCTCACTTTGAAATTAACCGGATAACTTTCGGTTTGTCTTTTGTGTCTTGAATCCTTTAGCAAAATTTCTTCCACTTGGGCAAACAATATCGAACTTAATGTGCCATTCTCCGTCTCCGTCTTCCTTCTTGTAAACACTTGGACCGTCGGGCCCCCATTCCAAATTCTTGAGTGAGACAGGTAATGATCCAAGGAAATCTGTAAGCTTTTTAAACACAAAAACATTTTTATACGGATTAAAGAAAGCCTCCATCACTAGAGCTCTTTCCATTTCATCTTCTATATCGAAGAATGTAGGAGTGACCGACCCATATTTAGGCCTTCCTTTCTCATCTCTACTTACTTCGAAACAACCCAAGTATTCTTCTTCTTCATCTCTCTCATGCATTTCTTTCACCATCTTTCCCCTAGGTTTTAGGAAATAAGTATGCTTCAAAATACCGCCATCTTTGGTCAACGTACCACGACCCATATCAATAATAGCCCCGCAAGTCCTTAGAAATGGCCTACCTAACAAGAGTGGTAGGTCTTTGTCAACCGGAATATCTAGTACCAAAAAGTCGGCTAGAAAAGCTTGGTACCCAATTTGTATTCTAATATTCTTCACCTCACCCATAGCCTTTGCTTGAGAGTTGTCGGCCATAGTAAGGTTGGATTGATTCGGTTAAGGGTTACTAAGTGCTAACTTTTTGTATAAGGGATATGGCATCGCACTTACACTCGAACCGGTGTCGGCCAATGCGTACTAAGGAGTTGTACCATTCACTTTGATTGGCAACACAAAGTTTCCCGGATCACCTTTTTTCTTTGGCAATCCATTCTCAACAATTCTCTCTCTTTCCTCTTCATCAAAATCTTTGTCTTCAAGCCTAGACCTTGCCATCATAACCGCATCTAACTTTTTGCGGTAAGTCATATATTCAACACTTCGATCATGGGCTTTTGCTCCCTAAGCTCATTGAATTTCTGCTCCAAATTCTCTAAGATAGCCTCTTTTTGCTCTTGGGTCAAAGGTGTAAAAGTTGGTGGAGGAGTGGGTGGTGATGATGTGGAATCCTCACTCTTAGAAGTTGAAGGTAGGGTTAACTTGTTAAGGGTTGTTTTCTTCCTATTAGCCTTCCCCATTTTGACAACTTCTACCTTTTCATCCTTAACTTCTTCCATATTATCACATAGCTCCGCGAGCATAACTTCCACTTCCTTTTCCTCTTCCAACTCGGTAATATCGATCCTCATTTCTCCAAGTGCAAAATCAAGCTTACACTAAGGGGCTGTTTACTTTCTGCTTAATGTCCTGTTTGGTAACAAAACTGGCTGGAAACAGGAAACTTTGGTGTTTCTTTTTAACTTATTGCAAAAGAGAATCCTTAATGTGAAAGGGGTCAAAATTTGATGTTGTTACCAAACAGGACGTCTTAATACGAGTTTTTTCCCGAACTAGTGTAGGTGAAAAAAATAAATTCGAAAAATTTAGAAAACTTCGAAAAAATTTATAAAAATTCAAAAAAAATTTAAAAATTAGAAAAATTTATAAAAATTCGAAAAAATTTATAAAAATTTTAAAAAAATTCGAAAAATTTTAAAAATTCAAAAAATTTATAAAAATTCAAAAAAATTTATAAAAATTCGAAAAATTGATAAAAAATCAAAAAATTCGAAAATTTTATAATAAATTTATAAAAATTCAAAAATTTTATATAAATTTATAAAAATTCAAAAAAACTTATAAAAAATTTGAATTTTTTAAATTTTTTTTCGAATTTTTATAACTTTTTTGAATTTTTAAAAAATTATAAATTTTTACAAAATTTTTGAATTTTTAAAAAATTATAAATTTTTTGTATTTTTTAAAAATTTTAATAAGTTTTTTCGAATTTTTATAATTTTTTATAAAATTTTCGAATTTTTTGAATTTTTATAAATTTTTTGAATTTTTAAATTTTTTTGAATTCTTTAAAAATTTTTATAATTTTTTTCGAATTTTCATAAATTTTTCGAATTTTTATAAATTTTTTCCACCTACACTAGTTCGGGAAAAAACTCGTATTAAGATGGTCAATTAAGCATAAAAAAGAAACAACATATATCCACACAGACACTAACTAGAAACAGGACACATATATCCACACAGACACTAACTAGAAACAGGAAAAAAAAAAAGAAATAGCCCTTTAGTAGTGACTAGAAAATCTTTCCCGAACACAACTTCTGGCTCATCCGTGTTTCCATAGTCAATAACAACAAAATCAACCTTAAAAATGTGACCATGAATGTTAACACGCACGTCTTTCACTTTCTTCCTTCCGTAATCTTCGTAATCAAGCCTAACATACTCAAGCTTGTCAAGCAAATCAACGGTGATATAGTTATCACCATATTCCATGTTCAACTGCGCATCCCAAACCTTGACCCCTTCTACATCACATGGTGTAGCAAACCTCATGAATGGTAAGTCAAACTCCTTAGGTGGAGCTCTTATAAACACCACAACTTTGTTCCTCTTTGGTTCACAAACTTGGTATTCTCCAACTACCTCTAACTTCTCGAGTTCCATCTTGCTTTCCTCTAGCATACTTCCTAAACGCTCCAAGGAATCCCCGCTATCCTTGAACATTTCCTCCAAATTCCTCAAGTACTCCGAAACTTCACTAAGGTTTTCCATTCTACTAATGTAAATAACAGCTATAACATAACCAACAAAACACAAAATCCAAATCATTAGCATTAGGGGTTAGTCATAATCGAAACATACTGAAAATGAAATCATACAAAGTAAACAAACAAGTTTGAACACTCAACAATGCTAATTAACTAATAATTGAAAATTTTGAAAATTTTTACCGAGGCCTCAATCCGATCGGCATCTACTCCATCCGATCGGATGGTTAAAAATCCTAAAACCAAAATCGTCCAGCCGAATCGGATGCGGGCGCATACCGATCGGCTGGATTAAATTTCCAGACAAAAAAAAAAAAAAAAAAAAAAAAAAAAAAAACTTTTTTTTTAATTAATTATTATTTCAAAAACGACTCTTAAATATTTTTAATGACTATTAATGAAAAATAACTCTATTAAATTTTGGTAAATGAAAAGATTAAACTTATAATTAATAACTTAATTAAAAATGAAATTTAACTCAAATTTATTACTTATTAACTCCAATTACTCCACAATTAATAAAAAGACTCTTTAACTACTTTAACTAATCATTAACTTTAAAATTAAATTACTTAAACTAATTAACTAAACATCAATTAAACCATTTTAGCATACAATGTCATAACAATAATGAAAAATAGCAAAATTACCACTAAACATTTATCAAGATAAGCAACTAAACAATATTAGCACTTACTAATCATAAACTAACATAAACCAAACATTAAACATTAAAGAAAATGAAAAATAACAAAATTTGAAAAACCTTACCGAGAGCTCCATCCGATCGGTTGGGTACTATGGTGAAAACTTTTACTTCTCTTTTTTTAACACAAATTTTCAAAATCAAACACTTATAAAATTACAAAATCTAACAAAATACAAACAAATCTATTCAAATCCCCGGCAGCAGCGCCAAAAACTTGATGTGCTACAACGTGTGCAAGTTTTAAAATTTATAAAACACGATTTAACCGATTATCTATTTAACACATACGAGCAAGTATACTCATCCGCAATAGTAAAGGTGGGTAAGTCGAGATCGTCCCAAGGGATTTGTGATTATTGTAATTTAACATAGCAAGCGTTTGTAAAAAGGGTTTTGATTCGTTTGGAAGTATATATCAAAATATCAGATACGCGTAAGGCGCGGGAACTGACGAGCCAACCCTTTGGGAAAAAGGCCAGCTTGCAAAGCCCCGCGAATACGATATAAGAATCCGGGCAAGTGTTACCCGGGTCGTTTCCCGACGAGATGTGAATCGAGGATTTCGTGTACGGTTTGGAATTAAAGTGCTTGAAAGATGATTTTCACTTTTGTTTTTGTTTTCTAATTCTAATTAAGGTACGGAAAGCAAATATACAAAGAAAATAAAGCAAAAATCAAATTACGCTAAAAACGTAAACGGGAATTCAAAAAACGAGCTTGAAAACCAAAATCTTTAAAAATTAACCCTACAGATGCAAATCTAATTTTCCTAAGTCCTAAATGATAAAAGAAAATTTTAGGAAAAAGAAAAATATTTTTTTTGACTTTTATTTTATTTATTATGCATTAAAAACTATTTTTAAAAGAAAAATATATAAAAAATATTAAACTAATGAGAAAAACTATGAAAAAATACAGAAAAGTGCTCAATGATAAGCAGATCCTAGAAAAAATTAAATGGAGGTAACTGCTTATTCGGATAAGCAGTTATTAAGCAAAGAGGAGAAAATAAGCAAAAAAGAAAAAGGTGGTTAAAAGAATTAAAGAAGAAAGCTATGATAGAGAAGTCCCAAGGGCGCTATTGGTTCAGGTGTGTGTGTTAAGAGGTTGAGCTGGGTTGAGGTCCAGGGTTTGAGCCCTGCTCACCCTGGACTTCCCTAGTTCCATTTTTATTTTTTTTATGAAAATTTTCTTTTGAAACTTATAAATAAGCTGAAATTAAGAACTTTTTGTGAAGCAACTATTTTTAGAAGCTTAAGAATAAGCCAAAAAGAGCTTAAGAAAATTAGACTGCTTATAAATAAACTAGAAGCTAAGGCAAAAGACAATTAAGCTAATAAGCTAACTTAAGCTAAAAGAAAACTAAATTAAGCTAATGTAAACTAAGAACAATCTAAATAAGCTAAGGGAATAAGAATAAGCAACAAATGTAAGCAGATAAGCATTGAGTATCAATTAAGCAATAGAGGTCAGATTTGCAGGCTTAAACAATCCAATAGGGCAAATTCAAGCTTAAATTTAAGCACTAAATCATAGAGCAATAACCACAAAAACAGAAAATAAATGAAGTTTGAACACCAATAAGCTAATAGGACAAGATTTAGACCTGTTATAGCTTATTAGGGGCTTATAAATAAGCTAAAAAGTGGGCTACTTAGGGCAAGTGTGTACTGAGTTATCAGTATACATTTGGCTAATAAGGCCACTTTTGAGCTTCTTTTTAAGCACTAAATAGCTCAGAACAAGGATGAGATTTGTGAATTAGCAAACTACAACAAGCAAACTACTTAGATTATGAAAATCAGCTCTAATGAACCTCAAATAAGCACTTAAATCTGACCTAGAAAACTACTATTCCGTACTGAAATGGAATAGCATTCTGATGCAGGTTCACAACTGAAATGACCTAAATCCTAACCAAATCCTAATGAAGTGCATCCAACTTTCAGAAATCAACTTAAAACACTATAATGAACTTAGAAATAGCAAAAACATGGACTAAATCTGCTTATCTCTATGATAAGCAAGTATGAGCAGTGTAATACTTAAAAACTAAGAAACTTAACTTAAACATGTAATACCATTCAAATCAGCTCAAAACAACCTACTAACAACTTATATAAGTCAATTTAAGCTAGATCAAAGTTCTCCAAATGGCATACGAACAGTAACTTACTTATTTGACCATTTTTCACCTTGTGCCAAACATTCCCTTAAGTGGACTGTTTTGAAATTTAAGGCTATTAAGGACCAAATTAAGCTATGTATTTGAAAGACAGATTGTTAACTAGGTTTGTTAAGTACTAATGAGCAACTTTGAACAGAAATTAAGCACTTGAATAAGTTATTGACTACTTAGTTAATTTTTTTGGTATTTTTATGATTTTTAAGCAAAAATAAGTACAAGCTATCAACTAAGCATAAACTACCATCAAATATAAAAAATAAGCAAAAATAAACCAAATAAGCACTGAATAAAGAAGAAATAAGTAGAATGCACTTTAAAATTTGAAAATCAATGGAACTTACAAAAGCCCTTGCATAAACAGGGAAAATTATGCTCGAGGAGCTACTCTACAAGCTCTAGCTTGTCAAAAGACAAGCTAGTAACAGCAATAAGCCCTTCCAAGTCTGGCTTATCATCCACAAATAGCTTATTTGACTTTTGTTGACTTTTTTGAATTTTTGCAATTTAAACAGGAATTAGACAAAACAAACTCACAATAAGCTATGACAAGCTTGTATGAGCTTGTAAGAACAGAAAGTAAGAGTTTATGGAAGGTTAAACAACTAATAGCAACAATATTTAAAAGCAATTAAAATAAATTCGACAAGTATTTAAATGGAAAACTAAATTCGCATTAATAAAAGTGAGATTACAAAGCTTAAATGTATTTGAAAACCTAAACTAAACTTGGACTAAAACTAACTAACTTTTCTTTCTGGCTACAAAATAGAATCCTATTTATACTAAGAAGCTAAGCTAGGGTTCTCTTGACTTGTGCTTCTTTTCTGAGAGAGATGAGCTTTGTGTCTTCATTTGTGCTTTCTTTTGATTCAATATCAACCCTTGGATTAGACTAATCTTCATCTCAGCCTTTAATTTCATTTTGGCGCCCTTTTTATCACTTGGATAGCCAGCTTGGCAGTGGAAACATGTAAAGGGGAGGGTTTCTTGTGATGGGGTTTGTCTGGAGTAGGTTGGCTGGAGCAGAGAAGTAGGGTGGTTGCGTGGAGCAGGGGAAGAAGGAAAAGCTGGGTTCAACAGAGGAAAAGCGGGAAAAGGGATATAGGGATGGGGGTTGACTTTTTTTTTACCTAGGTTTATTAATAAAAAGGGGATGGGTCGGGTTTGTTTTTGGATTGGATTGGGTTTTTGATGTTGGGCTTGGTTTGTTCCGGATTTGGTTTAGTTTAGGATTTGGTATAATAGGGATTAAATGGGCTGACTTGGCCAATTAAATTGGGTCGGGTTGGCCCATGAAAAATGGTTTTGGGTTCGTTTTTCCATGCTCATTCTAATGCCCTATCCCGGGATTGACTTTGACTTTTCTTTTCTTCATTAAATGCTCAAATGGTGTCGAGTCGATTCGGCAATGTCTCTTTTTGCCCTTTTTCCCATCCAAGCTTAGTTTTGTCCACTTTTGCCTTGTTTTCAATCCTTTTGTACCTAAAACACATAAAAACACAATCCAAGGATATTTGCAACAATATTTGGTCTATTTGGTTATTTTTATGTATTAAATGGGACTAAAATGATGAGTAAATAGGCACTCATCATCCCCCCACGCTATCAATTGCTAGTCCCTAGCGATTCGATCATATAAAGTAATGAAAGAATCAAAAGAATACCAAGGATACCTCGTTTTGACTTTTTATTCGATGCAAGAGATTTAAACTAGAACAAAAATAGATAACATGCTTGATTTTCAAAAATGGCATCATGGAACAGGATTCACACAAACTGGGTGTCTCCAGGGAATTGTAATCGTCATCCTCTTTTTAATACTCCCAACTAAGTTTAAACTCATTGTGCAAATGTTTTTGTAAAATGCTAACGTTACTTATACTAGTAATCTATGTAAGCCGCAACTTAACTTTTCACTCTCACAATTTATTCAAGAAGTTAGGTGAGTGTGCACATTTTTAAAATTTTGACCGCAAAAATCAACATTTATTATGGTTGTCATTTGTTTAAGTCAAATACTAATTTACCGGGAACCTCAAAAATCTAAGGATCAAAAAGGCCTTTTCCATGTAGCGGCTTTCTTCTCGGCACATCCCAAACCAATTGGTTTTAGGAGACCAGGCTTTTGACACCTCACAGAGAATAGTACCGGAATCAGCGGGATTTCGATTTCAAAGATTTTAGATATTCCCACTAAGTTAGCATTAAATAATTAAATAAATAGCAACAAACGATCATTTAGAGATTAGAGATTCAAAGGATCGATCACTCCATGTAACGACTTTCTTCTCGACATATCCCAAACCAGTTGGCTTTAGGTGACCAGGCTTTTGACACCTCACAGAGAATAGAATCGGAGTTCACGAGACCTTTGAAATCAACAATCTACCAAATTACCGTTTAACCTTTATGACAAAATTGACGAATACTAGTTCAACTCCCGATTTAAATTTAAGAAAAATCAAGTTTCGTTCATTTATTCATATAAACAACATATATTTTCATTTTTTTCACTTTTTTATGTCATACTTACATCTTTACTTTTGCAACATTATAACTTATTTCATTTTGCAATATCATTCCATTTTTCTTTTTCTTTTTTTTTTCTTTCTCTAATGGGCTGACTTGGCCCATTAAATTGGGTCGGGTTGGCCTATGAAAAATGGTTTCGGGTTTGTTTTTCCATGCTCATTCCAATGCCCTATCCCGGGATTGACTTTGACTTTTCTTTTCTTCATTAAATGCTCAAATGGTGTCGAGTCGATCCGACAATGTCTCTTTTTGCCCTTTTTCCCATCCAAGATCAGTTTTATCCACTTTTGCCTTGTTTTCAATCATTTTATACCTAAAACACATAAAAACACAATCCAAGGATTTTTGCAACAATATTTGGTCTATTTTGTTGTTTTTAGTTATTTTTATGTATTAAATGGGCATAAAATGATGAGTAAATAGGCACTCATCAGGTTGTAAATCCAATTTAGCGAAAATTCAATAGTAACAAATATCAATAATAAAAACATATACTTGTGTGATTCATGCCCCAATTCTATAGAGTATTCATAAAGTTTGGTGTAACTTGTAATGATGCACAACCTAATGTAAATGATTAACACTTAATGGTTTATATCATGAAAAATCATTATTAATAATTCACCCACTTAGTTAACCCTTTCGGCCTATTTAACTAATACGGTAATTCTCTTGAAACTCCTTTTGTTTTGAAAAGCATTTCTTATCTTATTTGTTCTTACGAATCCTTTCGGCCTTTTCTCGTGATGAAATCGTTTCAAATCTATTTTAATGAGTAAACATGATGATTGTCACTCATCGTGATCAATACTAATTCGTGCACTAACGTTTTGGAATAAAAACATGAAGAAAATCCTTTCGGCCTTTTTATTCTTTAAATATTTTTACCAACAAATTAAGCAAGACTAGATGTTATTCCAACAAACTCATAAAATAAGAAAGATTTTCATGCATCACTCTAGATAAGAATACTCATACAATAGTTACATCATACACACAAGTATACGAACAAATTACTCTATATCATTCATCATAATAGAACACAATTAACAAACATAACTTTCATTAAACTTAAAGTAAAAGTAGTTCATTGCAAATAAAACAAGATATACCTATCTTAGAGTTACAAGAACTAGATTCGTGGAACTATAGAAACCACGCTCCTCTAATCGCCTAATATGACCCGTAAACAACTCCAAACTTGAACCAAACACTTGAGACTTGAACTCAATGTTTCCTGGACATTTTTACAGCACTTCTAGACTTTCGGGCAATATAAAATGAGAAAGTAATAGCCTTGGTGTAAAGCTTATTACTAATTTAGAAGGTCACACTTAGTATCTAGCCTTGGATCCCATTATATAGTAAAAGAACACTTATTATCCAAGTAAAAATGACCTAGGACAGTAAATATGAAGGAAATGATCGGCCACAATGATTATGAGGAGTAAAACCATCAATTAATGCTTCATTGTAACTGCAAACTCAGTCCAACCGATCGGATGAGGATCCATCCAATCGGCTGTTCTCTTCCAAAGCATTTCATCCGATTCGGATACGGGCTCCAGCCGATCGGCTGGAGTCCTATTGCACTCACATTTTTTACTTTTCTTTGACTATTCTCGTTGCATGCTTTATCCTTGATTGTGGTACTGATTTCTTCTATAGAACTTGATCTTTTCTTGACTTAGAATCATGGAAATCTTGATACCTTCAAATCACTGAGTCCTTGCGTGGTTCCTAACTTCGCTTCAATCACGGGAATCATCCAAATCTGCATAATTACTCAAATTCTTCGTCTTTTCATCATTTTTTCCTGTATTTAGCTACATTCACTTGCATATATACACTTGTTCATGATTAAGTAACAAAACCCTATAAATATAACCAAATTTGATGCACAAAACTAACGATAACGCAACTAAAAACATGCTCATTCTGAGCGTTATCAGGGCAAGATAGAAGAAGTATGAAGCGAGAGACGGTCAATGGGTTTGGCAATGCCTGATTGAGACTGAGTGACCATGCGGTGAGTACGAGTTGGTTCGGTGGTAGGTTGTGTGGGTTGGGTCGAGGCGTTGGGATTGGTTGAGTTCGTAGGAGGTTGTTGGGCTAGTGATGATTGATTTTGGGCTGCCGGTGGTGGGATGTTGGGTTGCAGTTGAGGTGGTGGTGGTGGGCTGTTGGGTAAACCTGTGTGAACATTGGGTGTAATGGGGTCATGATGGGTATTAGGGACTTCTTGTAGTGGATTACGTGTTGGGGGGTTATTAAGTATTTGTGTAAGTAGAGGTGATGGTGAAGATTCTAAAAAGGTGTAGGAAGGTGTAGATTCGGGTGTCATTGAGCGGTAAGGAGATTGTGCTTCATCAAAGGTGACGTGTCGGGAAAGTAAAATTTTGTTTGTTTCAAGGTCTAGGCATTGAAAGCCACGGTGACAGGCAAGATAGCCCAAGAATATACATGGTGTTACGCGTGGGGCAAGTTTATGAGGGGAGTGAAGGTGAGGGTAGCATAGACACCCAAATATACGTAAGTTAGAGTAGTCGGGTGCTTTGTGGAAAAGTCTTGTGTAGGGGATTTCATTGTTGATTGCGGTAGAGGGTAAAAGGTTGAGGAGATAAGTGGCCATATGTAGGGCCTCGACCCAAAAGGTGGGGGGTAGGTGAGCTTGAAACAAGAGCGTACGGATGACATTGTTGATTGTTCTAATCATGCGTTCCGCCTTGCCATTTTGTTGTCAAGTTTTTGGGCAAGAGAATCTAAATTGTATACCGTGGTTAGCAAAAAGTGTATGTAAGCGGTTATTGTCGAACTCACCACCATAATCACATTGGAAACTTTTTATTTCACATTTAAATTGGTTTTTAACATAATTACGAAATTGCAAAAATTTATCAAGCATGTCAAATTTATTACGAAGAGGGTAAATCCACAAATAATGAGAGAAATGATGGGAGATGTCCATAAGTATTTAAAACCACTTTTACTAATAATGGGAGATGTCCATAAGTCGGAATGAATAATATCAAAGCAGTGTTCAACAATAGAGGTAGAACTATGAAAAGGAAGCTTCATATGTTTTCCAAGTTGGAATGCATGACATATATATGGAGACTTTTCTTTATTACATGAAATAAATTGACGAGAAACAAGAGACCGTAGCACTTCGTCACCTGGATAACCGAGGCGTTGGTGCCACGTGGAGGAGCTTGTTGAGAGAAGAGCGGTAGGGGTGACGGATGGCTTGGTAACGAGATAGAGATCTCCCAAACTATCACATCGAAGGAGGATATGGCGAGTCCAGAAGTCCTTCACAGAAAAACCAAAGGGGTCAAATTCGACAGTGCAATTATTATCTCTAGTAAATTGACGTACTGAAATGAGATTTTTAATAATATTGGGGGTGACAAGGACATTATGAAGATGAAGTGGGCGATGAGTGGATGGAATAATGCTATGTCCGGTGTTAGTAACGGGAATAGAATTTTCATCACCAACGTGTACATATGGGAATAAACGTTTGTTAAAAATAGAACTTAAATTATTTGCATTAGAAGTTAAATGGGAAGAAGCACCTGTATCTATGTTCCAGGTCGGGTCCTTTAATGTCATAGTACTAAACGCGCCTGGTAACGAAGTTGTTTGAGACGGGTTGAGGGTGGGAGCGGGTCCAAGAATTCATTGGCTTGCGTATTGTTGCTGCTGGGTGGAGTACGTGGCCTGTTATGGAGTAAGTTGGGCCTGAGCAAGTTGGTATAAGGGTGTAGTAGTGTAGCGGGCCTGTTGAGGGGTGATTTGGTGATGGGTTGGCCGAGGAGGGTATTGGGCCAGTGAAGGGTAGTGGGTTAGACAAGCCTGGTAAGAACTAGTGGGTTGTAACATGTTGTAACATGTATTCTGTGATACAGAGTGTCGACCAAAAAAGGAGTTAGAGCCACTGTTCGCTTTTGAGGACAATCCCGCCCTATTACGGTGGTCATGAATGAACTTGCAACGGTCTCCAAATTTGCACATGCCTTTATTAAAATGATTACACAGTTGGGGAATTCTCGAGATTTATTTTGTGAGTTTGATGAGGTGCTTTTGTTGTGTGTTTTCGTGGCCAATAGGGCTGTGGGTGAGGATGTCGAGCCTTCAAAAAAACTACCATTATTTTGAGCTTCTTTCATTGTTGATTCGTCAAGTAGTAACATGGTGTGTGCGGTTTCAAAGGATGGTAAAGGCTCACGATGGCGTATTATTTTTACTATGGTTGTAAAACGAGAATCTAAACCATTAACCGCATGGATAACCAAGTTTTTTTCACTTACCGTTGAGCCAAGATTCTTGAGTCTATCCGCCATGGACTTTATTTTGGTGCAATATTCGTTGATAGTCATGTTACCAATCTTGATGAAACGAAGCTCATTGTCAAGGTTGATAGCCCTAGCGTCTTTGTTATCATGAAACAAGCTTTCAAGATGATCCCACAAGTCTTTTGCAAAGCCCGATGTTGAGACGACTTGTTCTTGTAAGGAATCACATAGAGACCCTAGGATCCACATTTTAATGAGATCATCAAGCTTACACCATTCGTGGTCGGGAACACTAGATGATGCCTTTTCTTCGATGTGACTTTTGTGACCTAGACTTCCAAGGTGGATTTTGAAAAAGGAACTCCGAGAATTGAAGTTATGTTTTTCAATGTCTAGTTTAACGGGAACCTTATTGTTGATACTAAAAGGGATTAATTTATCCACAAAGGTGGTGGGAGGGAGATTATCACCCGTCATAGTGCCGTTTTTTGGTAGGGTATTAGAAAGATTCGGTGTGTTTTGGGAGGGAGGGGATAAGAGGAGTTTGTTAGAGAGAAATTAGGAGAAGATTAGAGGCTCTGATACCATGTAAAAGATATTGTATTGATCTTATTTGATGATGAGAACCGAATGAGATACATGATACATATAGTGTCTATCTAGGATCTATTTTTGGTAAATAGGCAATCACCCTCCAAGCACATACTAATCAACTTTAATGTACAGTTAATATACAACTATTCGATCTTATCTCTTTGCTTATCACTTTGAATATACAGGTTATCAAGAATGACTCAATGTAGACTAATACAAAGGAGCGTTGTGATATAAATTAACAACCACAGGGACACGCAATGTAATTATTGAAAATTTAAGAATGGAAGGCGAAATTGTGTGTAAATAACACGGACGTAATTTATAAATAACTCTAAAATTTAAGAGGAAGTCAGAGTATATCAAGCATTTTGACGATCTTGCACAAACAGAACATAATATTGTTAAGGATACATCATGTGAATACATGGTCCGATGTTTTTCTACCTATACACAATAAATTGTTATGACACTTTTTCTACTCAAATTAAAACATGAGAAAATTACTGTAGAGTCCATGTGTGTATGGGTATGGCTCAAATTGCCCAACCTTTTTACACTTATCCAAAATACCCATTCATCTCGGCCCATCTTAACGCAAGAGGCGCAGAATGTCGTGGCATCAATCAAAACCGTTCAAAAAAAAATTAAACAAACGTCTCGCGCCAATTAAAACGCAAGAGACGCAGAATGATTAAAAAATTCAATCCCTCCTATTATGCGTACAAATTGACGCAGAATCATGACAAAAGGCGCAGGATCAATGTGGCACTAGTTATACAATTATTGACATTAGCAGTTTCTTGTCGGTAGTGGAACATATTTAATGACAAACCCTAATTAGGGTTTTGTTAAAATAAGTGTAAAAAAAATGAAATTCTAGTTTGATGCTTTGATATTTTCACCTTTTATGCTTTAATATACCATAATTGTTACTATTAATCTTTTATATAATAAAACAAAACCCCTAGTGGGGACTTTTACATTTCAAAAAAATCAAATCATACTTTATTAAGTAATAATCAAATTATTATTATTATTATTTTCTTAAATATTAAATAAGAAAAGCCTAAATACTTCTAAATTTATCCATATTCTACAAAAAAAACGAATGTGATTTGTAATCATTCAATAAAAACTTACAAAAATATATGTGTCAAAATATAAAAAATTAAAACTTGAAAACGGTGGAGCAAGTTTTTCAAAGATTTGGGCTGAAACTTAAAATTCAGTATCATTCCCACTAAATATTTGAAGTCCCAACATTCCCAAATTCCTCCTCCATCAATCAAACTCGATCTCTTATCATTCATTCACGCACAATCATTGACACAAGAACATCTCCTCCAAATCTAATTAATATTAAAACCCACTACATTCGTAAATAACCCTAATTCAATACCTCAATCAAAGTACAATGGTTTTGAAGGTCCTGTTATAATAATTAAAACCCGAAATTAAAAATAATAATTTATTTAAATGATTAGAAAAAACCCTGCGCGTGCGCGGGCATTATATCTAGTAAGGATTAATATAGCATAAAACTTACTTTTATTCAACTACAAAGAAAATAAAAGACAAACTTTATGGAAATAAACATTACATAGACAATATTAAAAGGTTCAGCCAATAAAAACTGTATCCTTGTCGTAAACCTGAACAATCTTCCTCAATGTAATGTTAAGACCAAAGGGTGTCGATTTTGGGGTAAACACTGAAACATTACGAAGTACCAACACAGCTCCGACTTTGATAGAGTCTTTGTAGCCTGATTCTTCTGTACGGACTTTGTGATGAATTGTATCAGAGAATGTCCCCGTTGGATCTTTAAGTGTTACTGTTAGCTCCCCAATTGCTGTAGGAGTACAAGTCTTGATTACAGCCACAACAAGTTCAAGTTTCCCTTTTTTGATACAGTTTTTTATATTTCCAAGACAACCAGTAACGATGATACGTTCGCTATTACGCAGCTTATTAATAGCGCATAGCCATGGCCCACGTGAAAAATGATCATCTTCAACGACATCTTCTTTTATCTTCCTTACATATTCTTGTGTTGGCACTAGACAATAATCAGGGCCACCTTCCCTAATGTCCGCATTTTTTCGGAGAATAGCCGCTTGAATAATACCAGCTGGACCGGGTATTAACCTGTCCGGGAAGTTTGAAGAGGTAGATGAAGCCCCAACATTATGTTGGTATCGTTTTGTGTACCCGGAATTGTTTTGTTGGGCCATTTCCGAATTGTTAAATTTTTCTATAGATCAGATAATTTGATAATGGTGATATGTGGTTAGAGAGAATTGTGAATGAGTTTTTATAGACAGGTTCGTGTTATATCCTGCGTAAAAAAATACGCGTACACGGGGTTGTCATAGTCTAGTCACATCAATCTCATTGACTTGTCACATCATTGTCATCGACTTTTCTAATCCGTGTCATATCCTGCGTAAAAAATTACGCGTACGCGGGTTTGTCATAGATGAGTCACATCAATGTTCGTATATGTCACATCATTGTCATATTTCGGGTACAAAATTACTTAGGCATGCGACTGTCATGTTTTGGTCACGTCATTGTAATAATATATAAAGCATAAGGTATATTGGCAACATTGTGTTTCAATACACATATATAAAAAATTGCATTAATATTAATTAGTTGTAGCATATATTAAAAAGCCTAGAACAATTTTAGAATGAGAAAAATAGACATACATTGATAACCTTAAACACATCAAACTAAACCATATAGGTATTATTTGGTTGATCAAGAAGAATTAGTGATTCTTTGTATGGCCCAATGAAAAACGAACCACCATTTGCTTCAATACCCATGTTTTGAAACTCCTGAGATGTTCGCTCGTACACTTGTAGTGAGTGAGCTACTTGTTGGTTGCTCTTAGATTGAACAATTGGTTCTGCAGCCTTGGTAAATCCAAGTAGTTTTACCTCATTGTCAATTGGGAAGGGGACGGTGAATAGCAATGGACACGATGATACAACACCACCAACAAATTCTAATTCCCATGCGCACAAAACTTTGCACTCTTCTGCAAGGTAACTACCTGAATAGAGAGTTTCGTAACTGAGATATATAGTATGGAGGCTGAACCGTGAATCTTATCAAATCAGGTATGTTTTGCACTGTAACACCAACATCAATACGGATATCAAACAAACACGAACGGCATCCTCGTCACTCAAGTCAAAAAACTCTTTACCTTTTATTATATTAAACAACGTACCAACTCTTATTGATCGTGAATCAAGTGTCGAGGGGAACACTCGTCTCCTAAACAGCATAGGTCCATCTTTATAAAGATGTCTAAAATCCGTCCCAAACCTTAAACTAGTAACTAGACAAAATTCCTCTCTACCAAACTTAATCTCAACCTCATTAACCCGAGAAAGATCACGTACACGATATCTCAAAGGAACAATGTTTGTCTCACACTCATCACACGGCACTTGGTGACATAAAAAATAATGAACTAAGACACCACTCTCTTGCATTTTTTGTATATCTAGCAACCAACCAAAACATGTTTGCCTAAATAACTGTTCCCTTGGGGTGTTCCTGATCAGTTTTTTAATATGCCTAACTAACGACAACTTACTCCTACATGAAACTTCCGCCGGATAATCCTAAAATAACAAATACATATAAATATATATAACAACACATATACAAATAAATAAACAATACGTGTGATATAGAAAAAAAATAATTTAGATTGCGAAATACCTGATAATCCGCCATATTCACCACCGCAGCCACCACCACCACCAACTGCAACAACACCACACAACGACAGCAACAACACCACCAAAACAACGACAAGAAAACCACCAACAGCAGCAACACTTCCCAATAAAATTGCTTCGATCGTAAAGATGGAAGTATTCCTCTTTTTTTTTCTTTTTTTTTTTAACTCTTCTTAAAAATGCCTTCGATCGTAAAGATGGAATGTATCTTTGAATGCTGAGTATCAGTTTCTTTTGCAAATGCAATTCATGTTCAAACTGCATGGCTCCTCTTTTATCTTTGTATAACAATTTGTCAGATTAAACATGCAAGAGTCTCTTCAAACAAAAAAATACATCACCTTTGCTCCTTCCCAATAAAATTCTCTATATATTATGTTTTGTTTTTATACTCAAAGGACAAAGTATGCTTTCTTTTTTTTTACATCTTGCGGCAAAAAGTGAACAAATAATTAGGAGATAATTGGACCATTGTTTTGTTTTCTTTTGCGTTAAATATAACGCAAGACACAAGTGAACAAATAATTGGGTTTTGTTTTCATTCATCCTGCGACTTTTGGCATGATTCTGCGTCAATTTGTACGCATAATAGGAGGGATTGAATTTTTTAATCATTCTGCGTCTCTTGCGTTTTAATAGGCGCGAGACGTTTGTTTAATTTTTATTATTATGTTTTTTTGAACGGTTTTGATTGATGCCACGACATTCTGCGCCTCTTGCGTTACGATGGGCGCGAGATGAATGGGTATTTTGGATAAGTGTAAAAAGGTTGGGCAATTTGAGCTATACCTATACACATATGGACTCTGCAGTAATTTTCTCTTAAAACATAGGGAAACGTAGTCTTTAGCCTTAGCCACTAGCTCAGCTCCTTAAATCGAGAAAAGTTCATTTGCTAACTCTTATTTTGATGCTTACTGAGAGACAAATCCCTATCATCCCTTTAATTTGATCTAATAGTTTGAAAATTTAACTTTTTAAACCTATTTTCTCCTGGTAAAGTTTTTTTTTTTTTTTTTTTTTTTTTTTTTTTTTTCAATCGCATCATTTTGTTTCACACACTTAATGTGTGTTTTCCTCCAACCAGTTCCCACCAAAAAGTCAGTTACTTCAGTGGGGCGGAGGTACATAGAGCCCAGGGGTAGCGGTCGCTACCCCTGAACTTTTATCCGGTAGTGGAATTTTTGGCGATTTTTGCGATTTTTGATCATTTTTTGGCGATTTCGCTACCCCTGAAACAAATTTTCGCTACCCCTAAACAAATTTTCGTATTTCGCTACCCCTAAAACAAACTCCTAGCTCCGCCACTACTTCACCATCATCATCATCATCAATTGTTCATCATCTCCATCTCATCTCCTTCCATCACCACCTCATCCATCGCCATGTCATCTTTATTACTCTTCTCTTTCTTCTCCTTCACTATTCCATCAACGAAATCAGATGACGTCACCATATTTACGGTGTTTAAGTGATGACTGGTCTGGTGAGGCTGAATGGTGGTTGGTGGAACGTCTGGAGCGGTGACGGTCGGGTGAGCGCGTGCGGGAGCGGTGGTGGTTGGTGAGCGCGTGTGGCGGTGGTCTGGGGTGTATGTCGTTTACTTCAAATCAATTGCATTAACATCTAACCGATTGAGATGAGCTAGTAACTGATATTGGATACATAGGTGAGCTATGCAGTTTTGTATTCCATTTTGCATATTAGGTATTCGACTTGATGTCCATGAGAAATAAATGGGTCTTGTTCATTTTTTTTATTAATTATTTGGAATTAACTATGCATACTGGAACAACTAGTTGTTCATTGTTAATTTTGATGCAAGAAATAGATTGTTTCTTTTGATTTAGCTTAACCCTTTTGCATAACATTTATAATGCTAGAATTGTATGTTTGGTCTGCATTGCGGCTAATTTGAGTCTAATATGCCCATTTATTTAACAACAAAGCTGCCATCAACATATAGCATAAATTAGTCTTAATAGGGATTCTTTGTATTAGTGATCCTATATATCAAGCATAATCAAATCGATAAGTTAAATGAAATGAGCTAATTGACACAACAGGTGTGTTTGAGTCTAGTGATCCTATATTGAGAAAACTTGGGTTTTTACGAGTATATACAAGTTCTATTGTAATACTCAAATTTACATACTGGCTTGATGATACTCAGCATATGGATATGTATCACAAGTAATTAAACCTTTACTCCTTTAGTTGTATAGTTGTGTGGTGAGTAAATACTATTAATCCATTAGTTGTTCGTTAATTGGTTTAAGTTTGAAATGTAATTAGTTGAAACTGAACTATAATTCCACTTTCATGCATGTTTAGAAACAAGTGACCTGTGACCATATAATAAATAAGGCATGACTGCCTAAATTGTGTCTTTTCATTTATCTTTTCTAAATTAGGCGCAACACGAATGTTATGATAACACACAGCTGAGGAATGAAAATGATAAACTGCGAGCAGAAAACATACTTCCTCTAGTTTTTAGAGGTAGTGGCGGAAGTTGAACATTTTTTATTGGGGTGCCATCCGAGTATGATTCATCAAAATCAAACACGTTTTGTAATTCATCAAGTTCCATCTATTACTTGTTCGTTACGAATGGTCTATTGACAGGTGTTGGCTCTGTTGTGGTATGTCCGTGTAATAGATCAGTGGTTCCAGAAACCTTTTTCTCACTAATTATAAACACCTTAAGTTGAATTTGTTATGTATATATATGCGGGGTCCACAAAAGGTGAAATTTGGAAAGGTTGGGGACAGTGAGACGGTTATTACTGCAAAACACATAATTATAGCTACCGGATCAGTACCATTTGTCCAGAAAGGAGTTGAAGTTGATGGTAGGTGTGTATCAGTTTTCAGTCCATTATCCCTCATCAAAACCTACTTGTTGAGGGTAGTGGCAGCAACAGCGGTTTGGCAAACGGTTTGCCCCAAACCGCCGGGGAACACCGCCGCCACCCCAGCGGTTTGGGTGGGCGGTTTGCTTCATCGGGGAACTTCACAGGCGCGGTTTGGAGAAGAAATGTTACCGTTTGAAATGGAACGTTGGAGCTAGGAACCAAAAAATAGACGTTGGAGCATTGGACAAAAAAAAAAAAAAAAAAAAAAATTCCTATAAATACTACACACAATACACATAAACTACACCTATTCAAATACCACACACAATACAAATCACTACTAAATCATTTACATTTCACACAATGTTGTCATCATCTTCTTCATCCGATGAGTTATATCTCCCCCCCGCGACTTTCGAACAAAATCATTCAACGGGTAGTACTCTATCAACCTTTTTAGCCATGTACGATTCGATTGATGACACGGCAACCTCTACCGAACCACGAGCGTCTGTCACCCGTTTTCGTGAAAAAGCTTTACAAACTCTAAAGGATGACTATTTCGTTGAACAACCAAAGTTTGCCCACCATATTTTTCGAGATAGGTTTCGTATGAATAAAAGGTTGTTTTTAAGAATTGTTGGTGATATTGAAGCGAGATTCGAATGGTTTCAAGAGGGCTATGATGGGAGGGGGACAAAAAGTTTCACGGCATTACATAAATGCACATCGGCCATTCGGCAACTCGCAACGGGTGAACCTCCGGATAGATTTGATGACTATTTAAACATGGCACGAAGAACGTCAGGTTATCATTCTCATTTTTTTTATTTAATGTTGTCGTTATATATATTTTTTTTTAATGTTGTCGTTATATTTTTTTTATTTATGTTGTCGTTATATATTATTTTTAATATTGTCGTTATATTTTTTTTTTAATGTTGTCGTTATATTTTTTTATTAACAGGAGAATGCCTTGATCATTTTATTAACAGGAGAAAACAGTTCATTTTCTGTAAATGGACGTCTTTACAAACGTGGATATTATCTTACCGATGGAATCTATCCTACATATTCTACGTTTGTTAAAGCATATAAGTATCCCACTGATCCGAAGGAAAAGAGATTCAAGAAGTTACAAGAGTCTGCAAGAAAAGATATCGAGCGAGCTTTTGGTCGTCTTAAGGCAAAATGGATGATTCTCAGTCGTCCTCTCCGTCCTATGACGGTCGAAAAGATTCGACAAATCGTTAATACTTGTATCATATTGTGCAATATGATCTTAAAAGACGACGAGGTGGCAATATCACCGGTTCATATAATGGATCCGCCGGTCGCGCCAGTATATGACGATAGTGTACTACCGGAGTTACTCGACGAACAAATGCATTATCGTCTCCAATATGATCTTACGGAGCACGTTGAGGCTCAAAACTTAGCATACCTCGATGACTAGTTATTTCTTTTCTTTTTTTTACGTATTATGTAATTTTCTATTAATTATGTTTTTTTTCTTCCAAGTATTATGTATTTTTATTTTAATTATTAATGAAATATTATGTTTTTATTAAATTATTCATTTATGAAAAGAAAAAAAAAAAAAAAAAAAAAAAAAAAAAAAAAGTTGGTGGTTTGGGAGGTATGAAAAAAGTGACCATTGCCACTAAAAAAGGGTTGGGAGGTATGAAAAAAGTGTGAGTGAGGTGGAATGATATTATTGGTGGGTTGGGAGGTATGGGTTTTTTTTGTAGTGATGGCTGCCAGTACCCTGAGAAATGAGCTACAGTAGTGTTTTTGCTAAAAGAAAAAATAGCTACCGGAAAACTTTAGAAAAGAAAATAATTATAGAGGAAGTATTCAATGAATATTCTGATTCGAAAGCCTTTGAGGTCATCTCGACTTTCAGTTATTGTCTTATATTGTAAGAAGTTATTGCACTTACGGAAATCGAATGAGTAGTTTATTAACTAGTTGGGTCATGGCTACTTTATAGCAAATTTCTCCATTATTCTAAGATGTGGATTGTAAGTAGGAGTGTTATCAGGTTTATCGGGTCGGGTTGAGTCTGGTTTTGAATTTTTAAAAAGTGACCCGCAACCTGACTCGATTAAGAATCGGGTTATCGGGTTCAGGTGGGATTCGGGTCGGGTTATGTCCGTTCGTGTGATTCGGGTTATCGGGTGCAAATATATTTTTTTGTATAGCAAAGAACAGAGGTTGATGTTAACCTCCAAAATTGTTTTCAGTTTCTCAAGCCTATGAGTCAATGCAGTGGCGGAACTAGTATTAAAGTTCAGGAGTAGCAGAAATTTGTTTCAGGGGTAGCGAAATACGAAAGATAGTACGAAAAACGTAAAAAAAACCCAAAAATTCCACTATCGGGTAAAAGTTCAGGGGTAGTGACCGCTACCCCTGGCTTGTACATAGCTCCGCCCATGAGTCAATGCCATTACAGACTTACAGTTTCTCAAGCCTATGAAAACTAATAATGACAGCTCAAAATTTGCGTACATTAAAATGAGAACTTACTTGCAACTTGCATACATTAAAATGACTGCACCAAAGATGTTAAACATAAGTAGAGTTTAATGAAAAGTAATAAGTATACATTAGTGTTAAATAAAGACATTTGACTTCATACATTCATTGCAGTATTTGGAACTCAAGATATCATGCCTAGTTTTAAACTTTCAGCATAAACTCGCAACTATAAGTATAACCAAAGCTTCTGAAACAATTTATGCATGCAACATTATAAATACATAAACCATGCAGTAAGTAATGTATTACTACACCATTTGGAAAAAAAAAGTAGACAACTACACTGAACAAAAGTGTGTGTAAGAATTTACTTTACAATTCATATTTTTTTTTACTGCCACATCAACTTTACTCTTTATTCGTACAACTTAATTTTCGGGTCTTATTTGGTTGACCTGATAACCCGATAACATTAATTATCTAACACTAACCCGACCCGATAGCATTGTCGGCTTATTGGGTTCGGGTCAAAACAACCCGGCAAGATTTTTTAACCCGATTTAACCCGACCCGATAAGCCTTATCGGGTTCAGGTTAACCCGACCCTATTGACACCCCTAATTGTAAGTACAAACAAATAATCTGTTGGTTTACTTCAAAATGTTTTTTTTGACCAACTAAACCCAAGTCTATCCATTTTTTTTTAATTTTTATTATATTTTTTTTTTGAGCAAACAAGTCTAACCAATTGATCTCAAATTGTCACCTGTCATATTTTAAGTTCATGATAGTGTAATTTTGTTTACTGGTTAAGATGTTTAGTTTTATTTTGCTTTGAACTGCATTGGATTGATGTGTTTTGTTTATGTGATTGCTTCATATTAAAGTTGTATCAGTTGTAATATTTTAAGTTGATGATAATTTACAATGCTTATTAGTTAAACTATATTTTATGACATGTTTGATATTACTTGTGATATTTTTCATAAAAATAGTTAACGTTGTCTAATATCATTAGTGATATTTCATAACAAACAAGTATTTTTTTAACCTTTAATATCACCTAAGATGGTTTTTGTATATGAAATATCACAAATGATATTAGACATTAACTATGTTTATGAAATATCACAAGTGATATTAAACATTAACTATGTTTTTTATTCATTTTGATATTTGTAAGTGACACTTATTTATCTCTTGTGATATAACACTATAAGGAAAAAGAATAGTATTTAAATTTGTATCTGAATTTGATTTAAGAGTTGAACCCACAACCTCTAGGTTGATTAGCCACTCATATACAGTTGGGCCAAGAGGCCTTTTATAATACATTTAATACAAGTGACACTTAATTGATTTATCATTTGTGATATTATACTTTATTTATTTTGTAGCTTGAATATCACAAGTGATAATACACTAAAATGAAGAAAATATTCAAGTCATATAAAATTATAAATGATGTCTACTTTTGGTTATTTAATTGATTTATCACCTGTGATATTACTTATATTTATAATACCATAATTAAATTTTATTGTTTTATCACCTGTAATATTACTCATATGTAGAATACCAAAATGAATGTCACATTTCATTGATTTATCACATGTGATATCACTCGTATGTAAAGTACCAGATCTTAGTTTAATTTTGCTTGAAATGCATTGGATTATTGTTTTTATTAATGTGAATGTTTCATATTAAAGTTGTTTTGAATATGTTATGCATAGTATCACTTGTGATATTTAAGTTGATTATTGTGTATAATTCTTATTAGTTAAGCTCTTATTCGTTTATTTTGTTTGAACTCCATTTTGGATTGTTGTTTTTATTGATATGAATGCTTCATATTAAAGTTCTTTTAGAATTTTAACATGTAATCTGTTAGTGCAAGCAGTCTCGTTTGTTTTGATTGATGACAAACATGTAACTTGATACATAACGTAAAATGTACAAGTTACTTGTAATCTTATTTTGTCTCAACAATACATTCAACACCTCTCGAGTCCTCGTATGGTACAACACAGGTTCGTACATGTTTGTTATGTGGCATTATGATCAAACCCTTAACAAATCATTTAGAATGTTTAAAATACGGCTAGGTCATTAAGTATTTTAAAAAGACTAACCATTCTACTTAGAACCTCATTTCACATTTTGCATATACAAGTACTTTTACTTGTACATCATGTTTCCTAAGATTAATAGGATAAGTACACTTTAGGTGTCAAACTAACATGATACATATTGGTAAACATATATTAGTTAAGCTAGTATATACATGCTACATGATCACTATGATACATGTTACATACATATATACATTTACATTATTTACATTTTAAATCTTAAAATGTAAATATATACATGACATCATGGCATACATCATTTGGATAGCTTGTAAGACTTGGTATAATATTTTGGAAAGATCTTCAAGCAATGAGTTGGATTGTGTAAGATCTTGGTAAGATATGGTAAGAGCTAGCTGTCATGTTTCGGCGAAACCAAACAACATAAAGGGCGGAGCCCTGGAATTGGTTCTGCCAAATCCGCGGGTTGTCTGAACAAGTTTTTCTATAAATAGTAGCCCATTGTTTACCCATTGTTTCAACCCACTAGAACACTTATTCTCTCTACCCTTTGCATACATTTAGATTAGTAGTAAACCATGTAGAAACACACATTAATCACCCTTCTCATAATGATCATAATGTTACTAACTTTCATTATGTTGTAAGCATACACTCGTAATGATCCTGTGAAGCAAGCTCAGAGATCGTGAGTCATCATTCATCATAAGCATAGCATATTTCCTGATCTACCAAGAAGGTTAGAAGATCTTGAAGTCATCATCTATCAAAGCATACCAACATATAAAGATTCAAGGGCACTTGACATCCTCAATGATTGAAGACTTCTTATTCAAGAAGTTCATGTAGATTCCACATGCATATATGAAGATCCATCACAACAAGTTTAGGGAGCTTGTGATCTTCATCCATTGAAGACTTCCCATCAATGGAAGTTCATCTAGATTAGTCGTTCATATCCATAAGACACTTATGTCATGGATCATCATTGTAAACATCATTGCATCATAATCTATTCATACTAGACTAGATGGTTTATGTATTTGTGCCATAAAACACTAAGGTTTTTATGTTGGGCCATAAAACATAGCGGGAATGGTTGTACCCTTGTAAAAGAACTCGACAACTAGCTTAGTGTCGGAAAAAGTATAAGCGACGGTGGGAGTGGTTGTACCCTTGTAAAAGAACTTGACATCTAGCTTAGTGTCGGAAATTGTATAAGCGACGTCAGGGTGGTTCTACCTCGAACTAGAACCCGGTATTTAGCTTTGTACCAGAAAAAGTGTAAGCGACGATTGTAAGGTTTTCTCCGCCGAGAAGGGAGCTTGTTGATCTAGTGAAGTAACTCTCGAGTTGGATACTCGGGGAGTGGAGTAGGGCGGAGAGGAGCTCCGTGACCGAACCACTATAAATCATCGTGTTCGGTTTGCGCTTTCTTTCACTTACTGCTTTACTTTTATGTTTGCATTATATGATTGCTTGTGTTGTGATTAGTTGGTAATACTTGTGTGACAACTTGTTTAGTATATGCTAGTCATAAACTATACTTAACATCTTTCATATTACAACAAGCTTAATCGGATATTTGATACAACAAGTTTTAAGATTTTAAAACGGAAACGTATTCACCCCCTCTACGTTTTCACATAATCAATGATGTTTATCACTTGTGATATTATACCGTTAGTAGGAACAAAAGTGCTAAGCCTCTTTAAGCGATTCTCATTTTGCTCAAAAGCCACGCTAAATTAATGCAACACTTGTTTGATTTTGAGAATACATCGAGTTTTTATTTTCATAGTTTGCTTCATTTTTATTCATTTTGGTATTTGTAAGTGACACTTATTATCACTTGTGATATAACACTATATCAAAGATGAAAACTCAGGTGATAAAGTAATAGAATGTGAAATTAGTCACTTTAGAGTAATATATCATGTGATGAAGTAATAGAATATGAAATTAATTCTGGTATTCTACATATGAGTAATATCACATGTGATATTACTCATGTGATGTATATATATAACTAGACATAAATGATGTCTACTTTTGGTCATTTTATTATTTTATCACATGTGATATTACTCATATGTAGAATACCAAAACTAGTGTTACATTCTATTGCTTTATCACCTGTGATATTACTCATATGTAGAATAACAGAATTAGTGTCATATTACATTGCTTTATCACATGAGATATTACTCTTAAGTAACTAAGAACGACAATTTAAATACTCTTCATCTTCTTTACAGTGTTATATCACAAGAGATAAATAAGTGTCACTTACAAATATCAAAATGAATAAAAAGAAAGCAAACTATGAAAATAGAAACTTGACGTATTCTCAAAATCAAACAAGTGTTGCATTAAATTAGCATTGTTTTTTTAGCAAAATAAGAATTTACCTAAAGAGGCTTTAACCCTTTTATTTCTGCTAACAATATAATATCACAAGTGATAGATAACATTAATTGCATTTTTAAAAAAATATGTGCTTGTCCATTGCGATGAAAGGCACAAAAACCATCTTATAACTGAAAATTATAAAAATATTAGAAAACACATAGGTGATAGTAATATATAAAAAATATACAGAGCAATGAAATATCTCAGGTGATATTAAAGGTTAAAAAAACATGATATTAGACATTAAATATTTTTATAAAATATCACAAGTGATATTGGACATGTAATATAATAGAGTTTAATAATAAGCATGAAATATTGGACATGTAATATAATAGAGTTTAGGGCAAAATCTTTATAAACGTATGAAACTTTACGAAATAACTTGTTTCACGCAGCCAACTAAAATTTTGACCGATTTTACACCCAATCTCTTAGAAATTGATTTAAAAACGCAGGTCTTGACTTTCACAGCCGGTAACAAGTTTCTTTATCAATTCAGTATTTTGTTTAATCCATCTCAGCATTTTGGCACACTCCTTTCTTACCCCACCACACTCCTCAATTATCCTACTCATATTAGTTGAAGATATAGTTGCCATCTTATCCTCATTTTCTTCCACACAATCTTCTTTTTAACCCACTGACATCTTTTTGTGGTCCAAACCCTAACTCATATGCAATTTATAATCAGCCAATTGAATTGTGAATTCAATAATTAGAGGGAACATAAGGTACATTCCACCATTATTTTAACTTCTTCTTACCTTTATCATACCCCACTAGTATAAATTTAACTGATAATTTACAATTTTTTTTGGGGGTATCCCGTTTTTTTTATTATGCCTAAATATATATATTTTTTTAACAGGTCGTATATGATGGCAATACCACTTGATGTGGTTTTCAAAATAAACTACAATGGTGTCTTTATGTATGACCCGTTAAGGTACGATTACGGTAGGGAGTTACTAATGGAAGCCTCATCGTCTGACAGGATAATGTTTAGTCCACTGTTGGACTTGTTAGTTGCTAAGGTGAGGCAAAATATATGGGCTTTGTATTATTGCATTCCTGGGTTAGATATTCAAAGTGGGGGATTGAAAATAATAGAAAGGGATGTGGATGTGCATGCGTTGTATGATCATGCTAAACGCCATAACCAGGTTGAAGTCTTTGTTGCCCATTCCCCCCAAAATTTAGCACCTTATTACCACCACAACTTGTGTTTAGAAAGTTCAGACTCAGAAGTTACATCAAAAAAAATGCAACATGATAAGCTAAAAAAGGATGCAGCTGATTTGTCTGTTGATGAGTTGATTGCGTGGGCTGATGAAGAATCACATAGTCCATACCTTAGGTCATCTCCCCCGTTTAAGAATAGGCCACTTAGAAAAGACTTTGAGGGAAAGGTTACATTTTATAGAGTGTGGAATCATGAAGATGAGCATGCTTACGATTATCCGTTCCTTAGTGAGGAAGAGGTGTATAAGGAGTACGGTGTTGATCCGGATGAGAGAGGGGACAATGTAGTTGACGATGAGGTTATTGAGGTTACCCATGTAGGATATCAAGAACCTGATGTACTTACGGGGGATAGTCAGGAGAACAATGTCGGGGAAAGTGCTGATTTACAGCCAGAACATCCTACTGATGAGGTGGTGGAGAATATGGTTGAAAAGGAAATTAATGATCAGGATGGTTCACATCAAAACATTGATGAAGTTGTTCTTGCCAGGCAAAATAAACTAGATAAGGGCAAATCTGTTATGACTGCAAAAGACAAGGTTAAATCAAAGTCTCCAAAGAATACTCGTCGGGGTTCTGGTATTAACATAAGGGAGAACACCAATCCGTTGCCATCAGAAAGTGATAGTGAAGACATCTATGATACTGGTTCTGATGCGACTGATAACGACTATTCTTCCTATGAGTCTTACGAGTCGTCGGTTGATTCTGATAAGTCGTTTGATTATTTAAGTAATGGGGAAGACGAGGTCATTCAGTTGAGAAAGCGTTACTTTGAGCGCAAACACACTAACACTGATGATCAAGATCAAGAAGAGGAACATCGTGATGAGTCTTCTGATGACTCAGACACTTCTGGTTCAATTAATTTAGCCCCGTTAGTAAAGGAGCATCGGAACCACATGGCAACTTTATTGAAGAAGTTAAGGGGTACTGGAGTTGGCATAACAGACCCATTTGCCGCTGTCGAGAAATGTAAAATTGATGACAACTACCCGGTTCATGATGACCAAACTCACTGGCGATTGAAGAAACCAAAGGTTTATTAAACACTTTTTGTTATTTTGTTATGCGTACCAGGTTTATTATGCGTAAATTACAAACTTCTGACTTTAATTCTTGTTTTCTTTTCTTCAAAGCTTGGAGAGAAGTATCCAGATGCTGACAGTTTTAAAGAGTGCTTGACACATTATGCATTGGCAAACGGGTATTCACTGTGGCTTGAGCGGACCACCAAAAAGGATGTGATAGCTAGATGTGGACAACAGAAACAGAAGCTTAGGGATCCAAGTAAGGGCAAGCGTGCTAATTTCAAGAAATGGCCTTCTGAGAAAGCTGGAAACAGGGATTGCCCTTGGAGGTGTTTTGGAAAGATGTTGAAAGGGGAAGGTACATTTCAGGTAATATCTTTACGTGATACCCACACATGTGTTAGAAAATTTTAATTCGGGAGACTAGTAACTTTTAAATGGTTAGGAAGGGCATTCGGTGATAAGATTAGGATGAATCCTAGAATCACTTTAAATGAAATAGCAGAACTAGTATTTAAGAAATACAAATGCAAAGTAACACGTACGCAGTGTAAGAATGCCAAGATTTTTGCATTGAATGAAATGGATGCCACTATCGAAGATCATTATGGTATGCTTAGGTCATACGCAAGGACGCTAGTAGAGTCAAACCCAGGTAGTACCGTCAAAATAGGTGTGACAGTTAATCCGGATGAAAAGACTTACTTTGACATAATGTATGTTTGTTCCAATGGTTTGAAGGAAGGTTGGAAATTAGGTTGTCGTAGAATTCTTGCTTTAGATGGTTGTTTCTTAAAGAAACCCAATCAGGGAGAGATACTGACAGCAGTAGGTAGGGATGGGAATAACCACATATTCCCCGTGGCATGGGCAGTTGTAACTGTCGAGAACAAAGACAACTGGAGTTGGTTTTTTGAACTTACTGGGTGATGACTTGGAGATACCTAATGGACAGGGTGTGACACTAATGTCTGACCAGCACAAGGTACATCTATTACGTGTCATGAATGAAACTTGTATTCTTAATCAATATGGTCAATGCTATATAATTTAATATAATATACATTTTATATTTTCTCGTAGGGTTTGATCGAAGCTGTGAAGGATGTTATGCCACTAGCTGAGCATCGACAATGTGCTAGGCACATATACGAAGGCTTTAGAAAACAATTCAGCGGTGTTGAATTTAGAGGCCTTTTCTGGGCAGCTTCAAAGTCGTCATACAAGCAGCAACATAACAAGATTATGGACAAAATCAAGAGAGCGAATCCAAAAGCACATGACTTTTTGTTGAAAAAAGATCCTAAGAGCTGGTCACGAGCATTTTTCAGGGAAGGCGTTTGTTGTGAAGCAGTGGAGAATGGTTTTAGCGAATGCTTCAACTCAGTCTTGGTAAGTGTACGACACAAACCAATTATAACCATGCTGGAGTCAATGAGAGTGATTGTAATGGAGAGAATGAATACTATGCGATCGTTGATGGAGAAATGGACCGGTGACATATGTCCAAACATTCAGAAGATATTGGAAATGTCTAAGGATCAACAAAGGTAAACTTATGTTAACACAAATCTTTTATAATATGTCCAAAAATTGTAAACATATTGAATATGAATATGTTTTGAACTTATTCTTTCGTAGGTTTTGGCATGTGATACCAACTGGTGGAAACAAATTTGAAGTTAGGAAGGGCTGTGATGCTTTCAAGGTTGACGAGCCAAATAGAAAATGCTCATGCCGAATGTGGCAGCTTTCAGGTTTGCCTTGTACCCATGCCATTGCGTGTATCTTTAAGTTGAATAAAATGGTTGAGGACTACGTACCTGATTGTTTTAGGAAGGATAGGTATATGTTAACTTATAGCCAATACATGCAAGCTGTTGATGGCATTGACTTTTGGCCAGATTGTAGTAACCTTTCTAGGATTTTGGGCCCAGTTAGAAAACGAATGCCGGGTAGGCCTAAGAAAAAGAGAGTTAGGGCAAGCCATGAACCATCAGGGAATAGGATTAGAAAGGTTGGAGTTGCAATGACTTGTAAAAATTGTGGCGAAACTGGGCATAACAAAGCAGGATGTCATAAACAACCGACACCCTCCAATCCCTAGACAGAAAGGAAAACCAGGAAGGCCGAAAAAGAAAAAGATCGTTGAGCCTAGTTTAGTTGATGAGCATGATATTCCTAGGTTTGTAAACAATGACATTAATGAGTTTGATTTGGGAGAAACAAATATCAGTGGGATGTTTAATGATGGAAAAGTCTTCCATATGGGAAGGATGACTAATAACAGAGGTGGGACTCGTAAGATAGGACACGTGAAGATGAGAGGAGGGAAAAGAAAATCTGGTAGACTTTTACCAGCTGAGAGGGTTATTAGGATGGGAACTTGGTTGGCTACAGATGATGCAACCTCGGATACAATTGAGGATGAACAGCAGTTGCACGCGTCAATGCCGCCTGCAACAAAAACGCATACGAACCAAGAAAACATACCAGGTACTCATCCTTTACAGATCAAATATGTTTTGTATATTTGTTTACTAGTGTATATTATAGCATACTCAATGTGGTTTCAGTTACTCAACAATCACAAGTTGGCACAAGCGTGGGGGTGACGAGGAATATTTTAACAAGATCTAAAAGAGCGGCGCAATTTGATATTGTTGAAACAAGAGTAATGAAGGCTGGAAAACAGCAAGGCAAATCATTAAAGAAAGGAAGCACAACAACAAAGAGTTGCCCTACAACAACATCAATAGCACCTCAACAAGCAACCATCCCAGAGATTCCAAAAGGTACTGAATCACCAGGTCCACAAGAACCAAGGAGTACACCAAGAAAGAAATCCATTGCCCAGAAATCAAGAGCAGTGACACATCAAATGACACCACCAAGGTTCAGTCAAAGAGTACTACAAAAGAAGCTGTCTTCACCTGTAACCGGACCAGGTTCAAGTGTCGACAACGAAATACTCGTTGACTAGAAAAATGTATCATCAGTGAAGACTGCACATATTTTGTTTACCTGATGTATGTGCTTAAAAAAACTGTACAATGATGTATGTGTGTAATTTAGTTGCCCCTATTTTGTCCATGGAGGGGCTAATGTTGATAACTTATGTAACAACTATAGTGATGCAATTACTGCCACTATAGTGATGTGTATGATATGTAAAGTAGTGCTGCAATAGATGCCACTACCATGCCCTATTTTGTCCACAGAAGGGCTGTGTACAGTCTGTTAGAATGATGTGTTCTTACGGTAACATTGTAAGGTGCTTGGCACAAACTTTTGATGTTATTAAAGAACATATATTCATATTACACCTTATGATTTTTGTTTATGTGTCAAGCTATTTTTTATGAATTTCATTGTATTTACAAGTTTCAAATAATGTACTACTGATTCATCTGTTGTTTCAAATGTGTGAAAAAATTTGTTCAGCCACTAATGATGCTGCTGTTGTTCGTGTCCATGAAATTGGGTTATGATGAAACAAGTAAGTAAACTTTAGACAACATAAGACAAGTTACCATTCGTTAATTAGAAGCCAAACAAATGTAGCATTACATAGCTCAAGTACTTCATACAACAGATTCATTACTTGATTCCAAATAACATTACACAACATTAGCTACTTAACAAATGCAAGTAGTACCTACTACATTACATGAGCTACAACTTTCATAAACTACTACTTTCAAATGGAGCGCACAATAACATATGCGACCATAACTATCAGGACAATGATCAGGGAAGTAGAACCAAGCAACAAAATGTCATACACTTTACCCTTCACCTTTAAGTCATTCAAATCTTTGTAAATGACATCCATGGGTAATTCACATCTGGAGTTGTTTGCAGCTTGTTTTTTCACCATCATCTTGGTGTGTAAGGCCATGTTGCTTGCACCCCAAAAGCTGGTTGTCTTTATACAT
Organism: Artemisia tridentata subsp. tridentata; assembly: GCA_021014915.2. Lineage (NCBI taxonomy): Eukaryota > Viridiplantae > Streptophyta > Magnoliopsida > Asterales > Asteraceae > Artemisia > Artemisia tridentata. Next base: position 206,420,115 of record CP139503.1, read on the forward strand.
CTCATAGAAAAGGTCCTTGTAGTATTGGGACGGTAATTCATCATCAAGAAATCCATAAACATCACATTTTTTTTCCTTATTCTATGAAAATAACAACAGTAAACATAATTGATTAGGAAGATTCATAAACAAGTTATGAATATGCGTACAAGTTGGAAACTTACACGCGTGGGACATGCTTTGAATCTTCTTCCAGGATTGTCAGGAGTCCAAGCAACTTGTTCATAGATTGGGAAGTTACAACCACAATGTGTCATACGACTAATCTCTTCTTTGCTATACCTTCTGCGATAATAGCGAGATGAGGATGTGGATGAAGCCATCAAAAGAATTTAGTAGGTAACTATTGGTTTGAGTTTTTGTGAATTGCAGAAAATTGATTAGGGTTTTTGGGATTGAAGAAGAGGAAGAGGGAAAGAGGGAAAAGAGTAAAGTGGGGAACATTTATATTATTTATTTTTAATACATGTGGACAATTCAAAATATATATTAAAAAGAATAATAATCCAACGTGTAAATAACCGGATGAGGTGGACCAAACCGGCGCTCAAAGTCATTTAATGCGTGTTTCAAGCAATTTTGAGGAGATTGGGTGTAAAATCGGTCAAAATTTTAGTTGGCTGCGTGAAACAAGTTTTTACGTAAAGTTTCACACGTTTTTAAAGATTTTGCCCTAGAGTTTAATAATAAGCATGAAATATTGGACATGTAATATAATAGAGTTTAATAATGTAATAGAGTTTAATAATAAGCATGAAAACGTATAAAACTGCCGAAAACGGACGAAAACATATGAAAACGAACGAAAACGTAAAAAAATAGACGAAAACGTATGAAAACGGACCAATACGTATGAAAACGGACAAAAACGTCGGAGAACGGACGAAAACGTATAAAAACAGATGAAAACTGACCAAAACGTATTAAAACGTATAAAAACGGACGAAGACGTCTGAAAATAGACGAAAACGTCTAAAAATGGACGAAAACGTAAAAAAAACATACGAAAACGTTTGAAAACAGACGAAAACGGACAAAACGTATATAAACGTATGAAAACGGACAAAAACGTATGAAAACGGACAAAAACGTCTGAAAACGGACAAAACGTATGAAAACGGACGAAAACGTCTGAAAACGGACAAAAACGTATAAAAACGGACAAAGATAGACAAAAACGTCTTAAAACAGACGAAAACGTATCAAAACGAACAAAAACGTCTGAAAACGGACGAAAACGGATGAAAACGTATGAAAACTGATGAAAACGTATGAAAACGGACGAAAACGGACGAAAAATTAAGAAACAGATGAAACCGTATGAAAACGGACAAAAACGTCTGAAAACGGATGAAAACGTATATAAACGGACGAAAACGTATAAAAACGGACGAAAACGTCTGAAAACGAACGAAAACGTATAAAAACGGACAAAATTAGACAAAAACGTCTTAAAACAGACGAAAACGTAAAAAACTGACAAAAACGTATGAAAACAGACGAAAATGTATGAAAGCGAAGAGAAAAAAAGAAGAAAAAAAACGTGAATTAAAAATATATAAAAAAATACATGAATTAAAGAAAAAAGACAAAAAAAAAAAAAAAAAAAAAAAAAAAATAAATAAATAAGAAGGACAAAAAGACAAACATGGACTTGTAAGCAAAATAAAGTGAGTCATCAAACCAAATATAATCAGGAACATAGGAGCCTGATCCGGAATGACATTGTCTTGGTATTGAATTCATATTATACCCTACCAGATACCATCATATTCAATCTCAAATGACTTTCATCACATATCCATTGACTTACCAGAATAGTTCAATAAACGACAAGCAGAATTGGAATATCAACAATAGTAGCTGTAAAGCACTAAAACAAGTTTACATACCATTATCATTTCATCAAAAAATACCATCTAAAAAGCTACAGACAAAGCGTTACTCTTAGGTCTTCCCTCTCCTGAACTGTTAACTTGAATGAATGAGTAATCTTTGTCTCTGCTAAACATCTCTTGTAGGCTAAAAACCCCTTTGCACACTTATCTCCTATTTTACCGAATATTCCATCACTACTTAAAATAGCTGTTGTAGGACACTCTGGTTCTTGACTAAGCATCAGGTTTAATGACAGTGGTGTTACGGTGTCAGGGGAAGATGGTCTGGCAGAATCCATAACGAAGATAGTCTTCCCGAAAAGCTTTAGACTTTGGATAGGTGCATATTGATCTGGTGAATCAGGGGACGTGTTTTCATGATTTGATTCTTCTGAACAAGGAGAAATTGGTACGGCGGTAAGATGTCCTTTCTTTGATGGAATATCAACATTACGGGGATAAGGGTGTGCTGGTTTCCTCTTTGCACGAGGAGGAGGTATTTCAATGTGGTCCACGTTTGTTCCATCGATATCGCTTGACTGGCGGACAACCTAGACGTTCAAAATAAAATGATAGATTAGCAAAATTTGATCAGAAATCTATACCTTCGTCTATTTTCCTTAGATCAAGCACTTGGATTAGAGTAACAAACCTTGGAAAAAAACTTTTGAGCATGACTTCTTATTTGAATTGCGGTTTTGTTGCCCACGTGTTCTGCAAAATTGGGTGATGTTAACATTAGTTTAATATCTGAAACTTAACATAATAATACTAGTAGTAAAACAGAACATAATCACTAAATAAATATGTTTTAAGGCATGCACTTTAGATGCTTGTTGCATGACTGGCGTGTCTCCAGTGATGCTTATATATGACAAAGAGTAAATAAATCAACCATACCTTCAATTTGGGGCCAAGCCCGTCCGTATAGCTTTAGAGCTTCAAGAAACTTTTTGTGCTCTTCGTGCGTCCACTTTTCCCTTTGTTTTGTGATTGTGTATGGCTTCCGAGACTATTAAACATCAAAAGTAGAGTTCAACGTCAATTTACAAGATTTTGAAAAAGGGTTTGATCAATCTTTAGAGTGAATCATCGGGCAGATAAAAACCTTGAGAGCATAGTCTTCACATGGAGTAAATTGATCGTCGATTTGATTGTTTGTGCCTGTGTTTGACTTGAAACCTTCACTTTGATCCTATGTTCAATAACAAAAGAATGGAGATTGATATTAAGATAAAGAAGAAATATTGCAGTGAGCTTCTAATTCCAACAAATATTGTCCTTGTTTGTACAATTTGCAAATCAAATACAGTACTAGTCTTTTTTTCCCAAAAGTTATACGAGCACCAAAAAATTAATGGTATCCACGTCACTCCTGGTTCACAGATCATATCCCCCCTTTTATAGCATGAAGTTTCACATCGTATGATACAAACGTTCTCAAGTTAAGTGCCCCTTTTTTTCTTTTCAGATTTAAAATATTAATGAAATGCGATGATAAAGGCAAGATCGATAGTCATTTTATAAATTAGTATAAGGCAAAAAGAACAATTAACGAACAAAAAACGAATAAGCAAACAAACACAAGAACACAAGGACCTGACATTAAAATCACCCCATTTACAGAACAAGTAAGACCCTAAAGTTAGTATAGAACTCGTAAAAATATTAACATCGTTAGGTGTGTACATTTGAGGTGCCAGGGAAGGGGCGGAAATAGGTTCCGAGATTAACCCGATGAAGCCGGGTACATCCGAGTCAAGAAGACCCACCCTCCTCATATAAGGAAAAACTCATCCGTTTACCCGTTTACCTTAACAAGATAAAAGCCCAACAGTACAACAAGTATAATATGTCAAAATTTAACAAGATAAATCACTTGTAACATGAGGAAAGACCATCTTCCACATAATACTTGATCATTCTAACAATAATCAGAAAGTTGTCTTTTAGCTTATTTAATTAAACTAGATAACGATATTAAATACATACACACGCCATCAACAAATTCAACCACTATTGATCATACACATCTAATTAATATCATCAAAAGATCTCAAAACTATATCAAGACAAGCAAAATAATCAAATATGAAATACCTTATACATAATTATTATCTAAAAAGAGTTATAGTACATACCTCAACCATATTTTCCTCTTTTTCTTGGATCACAACTCGATACCGCCACGAAAATATCAAAGATCCAAACTCTACCGGAAAAACCTTAAAAGAGGTAAAAAAAATATTAAAAAAAAAATCAGAACAAGGGAGTTCTGTGTTGTGTTGTATAAGGAAATGAAAAAGTGTTTATGTACAAGTAGAAAAAGTGCAAAAGTGTAGACACGTCAGACAACGGATATTTTATTTTTTGTTTTTTTAAGGAGTATAGAAATGGGTGGAAATATTATGGCTGATAGTGAAGGAGGGACCTGGACAGGTGTGTGGTTTTCTTTTTAAATTGTACGACACCACTTTGGTTTTGTCAGTTGAATTTCACATCGTGTTTAATTTTGATGCGACAAAATAATGCATATTTTTAATAAATCAGTAAATATTGAAAAAGTTAGAAGTGAAGACTTAGGTGATTGATTTCGACTTAATTAATTTAATATGAAAATAACTGAATTAATTAAGTCATATGAAAATTGTTTGTTTATGACTTAATAAAAAAATATGACTGAAAAGATTAAGTAATAAACTGAAGTTGTTTGCATTAACTAATCTCTTAATTAAACATGACTTAATAAAAATATTTAACAAACAAGCCCCTAGTGTTTTATGCATAGGGACTATTAAAAACTATGTAGACGTGTAGAATTATTGTAGTTTTACGTATTACTCTTTGAATCTTTGTTTTTGTTGCAGTTTTTCTTGAAATATATGTGTCGATTTGTATTGTGTGTTCAGGGATCGTAATTTGGGTCGAGTTGGGGTTGGTGGCTTGGTTTGCGGGTTGACAGGTCAAAAACCTTCGACCCAAACATGAGATGTTTGAGTAATTGGGTCAGGTTTGTTAACTTTAACCAATTTACACGTAACTTATACACGACCCATTTGACTCATTTATCTAAATGAGTTAGCGGGTTAAATAACCTATTTACTCAATTATAAATTCAATTTTTAATATAAAAAATAAATTTATAAACGGGTTGACGGGTCGGTCCGTTTAACTAACTCTCAACCCGAATACGACACGTTTAATAAATGGTTTGAGTTGGTCGATTTGAACACGACCCGTAACCTTTTTACTCAACATAACCCGTTAATTTTCATGTCAGTCTTTGATCTTGATTCGTATCGTGTCAGGAATTGACACCCCTATGTGTGTCTATACATATACATACATGAATACATTTATGTAGGTGTGCATATGTATCATTACATCATCTACGTGTGTGCTTTTCAGTTGGTTATACATCTTTTATAAAATAAGATATTTTCAAAAAGTGGAAGAATAATTTTAGATCATTTTGTATTAATGAATCTCCAACGGAAAATAACAAAAACCACCAAAAATCAGCCACGTCACTGCCACATCAGATTTCTAAAAACCTCATTTTTTACTCCAACAATATCCCTTCTCAAACCCCATTATTTTAATATATTTATATATAAATATAGGTATATATATATTTGTGTGAGAGTGAAATCTTGTGGGGCCCACTTATTTGTTTTTGTTGGTTTGGTTTTTTAAACCACTTTGGTTTGAACAAGGGCCTCCAATGGTTACAAACCAAGCCTCTTGGTTTGAACCACCAAAACTCCACCCTGAGATGGTCTTATGAAAGTGCTCATTTGCCCGAAGAGACAAAAAGTCATCATTAGCCATACTATAGAACGTCACAATTGAAAAAGTTTAATCAAACTAATCTAAATTTCATCAAAAAAAAAATATGTATAAAAACACATGTATTAGTTTTGTTAAAATAAATAAATAAATAAGTAAAAAATGACTAATTAATAAAAACTTTAGTTGTTAAATTTTAAATAAATTATATGGACTAAACTTATCAGTTTTTATATATTTTTATAACTTTATAAATTTAATAAATACCCCTACACTTTATACCCCGTAAAATTTATTTATAGTTTAAAAAAAACAACATAATATATGTTGTTGTTATTTTATAAATATTATTATGATTATATTTTAAATTGATGTATATAATCAGAATTATAAATATCAAAATGAAAACACGGGTTATTGTAATATATAAATCAATACACGAGATTTTACATATACAACCAACTCATGTTATATCTCTTTATGAGATTAAGTAAAAAAGTTTGAAAAAATATATTTTTTAATAACGACTTATGTTATTCCCATTTATATGTTTAACCCACGCGTACACGAGTTTATAAACTAAGTAAAGCTAAAATTATTATTAGAGTAAATTACAAAGATGGTCCCTGTGGTTTGCGTTGACTCTCACACTTGGTCATTTGACTTTTTTTTTTGCACATACAGTTACTAACTCTGAAACCCTTAACACCAAAAGTCCTTTGACCAAATGACGTTAGATTTGACTGTTAAATAACACTCATGTAACTTGCGCATGAGGGTATAATTGTCATTTCAATCCATGTACCCATTTCTATTTCTCTTTTTTTGCTTTTTCATTTTGGGCCCCACCACTCTCTTCTTTCTCAAACACATCACCATTCCTCTCCATTTAATCACTTCTCTCTTATCATGAACTTCATACACACAAACTTAATCCGCCACCATCTATATCAATTGTCGTATTTATCTCACCACCACATTCAAAACCCATGATTTTTCCACAACCTCTCACTATCAACAACTAAAACCATTAAAAAAAACACTAAATAAAAGTAAATACCCACAATCACCACCACGTCATGTTTAAAAATTTTGACTTAAAAATCAAGACCATGGCTTTAAATGCCTCATTTATAAACTACCAATATAAAACATAACATCACTTTATGATTTTTTCTTGTTGCTTGTTCTAGATCAAAAAATTAAATATAAGCAACATAAATAAAAGCTTAACTTGATATTGAATCAAGAGATCTTTAGGAGGCTTCACGGGGGTAAAACAAATTATAACAAAAAGTTACAATATTATATAGATCTAGAAATCCTTGTTGGCCATCATCATCAAACACACAAACGCTGTGGTGAAGGTGACCGGAGGTGGCTGACCACTTTGGCAACGGGGAATGGAGGTGACCGAAGGAGTGGCGTCGTGGGGGGGTTTGTTGGGACACTGATGTTGTCATGTTGCAGGTGGTGACGTGGGGTTTGTTGGTTGTTGGTGGTGGTGATTTGGTGGTGGGCTGATGGTGGTGGTGGTGGTGGTGGTGATTTGGCGGTGGGTGTGACTTGTGATGGTGTAGTGGAAGAGAAACAATGATTGGTCCCCCGTTTCGGTTTTTTGGCGCACGTCATCCCCGACGTTGCAGAAAGTCACCCGTTTGGTCCCTCGAACCCCGTTATGCCTATCAAGCATTAAGTTTCCTCGTTAGTTGACTTGTCAACTGGATATTTTCTTCTTTTCACTTATTTTTTTGGCGCGTTTGGTCCCTGAGTATATTACGACTCTCACAACACGATCATCCCACTTGTTATTGTACAACCCGATCTTCCTAGTTGTTATTGTACAACCCGTTCATTGTCACACACAAACCCTAGAACGATTACACAAATCGGCATACAAAACCCTCGAATGATCTGCTACCCTGATTCTTGCAATGGCAAATAAAGATTGGAGCAAAGTTACATTAACTAAAGACATGGCAGATTATCTTTATGAAAAGTATAAGAATAACTAGAAGGTAGGCGATGATGTGTCAGATGAAATGTTAGACGACTTATGGAAATGCTATGGTGAAAGGTTAGCACATTGTTGCATTGTTCTTGTTTAGAATTAAATCTTGCCTTAATGACTTGAGTTGACCTTTTGTTGCTCATCTGCCCCTATCTTATTTCACAGTAATCTCAAATGGAACCAGTGACCTTTTTCCAACCCTTGAAGATGTGTTTGGTCAGACCAAAAAAAAAACCATTGAGGGAAACCAAGCAAAGGCGAATAAAGGTATGCATTTTGGTTTTTTTGTGAAATGGCAAACCTTGAACATAGGTTTAGACCCTTTGATGTTGATTTGCCCTTTTGTTGTTGCCCTAATGAATGCCTTTTAGGTTAGTTTATTATTTGCATTACTAAAACTGCAATTTGACTTTAACAATTAAGGCCCTTTACCCAATTTGACTTTAGCAAGTCAAACTGCATTACTGAAAATGCAAATGGATTTCTTATACACTAAGTTGCTAGATCTTGTTACAAGTCTGCATACACTTCATCAGTTGAGCTCTTGTCTTGTGTATACCTTTAGGGGTGCTTGGATGTCTACACAGTTTGGTAAAAAGAGAGTTAGCAGTGTGTTTGGACTTATGTATTACATCATTAGTCAAACTGTAATTTGACTTTAGCAAGTCAAACTACAATGGGGCACACTATTGATGTTGATTTGGACTTTTGTTTATTAGTTGCATACTTGATTTATGGGTTGTATGTAAGTGTGTTATATATTAACATTTAACTTGTGTTAACCTATTAACTTGTAGATCAGTATGAGGAAAAGGTTTATGAAAGCAGGATTCAAAACCTTGAAAAGAAGATAGAAATCCTTGAAAACAGGATAGAAACCCTTGAGGATGTGTATTTTTACACAGAAAAGGAGGAAGATGTTATTAAAAAATCCAGTCATGAAGTTGTTTCCAGTGAAAAGAGGATTGAAAACCATGAAAAGAAACTACAATTCCTTGAAAAGAGGATACAAAACCTTGAGATGCAGAGCTCCCTAAAGGCAAACGAGGATGAGTTGATTCATATTGAAGATGATGAAGATGTTTCCAATGAAGAGTATGTTTCTGATGATGTCAAAGGTTCCAAGAGATCCAAAGCTCCCAAAAGTCAAGCTGCTTCCACTTCAACTGCTCAAGCTGCTCCCAAAAGATCCAGAGCATCCACTTCAACTGCTCAAGCTGCTCCCAAAACATCAAGAGCTCCTTCAACTTCAAAAAAATTTTGTCAAAGGAAAATAGCTCCTTCACAAGCTCCTTCAACTTTAGCTCCAAGAGGCTATAGGAAAAATAGCCATCACTGGATGCATACTTGGTTTAAGAGCTCCTAATGCTCCTGAAGTGGGATCTACAAGCTTGAAAGGGAAGTCTAAGAAGCGTCGAATCATTTCTGTTTGTTGTAATTGGATGTTTATAAACTATTACTTTTGTTGCTACATGGGTACATTAACTAATATTTGGAAATGCTGCAAAATTTTGTTGTAAAAATTAACATCTTACTCTACTAATATTAAATATGCAGGATTGCTATATTTTTTGTGTTGTGTTAGCTTTTATTTTAGATCATTTGACTTATGTTTGTTGCAAGTAGTAAGTATTATAACTCTAGTAATATAACAGTTTGTAGTTTGAGTGTTGTTTGTAAGTTGACTTATAAAAGTCAATTCATGGCATGAGCATTTTCAGTTTGCAGTTTTATGGGTTGTTTGGAAATGCAATTGCAGACTGCATTTCCAACTCAAACAACTATGTTTTTTAGTATATTGTAACACATTAAACTGCAAACTGTAAATGCATTTGAAATTAGCCAATTATCATAAGTTTGTACTTTCGTATATTCTTTCATGATCATTTTTGTACAAAATAAAATCAGTCAACACATAGAAAAGAGGTGATTTTGATTAACCATAACAACACAGTTACAAAAGACATTATCCCAAAAGATGAAGCAAGCACTACCCAACCATGCTACATACCACAAAATACAAAATACATAGAAACTTGAGATTAAACACAAAACCACCCATTATTTGCCTACTCAGCATCAACCATCATTTTGGAAATCTTCCTAATCCGTCTTCTTAGCATACACCCTTCTCCTCTTCAGTGTTCTTCCATTGCCTTCCACCTCTTAATCAGCTACAACTTCAACAGCAACAAGTTCATCTTTCTCTCTTGGCACATTAAATGCACCATGAATTAGTTTCACCAGTATGTTGTATAAGGTTTGATTAAACTCTGCCCATGCCTTTATTGGACACACCTTTTCCTAGATAATCTTGTATTTCAGCATGTCAACATCTTTCCTTAATTCTGCTTTAATGTCATTCACGAGAATATTGAACTTGTGTAGTTCAGAAATCCTGCTCAACCATAGTGCAGTGAACTTTTGTGGTTCATTGTTGCCCTCATCAGACCATTCAGAGGTATGATCAATAACTTCTTTTATAAAAGCTAGCATTTTTGACCATTTGGTTCTTGTTTCATCCATTTGAGTGTTGTGGATGTCAACAAAATTGGTTTTCATTTCAGCCATTTGGGTGTTGTGGATGCCAATTGTGGATGAAAATGGAACATGCTATGGGGATACGACATACTCATGTAGCTAGTTATATAGGCAAAAATGGAAATTGTCAGTGGCATGGTGGTTTGGCGGGAAAAAAGGACAAAGGACTAACATGGAAGGTGAAGTTGGTGTACTTACGTTAATACAAATGCGATAGTTCAGGGACTAAACAAATATTTTGTGCTCTAGGATTATTTGGCAGGAAAAGGGAAAACCTGGAAAAAACTACCATATCTGAACCATTTAAGTACCTTCTTAGTCCCTAATGTGGAAACACATTTGCATGAGTCATCCCTGTCATAGTACCTGATGTGGAAATACAGTTACACGAGTCGTCCCTGTCCTAGTCTGTTTAAGGATTAGGGTTTATGTAACTCACTAACACCAATCTAAAACACAACAGAAATTGGCAAAAAGGTTGTTTCTGCCACCAAATAACACAAGAAAATGAATGCACCCCCAGTTTCATCACAAAACCAAAATGTTGAAAATTCAGCCGAAAAACCGGTTAGGATAATACCAGTTCCTGCGGGTATTTTTCAAATGGCGAAGCTACGTAAAATAGCGGATACTCGGGAAGGTGGAGATGTGTCTATAATGTCGACATAGGAGTATATGAGTAAAGTTGTTGAGGATGTGGGTGAGGATGAGGATTTTACACGTGGGCCATGGCTTAGCGCCGTTGACTTTGTGAATGCTAAAGGGGAGGTTGTGATTGGATGTTTAGCTAATATCAAGAGCTTTATCAATAATGGGAAAGTTGATCAAGTTGTTGCAATAATAAATTCGTGTACTCCAAATGCCCTTGGAGATCTTATAATAACTCTTAAAGATCTCTCAGGTACAATATTTGGTACAATACATCATAAAGTCCTTACAGAGGGGGGTTACGCAAAGGATATCACTGTAGGAGCTGTTTTGATACTTCATAACATTTCAGTCTTTTCTCTAAAACCATCACTCCATTATCTAAACATTACAATTAAAAACTTAGTTAAGGTGTTCCACAAGGATACACTTCCTGGTGGTAGTGGAATGTTAGACAAAGAAGAAATAATGAAACTGGTAAAAGAAGAAGAAATGGCTGAATTGGAGTTGCAGGTAGATGGAAATGTTACTGCTGAGGAACATTAGCTAAGATTAGAGGAAGAAGCATTAAACCTTGCATTAGAAGAAGAAGCAAGGGCTAAACAAGAGTAGTCTAGGCAAGAAGAAGAAATGGGGGAGGAGCATCAGAGACAACTATGGGGCTTGCATGTGTAACATAACTAAAATGGAGATAAATGCTAATCCAAACACCACCTCTACACAGTCCTCAACTATGTAGAGTGTGCAGAGTATATGCAGAGCTACAAGTCCTTCCAAGATGAGAGTTATACTAAAAAATAGCTTAGCACAATGTAATAAGATGTAGTATTGCTTTGTATTAGTACCTAGTTAGCAGTTTACTGTTATATTAGCTTAGTTGTCTTTTTAGTTTGACTATCTTGTGTATAAATAGTCAACTATGTAATCTATTTTGGTTTATTGGAATGAAATTACTTTTATCATTTCCTTCATTTGTCTATAATAACTATTATGATGAATAAAATGTTTTGTTAGTTTTGTATTTGGATGAATACAATGATTAGTTACTCATTTGTTTGACTAATGAAAGTCAAAACAATATTATTTTGGTTCTTGGATAAATGATTAGTTAGTCATTTGTATTTGGTTGAATAAAATGATTAGTTAGTCTTGAAACAACTAATTAAAAACAACTAATTAAAGTCAAAACAACTAGGAAAAAATGCATATGTCTGACTAAATAAAGTCAAAATGGTTTTTTTTTTTATATATATATATATATATATATATATATATATATATATATATATATATATATATATATATATATATATATAAATATTTTTTTTTTTTTTTTTTTTTTTTTTTTTTTTTTTTCATGTCTAAAAACAACTAGAAAACATATGTTTGACTAATGTAAGTCAAAACAATATTATTTTTGGTTCTTGGTTATGTCTAAAAACAACTAGGACAAAATAGACTCATTTTTTTATTATAGTCAAACACTCATTGAATGTTACATACATATGTTTGACTAATGAAAGTCAAACCGGTTACCTACTATAAAAACCAACTACATCACCATTTAATCCCACAGTTGGGAAGAGTAAACACTCACACAGTAACTTAACCCGATTAAACCCTAAAGCTATAATAAGCTAAAATCAAGTCAATGAAGTCCCCTAACCGTACAGGTATTTATAGGGATATTGTTATTTATTAAATGATAAATCTTTTGGTCCATTTAATTGTAATTTATCTTGTTTATCAGATTTGAAGTTGTTTTGTGTTACTATTTTTGGGGGTTTTGTTATGCTTGTTAATATTTGCGTGTTAAAAAGAGCTTAGTATTATCCTTTTAGACTCAGCAAATTAGACTAATGTGCTATTGTAGTTACCAAGTCATTTGTTAGGAATATTACATAGTTGGTCTACATTGATCCTTGTATACCTTGTAAAGTTTTGAGACATGCCTTGTCACACTAGTATTCTTCTACATTGCAGCCTTGTAATGTGCCTAGAATGTAGTTTCATGCCTACCCTTGAACCCTAACAGAAGCAAATGTAATGTGCCTAGTTATGCATGTAATGTGCCTAAAATGTAGTTTGATGCCTACCTTTGAACACTGACAGAACCAAATGTAATGTGCCTAGTTATGTTTTTTTTGTGTTTGATTATTTTTTGTGCCTATTTGGGATTACACTGAAAAGACCAAATCAGAGAACACATTGGAACCTTGAAAAGCTTTTGTTTATGCTTGGTGTAACCACCGGTAAATTTTCACTTGTATTAATATTCTAACGAAATAATACTTATCCATTTTCTACGTCTAATTTTTTTTAATTAAACGTTATCAGTTTATCTAATCACAACAACTAACTAATGTGACGTAACTCACATTCTTAATAAACGTGCTCATCAACACCAACGTGCCTTATATTTATTACAAATAAACATTCTTTATATGTCAAGTATAAAAGATTGCAACTCTTATTTGCCACTTTACGTTATTTTGTTAACACACGACTATTAGACGTTTAAACTAAACGTTTGCTATCTATTAAAGTTCTCACAAAACCCCTAAAGTGCACTATAACCCCTAAGGTGCACTGATGACCCCTAAAGTGCACTATAACCCCTAAAGTGCATTGAGGACCCCTAAAGTGCAAACTTTAAAGTATAAAACCCTAAAGCTAATGTACAAGCCCTTAAAGCACGGAAACATAAACTTTACTTTACTTCCCGTTACAAGCCCTAAATTCACAATTCTATGACTTTATATAATAAAATCACAAACCCTAATTAATGTGTACATGATTTCTATAAAATATAAATGTACAAGTCTTTCTTGCACATGTACAAGTCCTTAATGCATGGAAACTAATTATTAATATAAAATCTATTATAAACCTTAGTGTACCTATTGTAAAGCACATAATACAATTCCTTAATGCACAAGCCTTAAATTGGATTTTCTTATAATTAACAAACTTAAAGTACAAGTCCCTAATGCTTGTAGTACAAGTGCTTAAAGCATGAAACCTAAATCTATACTTTTATTATTCTAAACCTAACTAAAGGACTCCAACTAAGGTTACTACACTTCTAAACCTCAAGTACAACATATTATAGCCTAGGTACAAGTATCTTAAGCCTAAAACGCCAACCTTGATCCTTTCTAGTTCGAATGGAACCAAAACATAACCAAACTAACCCTAACTAGTTTCTAAACAAACTAGAACATCAACTAAGCAAATGTATGAGCACAATGTAGCCACATCACCATGTCCCTTTGATTTTCTACACCATGTTCAATTTTATCAATCTATATACATGGTTTCTTTTAAAACCATTCAAACCGAAAGGCTAAAATTCGAACAAGTATACACATAAGTGTTCTCTTTTTAACCATTCGAACCAAACCCTAACCTTGTGGCTATGGATCAAACAACTTTACACCATGTCACCTTGTTCCTTAACTCCTACGACATTTTCAAGAGTTTTGGAAATTTACATTTTCCGGTTTTACGTTTTACGCGTTTTAAGCCTACGGTTTTAGGTTTTTTACAACAATTAAGCACCCCGATAAAACTTATCACTCATTTAATATACTTTTTAGAGTATATTGATATGTTTTAACATTTCTTAGAAGTTTCATATTTTAGGATACCCGGTTTTAAGTTTCGTGACTTAACGACTTACAGTTAGCGATTAACGGGACAAAAACTCACTCCGTAACTTATATAATACCAAGTTTATCCATCTAGTCCCTCTCACTTAAGTATGAACGTGTATATAGTGATTCACCAAGGCCTTGGTGGCTTGGTGAGAGCCATGGAACATTTAGAGCATCATGTGTTACATTAGGAGCCATAGAAAGTCTTAAGGCTAAAAATCAACTAAGTATGCATCATGTGGTTCATTCTAAACCATACCTTAGTGTAAACTAACCTCTTCAAGGCCCTATAAATACCCTCCTCCCCTCTCTTAGTCGTTCACTTCACCAACAACATCAAACACTCTTCATGTCACAACCCCAAAATTTGGATTGCAGCGGAATGGAATTCCGAGGGCGTAACGTTCTTGGATAACAAAGTACAAGGAAATAAAGAATGACCTCTAAGTGAGTCATTTTAAAACAAGTGTTTGATTTAACATAATTGTTTTACAAAACATTAATATCAGAGTTCACCATCAAATGTAAGATTTTAATACATAACCAAACGCTAAGTAATGCAAAGAAATCTTCATCATGATGTGCGTTCCAAAATGTGACTCTAGTATGCTCCATACATAGGCGATTATTATCGTCTAGTTACCTGAGAATACACGCTAAAAAGGTCAACATAATTGTTGGTGAGTTCATAGGTTTAAGTAAACAAGTAAAGTGCGGACCACAAGATTTCAATAGTATGACAATCACAACAAATATAACGTCATAGCCAAAAATAATATACAGTGCCCTGAGCTCATGACCCCGAAGCTTAACGAAATGGTATGCAATCAAGCATAATAATAATCAATGCCCCAAATAAGTGTTTGCCAGACACTCGAAAATAATCCGAATGATATGCGTCCGTTTGACAGGTTGGTGCGACCAACTCGGACGAGGGTGTTAACCCAAATAGATCTATTCATAACATCCGCATTTACAAGTAATTAACGGTTCATGATTCAAGGGGACTTTAATGGCAATGCGGTAACTTAGGCAAAGTAACGGTTTTTAGTACTTGTTTCCGAAAAATAAGCAATGTATTCCCACCCCGAGGGTTTAGAAATCATGTACAAATAATGTAAAAACCAGGGCTATGAAACTCACCGAAGGTAATCAATGCAAATCGAGATATCAGGAAATGAAATGAGTTTTCAAATGTGAGAAACTCTACGGCAACCTAGAATATATAAGTTGTTTTAGGATAAGGTAATGTGTAATGTATGCATTTTATAAAATAGTTTATCACCCATATATGTTTGTAACGTAATTTAGTAGCAAAAACGTAATTTTGCCGAAATATATCATTTATTGAAAATCATTGTAACCAACTATATGTTTATAAGTATTCAAGTCCTTAATGTAAAACATCTCATTAATCATTTATTTGAAAACTTCCGACTCCATAGTGGTGTGTACGTAAAACACTACGTCTTTGATATAGCCTGTTTTAGTTCCATTTTACTCTAAAACACTTAAAATGTTCCAAAAACATTTTCCGACAACTTTTAACGAAAAGTTGTGAATAGTGAAAGTAATTATATATTTTCAGCATTTCGTATTTTATCCATAGTTTTCTCGTTATTTAGTGTTCTAAAAATCTCCTAACGCGCTCAACAAATATATACGAGATTCTATCATTTTCGTTCAAGTCGTTTTGGCTAAAAATGCTTCTAAAGTGTCCAAATTTCATTCTTAAAGTTTCCATCAGCTTTTACTAATTCCATACAAGCTGTCAAAAATACAAGTTTCGTCTAGAATTTCGGAAAGCCATAACTTGCTCGTTTTAAGTCCGTTTTCTAAGTTCTACCTATCCCTGCGAAGGTATTTAAGTATACTAACGGATTTTTAAGGCCTCGGCTAGTCTAGTTATCATTTAAAGTCCGGTTTTTTTCTTTGAAAAATTCTGACAGCAAACAATATTTTCAGAAAATTAGTTTTCGTCGTTAATCTTAAAACTAACGTATCTTATTCGTTATGGATCCGTTTTTAACCATTCAAACGCCCACGTTTTCATTATAAAGTCTAGTTTCTATATTTTTAACCAAATCTTGTATTTATAAAACTCATTTTTTCTGTGGAAATTATATTAGGACAACCCCTAAGTATTTATTCCAAAAACTCATTTCTAACACTTATAACTAATAGATCTAACTCAAATCAACTCCCAAGGTCTATCATACTTATCCTCCAACTCTTCAACAATCTCTATAGTTTCATAACAATATTAACAACCTATTAAAAAATTTCAAAACATCAAAAATAATAATCAAGATGTAGGAAAAATTATAAATCATATATTATTTATTTTAAACCTTGGCTTGAACATGTCAAACAAATATGAGTTAGGACTTGAATATATCCATTTTCTCAAGAAGATAATTATGTCAAGTATGTTTTTAACTTGTTTAAAACATAAAAATGTACAAACATATATATAGGGTGATCTTGGTATCTATTTAGTTTAAATAAAGATTTAAACATAATGACATGAAATCAAGTATAGATCAAGTGTAAAATGCATAAGGAAAGTCATAAAAATAGTTTTTAAGCTTACTTGATTATGGTGGATTAGAAGTAGTAGCAAGAAAATGTGAACCCAAGAGTACTCCAAGTTACTAAGTATGTATTTGTTAACCCGAAATAAGCCTTCTTAAGCACTAGATAAGCAATCAATTTCTTTCCTCCTTTCTTCCTCTCCTTGGCCGATTACTAAGAGGGAGTGAGTGAGTGGTGATATTTTTTTTTTCTCTTGTGCTAGTGGTGTGAAAAAAATGCTTAAGTCTTCAATATATATAGCATGTTGAGGTCCAAAGTGCAATAGTGAGTCAATAAAAACCAAGGTGGCTAGGTGTTGGGTGTTGGCCAATTGGGGCTAGGAGGGGGGGGGGGGGACAAAATGTTAGTCAAGCCTCCATTTGGTTTTTACCACTCCATGTTTTACTCCCTTTGTCTAGTAATTAATGTAAGTAGAATTCTTGTCTAGTGATTATTATGGTAACAGGGGAGGGGGGGCGGCATATACAAAAAAAATGGGAGTAATAGATTTAATTTTTATGTAAAATGTGTATATTGAGTGTATTGGGTATTGAAAATAGGTATTGGTTATCGGTTTGGTGATTAACGTAAGTTACGCGTAATTAAACGTTATGAATAAAGAAATTACATTAGGCGTAAGGAAATATTTTTGGAACTTTGGTAATAATTTAGGAAGTGTAAAAATGCATTAAAAATAATTGTTAGGAGTATTGGGTATATCGGGTGTTTATTTAAATAGCGAAAAGTGTTTGTTAAATTAACAATCGTAAATAAATAAAAGGGAATTGTTTTAGGGATTAAAAATTCGAACCGGAGTAGGAGCAAGGTATTGGGATGTTGTGGACTAATATAGCCTAAAGTCCTAGTGCACTTGAAAGGTATTCTAAATTTTACGTTGATTCAACTAAAAAGTTATGAGTAAATTGTTCTCAAGTAAATGTCAAGATAAGTAATTTGAGTTTATTGAATAGTATTGACCTGAAAAATAGCGGGTTGTCACAGTCTACCACCCATAAAATGAATCTCGTCCGCGAGATTCAGTCAGTGTTGGTCGTTGGAGTGTTGTTAGTGAAGAGGTGCGGATACTTTTGACGAATCTGGTCTTCTCGTTCCCAAGTGAACTCGGGACCTCGTTGAGAATTCCAGCGAACCTTGACGATAGGAATTCTACTATGTTTCAATTGCTTGACATCACGATCCATAATTTCTACTGGCCCTTCGATAAAGTTAAGTTTGTCCTCAAGTTAAATTTCTTCTAACGAAATGATAAGGGATTCGTTGGATAAACACTTCTTGAGGTTGGAAACATGGAATGTATTGTGCACACTGCTGAGCTCTGGTGGAAGTTCAAGTCTATAAGCTACTCGGCTGATTCTAGCTAGAATCTTAAATGATCCATTGTATCTCGGGTTTAACTTCCCGCGTTTTCCGAACCGCATCATGCCTTTCCAAGGCAAGACTTTCAACATAACTCGTTCTACAACTTGAAATCCTAATGGTTCGCGACTTAGGGAAACCTAATTCCAAATATTTGCGTCATGTACCGATATAACTTTTCTATCATTTTCTTGTCGCTTGTAACTTATTCTTGATCTCTATAATTTTCCTTTGTTGTTTCATGAATAAGTCCTAGACTAGTGAGTTGGGCTTTTCCGATTTCGGCCTGACAACAGGTGATTGATACTTCGACCATAGAGTGCCTCAAATGGTGCAGTTTTTATACTTATGTGATGACTATTGTTGAAAGTGAATTCTGTCAATGTCAAGAGATTATCCTAACCAATTCAAAGTTGATCATACGGCGCTGAGCATGTTCTATGGTGTTTGGATAGTTCTCTTACCATGTTCATTGGTCGAGGATGGTAGATCGTGCTTATATCTAATTGGGTTTTAAAGAATCTTAAAGGGATTGCCAGAAGTTTGAGGTGTATCGAATACCTTTTATTAGGAGTATTTGAAATTGGTACAACGTGTCTCGTGATTAATTCTACCATGATAAGTTTGTCGGAAAGGGTGTTATCGGAAGGATAAAGCTATGGTAACAGTTTTGATTCCTCGTGTTTTGCTCTAACTGATGTCACGATCTGAGTCTTTCTTCGCCTAAGGTTATTAGTCTTCATTACTAAGATTTTACTGTTTAATAGTGTTTTTCTACACCTTGGTCCATTTTATCAAGCTATACACATGTTTTCTTTTAAAACCATTCAAACCGAAAGGCTAAAATTCGAACAAGTATACACATAAGTGTTCTCTTTTTAACCATTCGAACCAAACCCTAACCTTTTGGCTATGGATCAAACAACTTTACACCATGTCACCTTGTTCCTTAACTCCTACGACATTTTCAAGAGATTTGAAAATTTACATTTTCTGGTTTTGCGTTTTACGCGTTTTAAGCCTACGGTTTTAGGTTTTTTACGACAATTAAGCACCCCGATAAAAATTATCACTCATTTAATATACTTTTTAGAGTATATTGATATGTTTTAACATTTCTTAGAAGTTTCATATTTTTAGGATACCCGGTTTTAAGTTTCGTGACTTAACGGCTTACAGTTAGCGATTAACAGGACCAACACTCACTCCGTAACTTATATAATACCAAGTTTATCCATCTATTCCCTCCCACTTAAGTATGAAAGTGTATATAGTGATTCACCAAGGCCTTGGTGGCTTAGTGAGAGCCATGGAACATTTAGAGCATCATGTGTTACATTAGGAGCCATAGAAAGTCTTAAGGCTAAAAATCAACCAAGTATGCATCATGTGGTTCATTCTAGACCATACCTTAGTGTAAACTAACCTCTTCAAGGCTATATAAATACCCTCTTCCCTTCTTTTAGTCGTTCACTTCACCAACAACATTAAACACTCTTCATTTGATTTCCATGTTCCAAGTTATACATAGAAGATGAAGGCCTAGTTATTCTCTACATAAAACTAGTGTTACTTTGATGATTCCATGGTTGGATTAAGAGCTATACAATGTGATTAGGGCTAAGATTAAAAGGCTTTCACAAGGGTTATATCAAGACTAGCAAAGGTTTGCAAGAGTTGTGTCAAAGGATTGGAAGCTATGGTTTTTGATTGAAGGATTTAGTTTAGTGTTCTAGTTCCTTGTTTCTTGTTTAGTTCTTCACAAGGATTGTAAGTAAACTCCTAGATTTACCTTTGATTACTGTAAATATTAGTATTTCATGTATTTAATATGTTCTATATGCTTATTATATTTGATTATGCCTGGTAAATTGGATTAAAACGCTAGAAACATCGTAAGGACTTTAAACGCAAAACAGTTTCTGGACAGGGGGCTGTAAACGGAAAATCTGGGCTAGATCAGTGAACCTTAGATCATAAGTAAAAATCTAGGATTATATTACTTTGCCTTGTGGTCATTTTTCCGGTTGGCTCACCCCGTAACTCGTCCGTATGAATAAATTAGAGCCAAAATGGTAACAAGTGTCAAAATCTGAGTAACATATTTCAATCGGGTAAAACTCATAAACCTTGACTAGAACCCCCTGTTGGTCAAAACATAAAAGTTTTAGCTAACATCCTAACTTAAACGTGGCCAAAAAACGGGCATAAAATGGAGTCGTATAGACCTACTTATGGCCATTTCCGCGAGACTGTGAGTTGCTGTAACCAACAGCATGTATATAAAAGGGTAAATTAGTAATTTGACCTTAATTAAGTAACTTTAGGGGCAGTGGGACCCACAAATATGTAAATTTCATTTAAATACCTTTCCGAAGATGTAAAAACCGAGTCATGATCATTTACGATTTAGAAATAACGGGTAGATTTAGACGGGAAAACTTAAATAAATGAAAATCCCAAACTAGACTTAAACACTTATACAACTTTACAAACATTAAGTATCCAAGCATAATTAATGTAATAACTATATAAGGCATGTTTATATATTTACGTCGTTGTTTTAGAACCTAAGACATAACATCATATTCTAGGTTGCGCGTAGAGGTTTCCCCCGCCTATCCATCGATTCCGTTATACGTTTTGATATCATTAGTTCAAGGTGAGTTTCATAGCCCCTACTTTTATACGTTTTGAATTATTTTTGGGGGAGATACATGCTCAACTATTTTCATTTACTTTCACAAGTACTCTAAACTTTTATGGATTACCGTGAGTCATAGCCCATCTTTTTCTTATTTTGAACTCTTTGGGGGAGATACATGCTCGTTTTACTTACGGATTTTACTCGTTTATCATAAACAATTTACTCAGTTGATGAAACACTCTATTTGTTTATTGAAACTCAATACATGCTGAACACAAGTACTTTCTGTATGCTATCCTGATTAATATTGCCTAAGCTAACTGATGAGTGTGTAAATACTCATCATTTTATACCCATAAAAGACACAAAAATAACCAAAAACACCCAAATAGACCATATTATACTGCAGATATCCTTGGTTTGTGTTTTTATGTGTTTCAGGTACAAAAAGATCAAAAACAGGGCAAAAACAGATAAAACCGAGCACAAGATTGGAAAAGCGTGAAAAGACGAGGACGGGGAAAAAATTTACAAGTTTGGACCGGGATAGTGCTCAAATTATCAAAGTCAACTTTCAAGAATATTGAAATGTCACAAATAACCCTTGGAGATGATTTTCAGAAAATATAAGATTGGTCCCTGAAGTTTGAAAGTTGGCAGAATTGGTCCTTTAACTTACATCAAATCCATTTCCAATCCTAACTTAACAAACCCATTTACCCTATAATTAAAAACCAAACCCCTTATCCCAAAACAGATACAAACCCAATCCCATTATCCTTAACCTAGCCCAAAACAATAACCCAAGCCCAAATTACCCAACCCGTTTATCCCTAAGCTAATACCAGAGTTTGACTCAGTCAAACTCATCTTCCTTCCCATTTGACCCGCCAAACCATACCACCCTCACCCACAACTTTTCTCTGCCAAACCACCCTTATCCCTGACACTCCACCTCCCCCCTCCTCCAATGAGAAGCCTTCACAAGCTTACTCCCCTACGTGCTCTGTACTTAGCTAAAAACCCACTTGGCCCATTTTCCCGCCAAAAATCCCAATGGACGGCCTAGATTGAATTAAGGCTATTTCAATGGTGGGATGAGCTCGATATTGATCAGAGAAGCTTTTTGGAATGCTATATAAAGAAATGAAGGCACCAAGAATAGAGTTGTCACTGCTTTAGACCATTCGTAGTGTAGAATTACTTATTGCTTATTTTCAGTTTCAATTTAAGTTTGGATTGTCAATTCAAGTTTGTTTCAAGTCATTTGTCTTAAATTACTTCTGTATTGTACTGATTTTCCAAGTTAATGAAATTCCAAGTTTCCAAGCTTCCTGTTAAATCCGAATTAAGTTAAGTGTTAATTAAAAAAGCCTTTATTTCTGTTCATTAAGCTCTCATGAGCTTATTATAGCATGTTTTAAAGATAATTCAGGTTAGTTCCGTCTTAATTCTATAAAATCAAAAATAGTCAAAGAAAAGTCAACAAAGTCAAAGTTTAAGTTAAATAAGCAATTTGGTGGAATTAAGCTGGAGTGGATAAGCTGAGTGGTGTTTAGCTTGGTACTGACAAACCAAGTGTAGTTCTGATCAGTTTCCTTTGTTTCATAACTTCCAACAGTTGTAAGCATTTTCTATCTTCTTGCACTATTTTCCTAGTTACTGTTACATAGCTTATTTATAGCTTATTTTATACAATATCTGCTTATTGATAGTTTAAGAGTGCCTTTTATCTATTTTATCAGTTTATCTTAGCCTATGTTTTATTTTTCTTAAAAACCTCTCAAAAAGCCAAAAGCAGTCTAAATAGGATTGGTTTAATTAGATCTTATTAAAATATTGTAGATTGCTTATTAGCTGATATTAAAGTTATAAAATCAATAGGGAATCTGTTTTATAGCTTAATCAGTGGTTTGTAGTTCAAAAGTTCAATGTCAGTTTCATAAACTAGTGTTTGGGTTAAGCCTGTTTTAAGGTCAAATTAGCATTTGTACTGTTCAATTGTCACTTGGTGAGTTTTGATTTTGCATAAGTTAGGCTGAATAAGCATATTCCAGTAGGGTTTAAGTTATTTTATCTCATTAGTAAATTATTGGCCTATAGGTTAAGTTTTGAGCACCAAACTGTGTTTATAAGCTCGGTAAAAGCTGAGCTTATTGAGACAGCTTCTTGGTGATTTTTGAGTGCATTTCATAGGTTCAAGTGGAAATCCAAGGTTTGGCACTATTCCATCTAGGATTGCAAAAGTTAAGGGTCAAAACGCATTCCTGCTGCATCAGAATCCCTTGTGCAGACCAGCACATACTGAGCTTTTCTCAGCTTTTTCATAGCTCTTTATCTGCTTATTCAGTTGATTCTAGTGCATGATTTTTGATCTAGAAGTAGCTTGTAGTTTGGGCTTTTAGGATCTGAGCTTGGATTCCACTGTGTAGCTTATTAGATAGCTTAATCTAAGTCTGCAAATAAGCCCATCAGAACTGCCCTGAACTGCATCAGTTTTTAGTCTCTAATCTCATCTGATCTAGTGTTTATTCTGATAAGCAATTGGCTATTAAAATTGGGGCTTTTAGGATTTATTAGTAGCCAGTAGTATAAGCTTGTTATATCTGCCTTTAATTTTCATTTTCAAGCTTAATTGAGTGCTTAATTTTGATGTGCAAGTAGGGGATTTAGCTAACTTTTCTGTCTTTATTTTGAATCTGCTTAATTGCTTATTTGGCTTATTCTGTGAGTTAAGTTGTTTGAATTAATTTGTTTTATGCTTAAATAAGTTGTTTGAACTGTTTCTGAGCTTGTGGTATCTGTTTGTGCTTAAGTGCTTATTTTAGTGCTTATTCCCAACTGCTTATTAGCCCATTTTGCTTATTAGGGTTTAGATAGCTTCTGATTTTATTTTTCCTAGGTTCAGAATAATATTTTAGATTTATCTGCAAAGTTTCATATTTTTCTAAAGTCATTTACTATTTTTAAACCTTTTAATTAGTTTCTAATAGTTTTTAATTAATAATAAAAAATATAAAAATCAGAAAAATATAAATCTTTTTTCTAAAATTTTCTTTTGTCATTTATAACTTAGGAAAAATAACTTTGTACTTGTAAGATTAGATTTCCAAATATTTCAGTTGTAGGCCCGTTTTTAGAATTCTCGTTTCGCGTTTTTAATATAATTTGCTTTAATCTTAATTTTATTTTGAGAATTTTTTTCCCATTATTCAATTAGAATATATAAAAAAAAATACAAAATTTCATATCCCAATCATCAGTCACTCTAATTCCAAACCTTACACGATTGTCCATTCCATCCTCGCTGGGACACGACCCGGGTAATCACTTACCTGGTATCACACATATCACAAACGTGAGTTTTTGCAAGTTAGCCTTTTTCCTAAAGGGTTGATTTATCTTTATTCACGTGTATCCGTCTGATATTATTTATATATACACTTTAGCACGGATCACTAACCACTATTGCCATTAAAAGTCCCTCATATCATGAACCATTAATCACTTGCAAGTGAACGCGAATATTGTGAATAGATCTATTGGAGGTTGATAGCCCGTTTGTGTTAGCCGGATAGATAGCCTTTGTGCTAGCCGGATAGATAGCCAAATGCACTTTATTTGAGAGAACAATAGGAAGTTGGCAAGCTCCTACCCGAGGGCCTTGTTATTTACATGTTTATAATGTCAGTAACTTATATCATTTTATGATATCACACACATTAATGTTTGAGTTTCATGAGGCTTAGAGCAATATTATGGTACTGTAATGATCCGGTACTACCACTACTGAATTTATGGGTGCAACAACGGGGCCCACGGTCTACTAAACTTGAAACTTGTGTTCAACTGATTATTATACAAACACTATGGATTCACACAATCTTTGACCCGATTAGGGCAAACAAATAAACTACGGGTGTATAACAACGTAACCCACTATTTGTTTTATCGATATTTGTATTTATTACAATTATCACTCAAACTTGAAACTATTGAAATTAACTGTTTTACTTATAAACTCTATGAACTCACCAACCTTTGTGTTAGACACTTTTAGCATATTTATCTCAGGTCCATAATGAACGAGGATGGCATGGAGGGGCATGGATACTGATATAAGGCTAAAATCTAATTATCATTCGAAACTTATTTAACAACCTGTAAAACTACTTGGACCTCTTTTTGTAAACTCTGGTATTCGAATGATAAATCTTTTAAAACGAATCAATTAGAGATCGTTTTCTATTATTATAACTGTTGTGCCGTCGAGTAACACCCAGTTTGAATTCCGATGTGTATCACGAAATTGGGGGTGTTACACTTGGCCACTAAAGAAAGAACATTGCAGCCTTGTTTGTGCTTGGCCACCAAAGATAGAACCTTGCAGCCTTGTTTGTGCTTAGCTACCAAAGATAGAACCTTGCAGCCTTGTTTGTGCTTTGCTACCAAAGATAGAACCTTGCAGCCTTGTTTGTGCTTGGCTACCAAAGATAGAACCTTGCAGCCTTGTTTGTGCTTGGCCACCAAAGAGAGTACTCCCTCCGTCCCATATTAAGTGTCCATAATGAAATCTTGGGATGTCCCAAATTAAGTGTCCAGGGAATATTTTCAACCAATGAGAAAAGACTTTAGTGGGTAATAGTGATATTTGATTGGTGGAGAGTGTAGTTGGCCCCACTTTCCTAAAACTTTGTGCATTTGGAAAGTGGACACTTAATATGGGACGGAGGGAGTACCTTGCAGCCTTGTTTGGGATTACATTGAGAGGAACCAAATGAGTATTAGATCACTTAATTCTACATTGGTATACCTTCAAAAGATTTTTGTTAGATATTCATATATCTTAAAAATTTTGTTAATACAAATATCGTCCCAAAAACGTTATTTATATTTTACGATCTTTACTTAGTTTTGTTAATGAAAAATACAAGGTATATCTTTTAACAAATCATAAATACAAGCTAAAGTCTTTTTAGAACACATTTACATTTCACAAGATCACTAGAATTTACATTTTATATATTTACATGTTTATTTCCTAAAATGGAAACTTTATTTTTCAAAAGATTGAATGACATCATGACATACATCATGAGCACAATCTTGGAAAGATTTTGTGATATTTTGTTTAGATCTTCAAGCCAAAGAGTTGACATTTGAAGATATGGAAAGATTGTGCAAGATTTGGAAAGATTTGAAAATCTATTAGCTGTCCTGCACTGGCGGATCCAAGTGCATACAAGGACGGATCCAAATTTTGGGATCCGCCAGCTGTTCACTCAGTTTGCCTATAAATAGCAAGCTGATCATTTGGACAAATCATCACTCATATAGTTTAAATACATACTCATTCATTTACTAACCCATATCATTCATTCATCTCATTTGATCTTTCCTTTTGTAGCAAAGGGATCAAACATACAAGGATCAACGTTCTGTCGTTATCCGTCTAGCTTAGCCACTGTGTGATCTTGTACTAGTTTACATATCATTGTTTGTATCATTTATATCAGTAGAGTGAGGTTAGTGTTTTAGTCCTTAAAACACAAAGAGTGTTGGGAGTGGTTGTACCCTTGTAAAAGAACCAAACGGGAGTGGTTGTACCCTTGTGAAAGAACCAAACGGGAGTGGTTGTACCCTTGTAAAGAACTCGGTGTTTAGCTTAGTACCAGAAAAAGAAGTAAACGATGTGTAAAGGTTTTCTCCACCTAGAAGGGAGTTTGTTTCTTAGTGAAAGATAACTCTCGAGTTAGAGGCTCGAGGAGTGGAGTAGGGCAAGGAAGAGAGTCCTTGTAGCCGAACCACTATAAACATCCGTGTTGTGTGGTTTGATCATTCCTCTCTTTACTTTTCATATATATTGTGTGATTATTTGTTTGTGTATGTTTTCTTTGAAATCACATTAAGTAACAAAGTGAATAAAATTTTAAAAACGGTAAAACTATTCAACCCCCCCCCCCCTTCTAGTTTTCCACAATTGGTACCAGAGCGGTGTTACTCAAGATTTTCAAAATATATTGTATTTTAAAAACTTGAAACGATCAATGGATTTTGAAAACTTTAAAGAAGGGCAATCTATGCAAGGACCACCACTATTTGAACCTAATTGTTTCATATATTGGAAAAATCGTTTTGAGACATATGTGAAGTCAAAGGACATAGATCTGTGGTATATTATTGTAGAGGGTGATTACAAGCCTATAAGTAATGATATTTCAGGTGGTCGGGATGTAGGTACTTCTTTTATTCGTCACAGTGATGAACAAAAGAGGTTGATTGCCAAAAATAATGAAGCCAAAATGATGCTTTACAATGCCTTACCTAAGAAAGAATATGAAAGAGTTTTTATGTGTAAAACGGCTAAAGATATTTGGCAATCACTAATTATCACTCATCAAGGGAACTCACAAGTCAAAGATAACAAAATTGATCTTCTTGTTCAACAATATGAACAATTTGTTATCTCTGAAGATGAGACCATTGATAGTGCGTTTGCTAGGTTTAATACTATTATTACATCTCTTAAAGCACTTGATGAATTTTTTTCTAGTAAGAATTTTGTCAGGAAATTTCTAAGAGCACTCCACCCGAAGTGGAGAGCAAAGGTGACAGCTATTGAAGAATCTAAGGATCTTTCAAGTATGACACTGGACGGAGAAAATGACTCAGAAATAGTTAAAGGCAAGAAGGAGAAAATGAAGTCCATTGCCTTGAAAGCTAGAGTTGAGTCAAGTGATAAAGAGTCTTGTTCTAGTAGCGAAGACGAAGAATATGCCATGGCCGTAAGAGATTTCAAGAAATTCTTCAGGAGACGAGGAAAGTTCGTTAGACCACCTCGTGAAGAAAAGAAATCCTTCCGAAAAGACCGTGATGATAGGAAAGGAAAGGTAGACAGGAAGTGTTATAGGTGTGGTGATTCTAGTCACTTAATAGGAGAATGTCCAAAGCCTCCAAAGAACAAGTCTCAAAGAGCCTTTGTCAGTGGAGCTTGGAGTGATAGTGAAGGAGATGATGACGAGCCTAAGAACGACGAAGTTGCTCTCATGGCTCACGACACAGAAGAGGTACATTCTGACTCATCATACTCTTCTATAGATGATGAAACCTTAGAAGTAGAATATAACAAATTGTGTGATATAACTTTAAAAATCATAAACAAAAATAAGTTCTTAAAAACCAAAATGACACTTTTAGAAAACGAAGTTTATTGACTTAAAGAAAAGGAGATGCGAATGGAAAAAGGTAAAAATGCTAAAGAAACGTGTGTGTCGTGTCAGGAACTTAAATTAGAACTAGAATCATTAAAAACCACACAGGAAGATCTCATCAAACAAAATTCCAAGTTTAAAAAGTTTGATAAAAACATAAGTTGTGCAGATGGGATAATGAAGATACAAAAACTACCTCATGATAAAACCGGACTAGGTTTTATGTAACTAGGAACTTTAAGTGACTTTAAGAAACAAACTGTGAAAGAAAAAGAAACTGTTCCAACTAAGTCAGAAGCCCACGGATCCGACAGATCCAAAGTTTTGGATCCGCCAGTTGTACCAAAAGGATCCGCCGGTACAAGTTGTGAACAGAAGGTTCTAAAAACTGACCGTACTGAATTCGTTAGAGTCACTAGAAAACCTAGTACTAGTATAACTAATAACAAACAAAAACCAGCAGTTTCTATAGGAAAAGGTCAAGCTAGAAATGAGTATAGAGTTAAAACGGTTCAACAGAGACCTCAAACTAGTTTTCCCAAACACCCCTTTCCAAAAAGTAATGTTAACCCACAACATATTTACCAAAGTAATTGGAACCAAAACATGTCTAGAAACTTTCATGGTCCTAATTACATGCCGTGGAACAATTGTCCACCATTTCCTTACATGAACCATGATAATGTCATGTTTAACCCAAACAGACCTGTGACAACTCGTAATTTCAGGTCATTTTCTAAACCTCGACAATTTACTATTCATCATTCACTATTCATGGTCATCATTCATCATTACGTAAACTAGGTTTACGGGTATTCAAATGCGCGTAACCAGTATGGTTTAGCTGCGTATTCATGTCTCATCAGTAACATCATCATCAATTTAGGTCATTTTAAGTTAAATGAGATATTTTTATAAAAATATCATCCTTGTGGCATTTATTCTTACAAGCTATGCATAAATAGTACCCGATTTAGCGATCATTTGCATTTTTATCTATTCATGAACCGTGCTTGGAATTTCTATTTGTTATCATGTTATTAGTGGTTTAATATTCCATTATAATCTCCTATTATTCAAAAATTTCTATATTTCCCAATTTCTGTTTCATTTCACGATTTCGTCAAATTTTGGTAACAACTTGCGTTTAACGTACAATTAATTCAACCGACACTAGACTATGTCCAGTCTACACTTTTTATACAATTTTGGTTCCTTACAATTCTATTTTTAAAAGTCACTGTTCACTTTTTCCATTTTTACGTAAACCTTGCACCTTTTACGTCTTACGCGTTCTAAACCTTCGTTTTTAGATTTTAATTATATTTATACCCTCCGTCAACCTCAACACTTATCTAAACTACTCAAAAAAAAAGTTATAATAACAAGTTTTAACATTTTTAAAAGTTTTGTATTTTTACGTTACCCATTTTTACGTTTCACGACTTAAAAACCTTATGTTTGCAATTACCGGGATCAAACTAGACCCCATAACCCAAAAATTTAACAAAAACAAGTCACTAGACCACCTCACCATGAGGTGGCCGGTTTTTAAGAGTCTTCCATGCCACTTGGCTTAGTGAGAAACCTTATATCACAAAATGATAAAACATGTACTCATATGTTCCCCACTACTTGCATGTCACCACTTACTAGATTATCATACTTTCATTTTGATCAAAATCACACTCATTTCTCTCCTTCTCTCAAGGAGAACGACCACAAACACCCCATCACAATCCATATATTGATTTTATTAGCTAGTTCATGTGTTGGTCTTGGAGGTTTAAGTGTTACTACAAGTTCTTGGGTTTGTTTCTTCATAATCACCATCAAACATCATCATCATCAACATCAATTTTCTTGGGTTCAAGGGCTGAGTTCTTTAAAGATTTCAAGAGTTTTAAAAAGTGTTCTTGCAAGGTTATTAAGGGTTATTAAAGTTGGGTAAAAGGATTGGAGCATTAGGGTTCTAGTTGGTAATTATTAGGCTAGTTCTTCTTGTTCTTGATCTTTTGTTTCTCCTCCATAAAATCTTTGTAAGGAACCAACACTCACCTTCTCATTTCTCTACTGATATCCATGTCATTTTATGTATTTTATATGCTATATGAGTTATACATGCTTGATTATACTTGGTACATACTCCAAATTGCTAGAAAACCCTAAAAGGACTTAACATGCAAAACAGTATTCTGATCAGGGGTAAAAATGGAATTAACTGTATTGATCAGTAGACTTTGGGCCTAAGGGAAAAATATGTAGTTGTAGATCTATGTTTTGTGGTCATTTTCCCGGGTGGTGATTCCCGTGACGATACCCGATGATTAAGATATGATTTTTTTGGTAAAAACAGTCAGATCTGGTGTACTGTTCCCATTCGGGGCAAAACTCAAGTTTTATTTCATAACTTTTTAAATAGCAAATATGTTGCCTGTTCTAGGAAAATAGGGCTATCATCTCCAATTGATTTCACCTTTCATAGGATCTGTAGATTTCAAGATATGGCCTTTTTGACAAGACATAAAACTCAGTCAATGTCACCTTTAGGACTGACTTGTAAACAAAAATTATAAAAAGTGGCTATACTTGGATATTTTTGAGTAAACTTATTTTTACAGTAAAGTAGGGACTTAGAGGAAGCTAGGGATATAAAGAACATAATTTTTCGACTTATGGTTTGCAAGTTATGAATTTTTGAAAGTGGACAAGTTATAAAAATTCCATCAGATTTGGATTAAAAGATACAAAAAGAATAATAACTTGTATATTTGAACCATGAGCTTTCGTTTTGAACCACCTAATATATTTTGGACCCTTAGACATAATTTGAACCTTTTGACTAAAAGTTGAACCCTTAGACTTAATTTGGTCCCTTAAGACTTATTTTGGACTTAAAGACAAAATAGGATTAAAACTTGAAATTGGGTAAGACATATATTCCATTCATGTAAATCATTTTAAAAGCTAAATTCAACCTTGAAAGTTATTTAAACATTATGTACCAAGCATAATTGAGGTTACAACTTACATGGAATATAGAATTAAATTTATCATTATTTTTAGAAGCTAAGACCCGCGTATATATATATATATATATATATATATATATATATATATATATATATATATATATATATATATATATATATATATATATATATATATATATATATATATATATATATATATATATATATATATATATAGGTTGCTCGTAGGATTCTCGCGGTTATTTCTTCATCATCTCACTTGATTGTGCACATTGTTTTCGGTGAGTTCATGGCCCCTACTTTTACTTGTTTTGTAATTGTTTTGGGGGAGAATACATGCTCGTTTATATTTAAACTTTATGCTCATTTTACATTTAAACTCACTGTTCGTTTTACAATTAAACCCCATGCTTGTTTTACTTGTAATGTGACTTGTCTTTTAAACATTATTAATTGTTTATATGGCAACATTGTCAGAATCGATTATATGGCGACATTGTCAGATTTATTTATATGGCGACATTGTCAGAATTGTTTATATGGCGACATTGTCATAATTGTTTATATGGCGACATTGTCAGCATTGATTAGATGGCGACATTTCCACACTTATCTTTATATGGCGACATTTTCACACTTATCTTTATATAGCGACATTGTCACACTTATCCTTGAATCTTGGTCCATATATTACTTTTGTTTACATAAACCAAAACTTATTTGGCAGTGAGTTGTAAACACACATGTTGCAAGTCTTGTATGGGCGGGACTTGGGACTGGGTGGATTTACAATGCCTTTGCTGGGAAATTATTATTCAAATACATTGCATTTTGCACTAAACTCTATGAATTCACCAACCTCGTGTTCACACTTTAGCATGTATTTTCAGGTATAAAGCAATAGTACACTATTGTAGGCTCTTGGCAAGGCATGGCATGGTCATAGAAGACTCTAATAAACATTTGAGACCGTTTATATTATTTAAAGGCCTATTACCGCACTACTTTTCATAATGTAAATTTAACACTACTAATTTCTCAAATATATTCTAAATGATTGTGGTGAAAACCATTCTTTGTACTTGTGTTGTGATATCAATTGAGTTGCACACCTGATAACGCTTAAATCTAACATATTTTTGATAGCGTTATTGGTAGTTTTATATATGTTTTGTGGTTATATTTATATGCTTTTGTTACTAAATCGTACCAAAGTGTGTTTGCAAAGCATTTGTAGCCAAAGACAAGAAAATGGATGGAAAAGATGCAAAAATGAGGAAAAAGGAAATATTTGAGATTGCATGTGAATCTTGTGTCAAGTTCTACTCCGTGAGGTACTTCAATGAGTTAAAGTCCGAGTAGTCGAGTTAATAAGCTTAAGGATGAAGAGAAAGATCAAAGAATCAAGAGCTACGACCGAGAAACAAGTCATACGCAAAAGTCCAAGAAAAAGGTCCACCAGCAGTAACCATCCGATCCGTTGCCGCCCGCAACCGATTCGGATGGAGTGAATTTGGATTTACCGAGAAGACCAACCGATCGGTAGACCATTCTATCCGATCGGTTGGAAGTCGCTGATTGATCCAAGACTTCTTTATTAAGGATTGTGACTTTATAAATCCGGTTCTAGGTCCTTCTTTTCAGTATTCTAACCATTCAATACTACTTGGAGAGCAAGAGAAGCATTTATGCACTTAGACCCTTGGTTAGAGCAATTTATTGAACCATTTGTTGGGTATTTAAATACCCATCAATCTAGAGAGAATATACATGTACTAGGAGAGAACCATTCACAGAAAATACTCAAGAAATTCGTCCATAAGTCCAGGAGAAGGGAGAAAGTCGAATATACCATTTTCATTGCTTGTGGAATCATTGTCTTTCACTTGTAATCTTATTTCCAATCATTGTAAGACTTTCAATCATGGTTTCTAATGTTCAAAGTATTGAGTTTACATTTATGTTTGCTATGAGTGGCTAGTGCCTTTGTGCACTTGCTTAGATGATGTGTATTATTCATTGATTGGCATATGATTGTGATAACATGTTTTAATTCAATTTCAAGTCGATTCTAAGAACCAATTGTGATTAAGTTTCATAGTGACATTTGGGTAATCAAGTTTAACTAGTGCTAGTAATCTTAAGGGTCGAAAGAACTATTGTTATTCCACTAGTTATAATCATTTGTCTATGAATGATTGTTGTCTTCCACTATTCTTGATTAAACAAAGGAACTTGATTGTGATTGTAATGAAAATGCTTTTGTCTATCAAAACGGATTGATTGTAAACCACTTTAAAGGTCGAGAGATTAATTGTTTGCTTTCAATTGTGACCTCTTGTCTATAATTGGTTACCTTTTGTATTGACCATTTCCTAAGCTTGTTTGATTAGACAAAAGATTGTTTTGTGTTTGAGGAACACCAACTCATGAACCTTGAATTGATCTTGAATTGATTGGTTAAACTTAATGCTTGTTTTTATAAACCAAAATCTTGACGAAGGTTTAATTTGTAGAAACAATAGATTAGTGTCAAAACTAATTATCACAACCAACATGTTATCCAAAGTTATCACAATCATATTAGTCAATTGTAGTACACTAGTCTAAGCAAGTGTAGTTTTTAATCATTTGAATTTTCATAATATCATTACTACTTGTTTGAGATAGTTGCTTTTAACTTACAATTCGATTCACTACACAAATCCCTGCGAACGATCCCGACTTACCATCAAAATCTTGCTACAACGGACGAGTATACTTGCTCGTATGTGTTGTCATTAGATTCGGTAATTCACCCCTTATAAATTTAAAACTTGCACCGAACCGGGCACATCAAGTTTTTGGCGCCGCTGCCGGGGATTTTGATCGTGTTTCTGTAAGTTTTAGTCCAATTCTCATATAGTTAGTTTTCGTAAAAAAAAAAAAAAAAAAGTTTTACCGAGCTGCCCATCCGATCGGTTTTCCAAAATTTTCATTTACCGAGAGAACCATCCGATCGGCGGACACTTCCATCCGATCGGATCCTTCAAATCAAATTTACCGAGAGATCTATCCGATCGGTAGACTGTTCTATCCGATCGGTTAGACGATTCTGATCTTTTCAAATTGTTTTCATTCTTTGCTCGTTTGTTTAGACATTGCCTCGATTCGTTGGGGAATTGTATGAACACTCGATCAACTGGAGTAGAACCAATTCCACCACTTTTCAATCCCGAAAGTTTGATTCGAACAAGATCTAGAAGAGGAAGAAGAAGAACACCTTTTGTTCCACTAGCCAATCGTGTACCAAGAGTACCAAACCCAACTTTTGATAACCTTTTTGAAGCCAAAATCGTTTATAACCCATTCACTGATCAACCTTTTCCCATGGCTGACGATAGACCCATGTGGGAAGCAAACCGAGCCGTAGCACCCACTCCTGGAGCTGCTATTGTTGCTGTCAACTTAGGTGACAATTTCACCGTGAAAGGTCACCATCTTTCTATGATCAAAGACCGTCAATTCAATGGCCGTTCGAGGGCCGATCCTCACAAACACATTGCCGAATTCATTGAAATTTGTGGCATGTTCTGATACGGTGATACAAATGTAGATGCCATTAAACTCAAACTTTTTCCGTCATCACTTGCTGGAGATGCAAAAGTGTGGTATAACGAATTAACACCAGGAATCATCACTACTTGGGAGGAGATGAGGCAAGCTTTTGTAAGCCGATTCTTTCCACCTGCAATGTTTGATCGACTCATGGGAGAAATTCGTGCTTTCACACAAAATCCTAACGAATCACTCGTCGAAGCTTGGCTTCGTATGAAGGATTTACTTCGAAGTTGTCATGGACATGGTTTAGGACGAGGAACCATTATCCAAATCTTTTACCATGGACTTGATGAAACATCTCAAGGAATTCTTGATGCTGGAGGAATATTTCTTTATAAGACTCCTAACCAGGCATACCAATTGCTTGAAGACCGAGTTCTTCTCAAACTCGACTGGTCAAAAGATTCCAAGACAAAACCCTTAAGAAAAACCGTTGCCTTTGCCGAAAGTTCTGATTCATCTAAACTCATGGAGAAAATGGAAACCTTGGTTTCCAAAATCGATTCGCAATACAAAGATCTTAGAGGAGAGATGAAAGAAATGCGAGATGGTTGTAACAACTGTGGAGGTAACCACCCATCATCAGAATGCGATGATCAACCTATGGATCAACCAAAAGAAGGAGAAGCTAATTACATCCAAGGAGGATACCGAGGAGGAGGATATCGTGGAAATTATTACGGACGAAACTCTGCTAGTTGGCAAGATCGCCGACAAAGGGATAACAACCATGAGTCCCAACCAAAAGTAGAGAACCAAACTTCGAAAAATTCCGACAAGAAACCTGAAGAAACAGATTTTGAAAAAATGATGAGAGAATTCGTCACTGCTCAAAAATCAACCAACGAATTCGTCAAGAATCAATTTTTCAATCTCAAGACCAAAGTCGAGCAAGGTCAGAAAAATCATCAAGCATCTATCCAAGATCTTGAAAACAAATTTGGTAGACTCTCTGATCAAATTTCTTCCCGACCATCAGGTTCGTTGCCTAGTAACACCCAAACCAACCCAAAACCACCATCATCATCGAATGATAAGACTTATCGTCCACCACAAACCAGAAATGAGCATATCAATGTTGTATTCACAAGAAGTGGCCTGTCTTATGATCCACCACCCAACCCAAACAACACCACAACTATCAATTACGATAGTGAGGAGGAAGATGAAGAATCCAAGAAGGAAAATACACCAAAAACACCACCCAAACCCAAACCCAAACCCAAACCACCAGTTAAGGCTTACACTCCAAAAATCCCATATCCTCAG
This sequence comes from Artemisia tridentata subsp. tridentata, assembly GCA_021014915.2. Classification (NCBI taxonomy): domain Eukaryota; kingdom Viridiplantae; phylum Streptophyta; class Magnoliopsida; order Asterales; family Asteraceae; genus Artemisia; species Artemisia tridentata. Next base: position 206,456,308 of record CP139503.1, read on the forward strand.
AGCCTTAAGAAAGAAAGAATGGAGGAGCGTTATAAGAAGTTTGTTGAAATAATCAAAGAAGTTAGACTCAATGTACCTCTCATTGATGTTTTAGCCGGAATGCCCAATTACGGGAAATTTTTGAAAGAACTTCTTAACAACAAGAACAAGTTGGAGCAAATATCCGCTACGTTTCTCAATGAAGAATGTTCAGCTATTGTTCAAAACAAAATTCCACAAAAACTCAGAGATCCCGGAAGTTTTCTGATTCCATGCATATTAGGAAACAACATCACATGCGATGCTTTAGCCGACTTAGGTGCAAGTATCAATTTGATGCCCTATTCGCTGTATACGAAACTTTCAATCAATACCTTGAAACCCACAAGGATGAGTATCCGATTAGCTAATCATACTTACCAATATCCTGTTGGTATTGCTGAGAATATGCTTGTCCAAGTAGGTAAATTCATTTTTCCCGTGGATTTTATGATTCTAGAAATGGAGGAAGATAGTAGAGTACCCCTTATTTTAGGAAGACCTTTTCTAAACACCGCTGATGCGATCATCAAAGTAAAAGGAAAAGAACTCAATCTTGGAGTTGGAGAGGATAGAATCACCTTTTTAATCGATAAAGCAATGCAATATCCACATTCCAGTGATGACACTTGCTTTAACATTGATGTAATCGATGAAGTCACTGAGGAAGAATTGGATGCATTACTTGAAGATTCTGATCCATTCATGACTATTTCAGAGAAGATTAGTGAAACAACTTTTGATAAAGAATTCGCTGATTTTATGGAAGTTAAGATTGAAGAAGAAGAAGAAGAAGAAGGAGAGATAATAGAAGAAGATTTTGAGGAAATCAGTTTTAATGATCAAATGAGGATCAAAACATCACTTCAAGAACCACCGACTGATCTTGAGTTGAAACCACTTCTCGAAAATCTTGAGTATGCTTACTTGGAAGACAATTCGCTACTTCCAGTAGTCATATCTTCGTTGCTCAATGATTATGAGAAAGAATGTCTTATTTCAGTTCTTAAAAAGCATAAAGAAGCTTTTGCATGGAAAACTTCTGACATCCCAGGAATTAGTCCTGATTTTTGCAAACACAAAATCAATTTCGAAGAAGATGCCAAACCAGTTGTAGAAAGACAACGTCGACTCAACCCCAACATGAAAGAAGTTGTTAAAAAAGAAATCATTAAACTTCTTGATGCAGGTATCATTTACCCCATCGAGGATAGTCCTTGGGTGAGTCCTGTTCACTGTGTTCCGAAAAAAGGAGGAATGACTGTTGTGACCAACGAACGAAACGAATTAGTTCCTACTAGAACTGTCACCGGATGGCGAGTATGTATTGATTACAGAAAATTAAATAAAGCCACCAGAAAAGATCATTTTCCTTTGCCTTTCATGGATCAAATGCTTGAGAGATTAGCAGGAAACAAATACTTTTGTTTTCTTGATGGTTTTTCAGGATATTTTCAAATTCCTATTGATCCGGCTGATCAAGAAAAGACCACATTCACATGTTCCTTTGGAACTTACGCTTATCGGCGTATGCCTTTCGGATTATGTAATGCCCCCGCGACTTTTCAAAGATGTATGATTGCTATATTCCAAGATATGCTTGAAACGTCTATGGAAGTTTTCATGGATGACTTTTCAGTTTTCGGAAGCTCATTCGAAGCTTGCCTTTCTAACCTCGATAAAATGCTTGAAAGATGTAAAGCTGCACATCTTGTTCTCAATTGGGAGAAGTGTCATTTCATGGTAACTGAAGGAATTGTGTTAGGACACAAAATTTCCAGCGCCGGAATGGAGGTTGACAAAGCAAAGATCGATGTCATTACCAAATTACCACCCCCAACTAACGTTAAAGCCGTTAGAAGTTTCCTAGGACATGCAGGTTTTTACCGTCGTTTCATTAAGGATTTTTTCAAAATATCTCGTCCAATGACGAAACTTCTTGAAAAAGATGCTGTTTTCGATTTTAATGCAGACTGTATGAAAGCATTCGAAGCATTGAAAACACAACTGACTAGTGCACCCATTATGGTTTCCCCTGATTGGTTACTACCATTCGAGCTTATGTGCGATGCAAGCGATTTTGCTGTTGGAGCCGTATTAGGACAACGAGAAGAGAAACATTTTCGCCCTATATATTTTGCCAGCAAAACACTCAATAATGCTCAACAGAATTACACAGTTACAGAGAAAGAATTGTTAGCCGTTGTTTTTGCTTTCGATAAATTCCGATCATACCTCGTACTTTCGAAAACAATCGTGTTCACCGATCATTCAGCGTTAAAATATCTGTTTAAGAAGCAAGATGCCTAACCGCGTCTCATCCGATGGATTTTACTACTCCAAGAATTCGATATCGAAATCAAAGATAAGAAAGGAGCAGAAAATCTAGCCGCTGATCATCTATCTCGTTTAGAAAATCCAAATCTGGAAGAGTTAAAAGAAGATGAGATTGACGATTATTTTCCGGATGAAACACTCATGACTGTTGATACAGATGATGAGAACGAAATTCCATGGTTTGCAGATTATGCAAATTATCTCGTTGGAGGAATTCTAAAGAAAGGATTAACTCATGCCCAACGAAGTAAATTCTTTTCGGATCTTAAACATTATTATTGGGAAGAACCTTATCTTTTCAAAATGTTTCCCGATGGGATGATTAGAAGATGTGTTTATGGTTCTGAAACGAGGAGAATTCTCGATGAATGTCATCATGGCCCAACTGGGGGACATTATGGTCCTTCTACCACCGCTAAAAAAGTCTTTGATGCTGGATTCTGTTGGCCGACTATTTTTAAAGAAGCACATACTCTTGTTAAGAATTGTGATGCTTGCCAAAAATCTGGTAGTCTTTCTCGAAGAGATGAAATGCCACAAAAGAGCATTCAAGTCTGTGAATTATTCGATATTTGGGGAATTGATTTCATGGGACCGTTTCCTAAATCACACAAATACGAATACATTCTCGTTGCTATTGATTACGTTTCCAAATGGGCTGAAGCGGAAGCTCTACCCACAAATGATGCACGAGTAGTTGTTAATTTTCTCAAAAAGCTTTTCGCTCGTTATGGAATTCCTAAAGCTTTGATAAGTGATCGTGGAACCCATTTCTGTAACAAACAGATGGAGAAAATTATGAAGCGATACGGAGTTCATCATCGTTTCGCTACAGCTTATCACCCATAGACCAGTGGTCAAGTCAAAAATACCAACAGAGCCTTAAAAAGGATACTCGAAAAAACGGTTAAAGACAATCCCGCCGTTTGGTCGAGAAAACTAGATGATGCTCTGTGGGCATTTCGCACGGCTTACAAAACACCAATTGGTACAACACCATACAGATTGTTGTATGGAAAAACTTGTCATTTGCCGTTCGAAATCGAACATCGCGCTTACTGGCACTGAGAAACTGTAACCCAGACCTCAAAGTTGCTGGAGAAAAGAGATTTTTGCAATTGCATGAACTCGATGAGCTTAGACTACAAGCTTATGAGAACTCCAAACTTTACAAAGCAAGAACAAAAGCTTATCATGACAGAAAGCTAAGAATCAGAAAAGAATTCAAAGCTGGAGACAAAGTTCTGCTTTTTAACATGAAGTATAAGTTCAAAGCTCCCAAGCTGAAACCGAAATGGTTCGGACCGTATACAGTGAAACATGGATTTCCATCCGGATATGTTGAATTGCATGACAAACATGGTGGAAGTTTCATTGTTAATGGGCACCGAATTAAGTTATACTATGACAAGGAGCAAATGAATGAAGTTTCTATTCAAGAGATTCCGCCCGAATCAGAATATGAAGCTATAACCTTTATGTCACCCTTCCCGGCCGATTTCAAGAAAAACACTCCGTGGGCCGATGATTCTGGTTATATCTATGATGTTCTACCAAGACCGTGGGAGAAAGTTAAGCTGGAATACATAGATGAAACTGGAGAAGGAATAGTGATTGGAAATGTGTTGTACGTTCCAAAATTTCCAAAGAAGAAGTCAGCAAGTGTACCAACATGAAGAGAGAGAAGTTCGAGTCCGGCTGATGACTCGTTAATAAAACAAGCGCTTCTCGGGAGGCAACCCGTGTGTTTGCTATGTTTATTTTTCATTTTTATTTTCTAGTGATTAAACCCCAAAGTTTTTCTAAATTGCTTAGTTGAACTTAAGTGTGGGGGTGTATCACTGTCTTTTGAATAAAGCGAAGAAATATTTCGTATTTGTGTTTCTTTTTAGATTACTGCAGATAATGATTTCGAAGCTTGGACGCTAGGATCAAGACTCCTCTTGAGCAGAAAATACGGTTTATTCTCTTATTTCCCTATTTCATTCTTTGTCGTTTATCACATTGAGGACAATGCTTAACTTAAGTGTGGGGGGGGGGGGGGGTGAATAGGAAAATAAGAATAGATTGTAGTTTTGAGCTGAATTTTAAAATTTTGTTTGCCCTTGTAATCTAGTCTTTTGTCATTTTAAAGATCATATTCTAGAATAACTGGATTTATCCACTGGTGAAATCTGTAATTTTGAAAATTTGAGATGTGTCCCGATTAATATTGCAATCCATTCTGGGATCGATAACATTAGCTAGCACAGATTATAGCCCTTTCCACTAAAGTGTGAGGATTTGAGCCTGTTCTATATTTAGCATACATCTTTTATGCTTAGATCTTTTGCTATGAGTGTGCCTGTGATTTTATTTATTCTAGAACTTGTACTTGTAAATCATTACGAGACCGTTGTGAGATCACATTTCGTTTGTGATATAAGTGTATATGCGTGATAAGAGGCAACCTTAGGTTTTATCCCAAATGGCCTTCCATTTTCATATAATGCTATATTAGCTAGCTACATTGGCTAGTTAACCACTCATATGGACCCATTTGTTAGCATTTGTCTTTAATGCTAGATACCCCTAGTTACACCTGCCGAGCCTATCTTTTCCTTTGATGCAATCCAGAAAAATTCAAAAAGATTTTACACCCTTTTTAGCCTAGCCTTATCCTTAGTCAAGTCTTGGTTGGTTGCTAGCTATTTGGCAAGATGGATGTTATGTGGAAATCATGAAAGTTCAAAGATAGCGTAAGCTCCGAAAGTTGTTATCCAAGAAAAGTCATCGCAACTATAAGATGACAAGTTTTTTTTTAAAAAAAAAAAAAAAAAAAGTCATTGCAACTATAAGGTGACAAGAATAAGCCAATGGGCTAAGTGAATCAAGTATGAATAAAGGAAGTATGGAGTTTTTCGCAAAATGGCATGATAGTGGTTTGTAATAGCTAGTAACATTTGGTTCGTAGACTTTGACTAATTTTGTTTTTATGATCAACCAATGTCATAAATATATCCCATGCCTTATCCTACCCTTTTTGACTTTGTGAAATTATTAAGTGTATGGACATGTAGTGACCATCCGATTTCTTGAGGAATTGACTAACGTTGTTAGCGATCTAGGGCGTATTTTGGCGACCATCCGTTATGCAAGTAACGTCGTTAGCGAACCAAGGTACAATCTAGTGACCATCCGTTATTTGGTAATGCAAGAATTCGTTGTTAGCGAGCTATTATGTTTTGCATGAGATAGTGGCGCATTAGTCTTTTATAACCCTTTAAGCCTTAAACCCGAATAAAAGCCCTCTTTGATATGTATACTTGGCGCTCACACCATTTCGGTGTAGTTTTGTTTCTTGTACAAGCCTATGGTAATATTTAGATCATGACTGAGCAAATGAGTGTCATTCCTCTTATATACTCCACCAATCATACAAATGAGTGTTTGAGTGAATTATATTTCATTTTCCTTTCGTGAGGTGTTTAGTAATGTGTATCATGCAAGAAAATCATTTGGGTATTGTCAAACATCTCGATGATTCAACCATAAAAGCTTAAAGCGATGAATCTAGCTTGTACTAGTGCTTGATAGATTTGCATCACATTTTCCTAATCATTTGTGTATACCATGTGGATAATTATTTTTATTTCTAGATTTGCTTGAGGGCAAGCAAAGTTCAAGTGTGGGGGATTTGATAACGCTTAAATCTAACATGTTTTTGATAGCGTTATTGGTAGTTTTATATATGTTTTGTGGTTATATTTATATGCTTTTGTTACTAAATCGTACCAAAGTGTGTTTGCAAAGCATTTGTAGCCAAAGACATGAAAATGGATGGAAAAGATGCAAAAATGAGGAAAAAGGAAATATTTGAGATTGCATGTGAATCTTGTGTCAAGTTCTGCTCCGTGAGGTACTTCAATGAGTTAAAGTCCGAGTAGTCGAGTTAATAAGCTTAAGGATGAAGAGAAAGATCAAAGAATCAAGAGCTACGACCGAGAAACAAGTCATACGCAAAAGTCCAAGAAAAAGGTCCACCAGCAGTAACCATCCGATCGGTCGCCGCCCGCAACCGATTCGGATGGAGTGAATTTGGATTTACCGAGAAGACCAACCGATCGGTAGACCATTCTATCCGATCGGTTGGAAGTCGCTGATTGATCCAAGACTTCTTTATTAAGGATTGTGACTTTATAAATCCGGTTCTAGGTCCTTCTTTTCTGTATTCTAACCATTCAATACTACTTGGAGAGCAAGAGAAGCATTTATGCACTTAGACCCTTGGTTAGAGCAATTTATTGAACCATTTGTTGGGTATTTAAATACCCATCAATCTAGAGAGAATATACATGTACTAGGAGAGAACCATTCACAGAAAATACTCAAGAAATTCGTCCATAAGTCCAGGAGAAGGGAGAAAGTCGAATATACCATTTTCATTGCTTGTGGAATCATTGTCTTTCACTTGTAATCTTATTTCCAATCATTGTAAGACTTTCAATCATGGTTTCTAATGTTCAAAGTATTGAGTTTACATTTATGTTTGCTATGAGTGGCTAGTGCCTTTGTGCACTTGCTTAGATGATGTGTATTATTCATTGATTGGCATATGATTGTGATAACATGTTTTAATTCAATTTCAAGTCGATTCTAAGAACCAATTGTGATTAAGTTTCATAGTGACATTTGGGTAATCAAGTTTAACTAGTGCTAGTAATCTTAAGGGTCGAAAGAACTATTGTTATTCCACTAGTTATAATCATTTGTCTATGAATGATTGTTGTCTTCCACTATTCTTGATTAAACAAAGGAACTTGATTGTGATTGTAATGAAAATGCTTTTGTCTATCAAAACGGATTGATTGTAAACCACTTTAAAGGTCGAGAGATTAATTGTTTGCTTTCAATTGTGACCTCTTGTCTATAATTGGTTACCTTTTGTATTGACCATTTCCTAAGCTTGTTTGATTAGACAAAAGATTGTTTTGTGTTTGAGGAACACCAACTCATGAACCTTGAATTGATCTTGAATTGATTGGTTAAACTTAATGCTTGTTTTTATAAACCAAAATCTTGACGAAGGTTTAATTTGTAGAAACAATAGATTAGTGTCAAAACTAATTATCACAACCAACATGTTATCCAAAGTTATCACAATCATATTAGTCAATTGTAGTACACTAGTCTAAGCAAGTGTAGTTTTTAATCATTTGAATTTTCATAATATCATTACTACTTGTTTGAGATAGTTGCTTTTAACTTACAATTCGATTCACTACACAAATCCCTGCGAACGATCCCGACTTACCATCAAAATCTTGCTACAACGGACGAGTATACTTGCTCGTATGTGTTGTCATTAGATTCGGTAATTCACCCCTTATAAATTTAAAACTTGCACCGAACCGGGCACATCAACCCCAGCGACGTGTATGCTTCCGCTGGACCCGATTTCTGGGGGTGTGACAGATTGGTATCAGAGCCTTGGCTATAGAGAACTGGGTGATTTTAAAACCTATACTATAGCTACTTTCACAAAAACTTAATCCTATGACCGCCACGTGCTTGCCTGCCAAGTTGATGCCTCATTTGTGGTTTGTTGCTGACATATTTGATGAGATTTGTATCTTATTATCAGATAAATTATACCCACTCATTCTCATTGATTACTATAATTTTCTTTCATACAAGTATGCTTGCATATCGTACACGTCTTAGCGTTACGCCTTTTCCTCACGTAATCCCACCATTCGACCCCGAGTTTGGTCACTTGCCTTAGTCTTTTGAAACGTCTTTCAAATGCGATGGACATATTATTAGTATAACTGAGCTGAGTATTTCAAAATTCATTGAACCTCGGTGGAATATAGTCTGGTCATCTATATTCGACCCGGGACAGTGGGACATAGGCTGACCACCTATGTCCGACTCAGAGATGAACTTTGCAATACTGAGAATAGTTATAATAGAAGTATGTCCAGATTGATTCTCCACTCGATTTCTAAAAGTTTCAAAATTCATGTATGTTTACACAATCGTTGCAAGAACATTCACATCTGCATCACCTCGTGAACCACCGCCTAGAAGCACGTCAGCTAATCATAACACGACTTCGAGCTTTCATTCTACGACAAGCCACCTTATGGCACCTACTTTTAGGAAACGTCTTATTTACGTTTCACTCTCCTTTTCTTGTTTTGAAGAGTTATGCCACCCAAGAGATCCACTCCAGCGATGACACCAGCTGAGATCAGGAAGCTTGCTGCCGATAGTATTGAGGCAGCACTAGTAGTGTAGTTGAAAGAGAGGGCCGCAGCTGCGCGGACTGCTGAAGCCGCTTCTCAGGCAGAGACGGTAGAAGCAACCAGGCTTGCTATTGGTACTAATGGGCGTAAATGTACGTACAAGGACTTTAAAAGTGGTGATCCCGAAAAATTCAAAGGCACTGAAGGAGCCACTGCTATGATTCGTTGGTTTGAAAAGACAGAATCTATATTTCTTTTATGCAATTGTCCAGAGGAGGACAAGGTAAAGTTTGCTACCAGTACACTTGTTGAGGAAGCGATGTCATGGTGGAATTCTTATGCAAAGCCCATGGGAATGGAAAATGCTCACAAGCTTACGTGGGATGAATTCAAGAAGTTGCTAACTAAGAAGTTATGTCCACGCACAGAAGTAAAGAAGTTGGAAACGGAGTTTTATGAGCTAGTGACAGCAGGAAATGATATCGAGGCATATATCAGGAGGTTTCAGGAGTTGGTAACATTATGTCCGACTATGGTTCCAGATAATGAGAAGTTGTTAGAAAATTTCATTGGTGGACTACCTCACATGATCCGTGGAGATGTGATTTCTTTTGACCCACAAACACTGGACCAGGCAATCAGGATGTCTCAGAAGCTTATGGCTCAGGTATTAAAGAAAGGAACGACTGCAAATAACAACAGCAGCAACACAACCAGTAACCGTAACTACAGCAACAACTCCAACAACTACCGAAACAACAACAACAACAAGAGGAGTTGGAACAACAATCAGAGTGGCAATGCTACTCAACCACAACCAAAGAGGCAAGAAGTCGCCAAGGCCTATGCTGCAAGTCCAGATGAAAAGAAAGGTTACCAAGGTACCCTACCCAAATGCAACAAGTGTCAAAATCATCATAACCCTGGACATTGTCTAAATCCATGTGGTAACTGTAAGAAGATTGGTCATGCGACTAGGGAATGCCAGTTTCCAATCATTGCCGGAAATCAGAAACCTCCAGTGACATGTTTTGGCTGTGGAGAGATAGGACATTACAGGAATGAATGTCCAAAACAAGGAAATCAAGGGAACGGGAACCAAGGTGGAATAGCTCGTGTTAGAGCCTAGGTCATCGGAGGAGGGAATTGTCAGCACATCAACAACGTTGAGGATGACAACAATGTTCATGAACCAAGAACTTCTGCCCTAAAAATAAACGGAAACCTAAACTCCCTAGTGTTGTATTTCTTTTGCGCTTCACTTTAAGTTCTATCGTATGAACTTCATGTACTATTACGATTTCCGATCTAATGAATGTTTTATCTTTTATCACCGCAATGCGACTCAATTATCCACATCTCTTCACCGAGTCCACTTCAGAGGCCAACACGAACTGAATTCAGGGACTGAATTCCTTTAACGGGTGGAGACTGTGACAACCCGTAATTTCAGGTCATTTTCCAAACCTCGACAAGTTACTATTCATCAATCACTATTCATGGTCATCATTCATCATTCATCATTACGTAAACTAGGTTTACGGGTATTCAAATGCGCGTAACCAGTATGGTTTAGCTGCGTATTCATGTATCATCAGTATCATCATCATCAATTTAGGTCATTTTAAGTTAAATGTGATATTTTTATAAAAATATCATCCTTGTGGCATTTATTCTTGCAAGCTATGCATAAATAGTACCCGGTTTAGCGATCATTTGCATTTTTATCTATTCATGAACCGTGCTTGAAATTTCTATTTGTTATCATGTTATTAGTGGTTTAATATTCCATTATAATCTCCTATTATTCAAAAATTTCTATATTTCCCAATTTCTGTTTCATTTCACGATTTCGTCAAATTTTGATAACAACTCGCGTTTAACGTACAATTAGTTCAACCGACACTAGACTATGTCCAGTCTACACTTTGAAATAATTTTGGTTTCTTACAATTCTATTTTTAAAAGTCACTGTTCACTTTTTCCATTTTTACGTAAACCTTGCACCTTTTACGTCTTACGCGTTCTAAACCTTCGTTTTTAGATTTTAATTATATTTATACCCTCCGTCAACCTCAACACTTATCTAAACTACTCAAAAAAAAAGTTATAATAACAAGTTTTAACATTTTTAAAAGTTTTGTATTTTTATGTTACCCATTTTTACGTTTCAAGACTTAAAAACCTTATGTTTGCAATTACCGGGATCAAACTAGACCCCATAACCCAAAAATTTAACAAAAATATGTCACTAGACCACCTCACCATGAGGTGGCCAGTTTTTAAGAGTCTCCCATGCCACTTGGCTTAGTGAGAAACCTTATATCACAAAATGATAACACATGTACTCATATGTTCCCCACTACTTGCATGTCACCACTTACTAGATTATCATACTTTCATTTTGATCAAAATCACACTCATTTCTCTCCTTCTCTCAAGGAGAACGACCACAAACACCCCATCACAATCCATATATTGATTTTATTAGCTAGTTCATGTGTTGGTCTTGGAGGTTTAAGTGTTACTACAAGTTCTTGGGTTTGTTTCTTCATAATCACCATCAAACATCATCATCATCAACATCAATTTTCTTGGGTTCAAGGGCTGAGTTCTTTAAAGATTTCAAGAGTTTTAAAAAGTGTTCTTGCAAGGTTATTAAGGGTTATTAAAGTTGGGTAAAAGGATTGGAGCATTAGGGTTCTAGTTGGTAATTATTAGGCTAGTTGTTCTTGTTCTTGATCTTTTGTTTCTCCTCCATAAAATCTTTGTAAGGAACCAACACTCACCTTCTCATTTCTCTACTGATATGCATGTCATTTTTATTTTATTTTATATGCTATATGAGTTATACATGCTTGATTATACTTGGTACATACTCCAAATTGCTAGAAAACCCTAAAAGGACTTAACATGCAAAACAGTATTCTGATCAGGGGTAAAAATGGAATTAACTGTATTGATCAGTAGACTTTGGGCCTAAGGAAAAAATATTTAGTTGTAGATCTATGTTTTGTGGTCATTTTCCCGGGTGGTGATTCCCGTGACGATACCCGATGATTAAGATATGATTTTTTTGGTAAAAACAGTCAGATCTGGTGTACTGTTCCCATTCGGGGAAAAACACAAGTTTTATTTCATAACTTTTTAAATAGCAAATATGTATCCTGTTCTAGGAAAATAGGGCTATCATCTCCAATTGATTTCACCTTCATAGGATCTTTAGATTTCAAGATATGACCTTTTTAACAAGACATAAAACTCAGTCAATGTCACCTTTAGGACTGACTTGTAAACAAAAATTATAAAAAGTGGTTATACTTAGATATTTTTGAGTAAACTTATTTTTACAGTAAAGTAGGGACTTAGAGGAAGCTAGGGATATAAAGAAAATAGTTTTTCGACTTATGGTTTGCAAGTTATGAATTTTTGAAAGTGGACAAGTTATAAAAATTCCATCAGATTTAGATTAAAAGATACAAAAAGATTAATAACTTGTATATTTGAACCTTGAGCTTTTGTTTTGAACCACCTAATATATTTTGGACCCTTAGACATAATTTGAACCTTTTGACTAAAAGTTGAACCCTTAGACTTAATTTCGACCCTTAAGACTTATTTTGGACTTAAAGACAAAATAGGATTAAAACTTGAAATTGGGTATGACATATATTCCATTCATGTAAATCATTTTAAAAGCCAAATTCAACCTTGAAAGTTATTTAAACATTATGTACCAAGCATAATTGAGGTTACAACTTACATGGCATATAGAATTAAATGTATCATTATTTTTAGAAGCTAAGACCGCGTATATATATATATATATATATATATATATATATATATATATATATATATATATATATATATATATATATATATATAGGTTGCTCGTAGGATTCTCGCGGTTATTCTTTCATTATCTCACTTGATTGTGCACTTTGTTTTCGGTGAGTTCATGGCCCCTACTTTTACTTGTTTTGTAACTGTTTTTGAGGGAGAATACATGCTCGTTTATATTTAAACTTTATGCTCATTTTACATTTAAACTCACTGTTCGTTTTACAATTAAACACCATGCTTGTTTTACTTGTAATGTGACTTGTCTTTTAAACATTATTAATTGTTTATATGGTGACATTGTCAGAATCGATTATATGGCGACATTGTCAGATTTATTTATATGGCGACATTGTCAGAATTGTTTATATGGCGACATTGTCAGCATTGATTAGATGGCGACATTTCCACACTTATCTTTATATGGCGACATTTTCACACTTATCTTTATATAGCGACATTGTCACACTTATCCTTGAATCTTGGTCCATATATTACTTTTGTTTACATAAACCAAAACTTATTTGGCAGTGGGTTGTAAACACACAGGTTGCAAGTCTTGTATGGGCGGGACTTGGGACTGGGTAGATTTACAATTCCTTTGCTGTGAAATCATTATTCAAATACATTGCATTTTGCACTAAACTCTATGAACTCACCAACCTCGTGTTGACACTTTAGCATGTATTTTCAGGTATAAAGCGATAGTACACTATTGGAGGCTCTTGGCAGGGCATGACATGGTCATAGAAGACTCTGATAAACATTTGGGACCGTTTAACTTATTTAAAGGCCTATTACCGCACTACTTTTCATAATGTAAATTTAACACTACTGATTTCTCAAATATATTCTAAATGATTGTGGTGAAAACCGTTCTTTGTACTTGTGTTGTGATACCAATTGAGTTGCACCCCAGCGACGTGTATGCTTTCGCTGGACCCAATTTCTGGGGGTGTGACAGGACTCATGAGATATTGGGGACCAAACGCTTGAGTTTTTCTTGAACTTAGGTGTGCTTAAAAGTTAAATTAGAACCTGATGAGTGGATCAAAGATAGTGGGTGCTCAAGGCACATGACGGGAAACAAAAGCCTTTTCTCAACGTACCAAGTGTACGACGGAGGTAATGTCACATTTGGTAGCAATCTTAAAAGTAAAATCATCGGAAAAGGTACGATCTCTCATGACTCTCTCTCTCTCTATTGATGATGTTGCTCATGTAGATAATTTAGGTTTTAACTTGCTTAGTATAAGTCAATTATGCCGCAAAAAGTATAACTTCATTTTCAGTGAAAATGGAAGTAAAATACTTAAAGACGGCATAACAGTAGGAAAAGGTGTTTTAAAGAATAACGTATATGTTATGAAATTAGATAAAACACCTAAAGACAAACTTTGTCTCACTTCTTTGGACGATAACTCAACTCTATGGCATCGACGCTTAGGTCACGCCAATATGAGGTTAATTTAATCCTTATCATCTAAGGAACTCGTTAGGAACCTGCCCAAGTTGAAATATGACCAACACTTTTGTGATGCTTGCAAAATAGGAAAACAAGTTCATAATAGCCATAAGACTAAAAACATGGTGTCTACATCTAGGTGTCTAGAATTATTACATATGGATTTGTTTGGTCCATCCGCTATACAAAGTTACGGGGGAAACTTCTATACTTTGGTAATAGTAGATGATTACTCTAGGTATACATGGACTAAGTTTTTGAAAACTAAAAATGAAGCATTTGATAAATTTGAAATCTTAAGTAAGAAAATTCAAAATCAAATAGGAAGTAATATAGTATCAATTAGAACTGACCATGGTCGTGAATTCGACAGCGAAATCCAATTCGGAGCTTTTTGTGATGCCAATGGCATAACTCATAATTTCTCGGCTCCTCGAACCCCTCAATCTAACGGTGTGGTAGAACGCAAAAATAGGACAATTCAAGAAATGAGTAGAACCATGTTAAATGAACAAAACATACCTCAAAAGTTTTGGTGTTACGCTGTAGATACATCTACATATATTCTAAATCGAGTTCAAATTAGACCATTCTTGACAAAGACTCCATATGAGTTATACAGAGGCAAAAAGCCTACTTTAGGATATTTTAAAGTGTTTGGAAGCAAGTGCTTCATTTTAAACACAAAGGATTATCTCACCAAGTTCGACCCAAAGTCTTATGAAGGTGTATTTCTAGGATATTCACAAACTAGTAAAGCATATATAGTTTTGAACAAAGAAACCTCAAGAGTCGAGGAATCGTTGAACGTAACATTCGACGAAAGTCCACCTCCCTCTAAGACATCACCTTTGGTAGATGATGACTTAGTTGAAAGTCAAATGGTTGAAAATATAGAAAATGTTGAAAATGATAAAGAAGATGAACCAGTAAAAAGTGATTTAGTCAACATCAAAGAAACAAAAAGTCATCCATTAGAAAACGTCATAGGAAAACTTAATGAAAGAACATTGAGATCTAAAGCTCAAAATGAAAGTAATTTCTTTTGTTTTGTTTCAGAAATTGAGCCTAAAAATATAAATGAGGCTATAAAAGATGAATCATGGGTTATTGCTATGCAAGAGTAATTAAATCAATTTGTTAGAAATGACGTTTGGACACTAGTTCCACAACCTAAAAATCAAACCATAATCGGTACAAAATGGGTGTTTAAAAATAAAATGTATGAAAATGGCATAGTATCTAGAAACAAAGCTAGGCTAGTAGCACAAGGCTACAATCAACAAGAAGATATAGATTACGATGAAACATTTGCACCCGTAGCTAGACTAGAGTCTATTAGGATACTACTTGCATATGCATGTGCACATGATTTTAAATTATTTCAAATGGATGTCAAAAGTGCATTTTTAAACGGATTTATAAATGAAGAAGTATATGTTGCACAACCTCCCGGCTTTGCCAATTTTGAAAAACCAAATCATGTTTACAAACTTAAGAAAGCTTTATACGGACTTAAGCAAGCACCAAAAGCTTGGCATGATTGACTTAAGACCTTCCTAGTTGACCATAAGTATACCATGGGCTTAGTAGACAATACTCTCTTCACCAAGAAAAATGGATCACATATTATCATCGTCCAGATATATGTGGATGACATTATATTCGGCTCAACTTGTCAAGAGTTATGCGACGATTTCTCAAAAATCATGCATGACGAGTTTGAAATGAGTATGATGGGGGAACTAAACTTTTTCTTAGGTCTCCAAATAAAACAATT
The DNA here is from genome assembly GCA_021014915.2 of Artemisia tridentata subsp. tridentata. NCBI lineage: Eukaryota > Viridiplantae > Streptophyta > Magnoliopsida > Asterales > Asteraceae > Artemisia > Artemisia tridentata. The sequence continues at coordinate 206,471,981 of CP139503.1, forward strand.
AGAAGATGGGATATTCTTCAACCAATCAAAGTATATCAAAGATATGCTTAAGAAGTTTGGTCTTGAAGACTCAAAACCTATGAAAACACCCATGTCCTCAGAAACCAAACTCACAAAAGATGAAGAAAACGAATCCGTAGATAGCACTAAATATAGAGGAATGATTGGTAGTTTGCTCTATCTTACGGCTAGTAGGCCGGACATTATGTTTAGTGTTTGTCTATGTGCACGTTTTCAAGAAGATCCCAAAATATCTCATCTTGAAGCTGTTAAACGGATAGTTAGATACATTAAAGGCACTACACATTTAGGATTATGGTATCCCAAAGGGACAGGTGTAGAAACCATAGTGTATGCCGACTCAGACCATGCCGGTGACTATGTTGATAGGAAAAGTACTAGTGGTATTTGTACTTTTGTAGGACATTGTTTCACCGCATGGTTCGCTAAGAAACAAACAGCCCGCTCAATTTCAACAACTGAGGCAGAATATGTGTCTGCAGGAAGGGCGTGTCAACAAGCACTATGGATGAAACAAGCTCTCGTCGACTATGGAATTGAACTCAACGACATTCCCATTCTTTGCGACAACAAAGGAGCTATCGATCTTAGCAAAAACCCAGTCCAACATGCTAGAACCAAACACATAGAAATACGTCACCACTTCCTTCGTGACAATGTTCAGAAGGGAAACATCTCAATTGAGAAAGTTTCCTCAGAGGACAACATTGCCGATATCCTCACAAAACCTCTCAAGAGAGAACCTTTCAACTATCTTAGACTTGGTTTAGGATTAATGGAACCTAGTGAATAGATTAAACGTTAGCTCAAACCTTAGATTAACCAAACATGGCAAAAACCCAACCTGAGTTCTGATCCTGCGGATCCAAACGACAACAAGGGCGGAACCCTTGTTTGGGATCCGCCGGATCCGTCATTTGCTGAGGCAGTTTTTATATATATTAAACAAATACCCTGTACTATTCATCACTCATCCCTAAAACTTATCACCTACTGTATTCGACCCATAATTCACCAAAATCATAATTTAGGCTATCTTCTTCAACCAATTTGTGCTCAAATCATCACTGTAAGTATCCTTAACATATTTACACTCCTGATCTGCGTCTAGGATTTCTATGTCATGCACAAAACCAAAACTTGGGGTTTATGCATAATTCTTGAAAAATCATGAAGCATATTTACTAAATTGCATAACAAATCATGTTTTTCATAGTTAGGAATTGCATCTTGTAGTACATTATCATTATTCATCAAAAACCCCATGAGAAATTTTTGCTAAAATCTTCTCACGACTAGGAAAAACGGTTTTTAAACATTGTTCATACAAATACAAAAACGTTATGTTTTAAACATCACTTGCATAATGTCTCTTGAATGCTAAAGGGAATACATAACTAATATGTATTTTCGGGTACATTCAAATGAAGCTACATTGAAGTAGGAGCGTTTGGGTTATCTCTCGTTTTATCACAAAACTTGCATAAACAACATTTTCATGCATCAAAAGAAGTCGAGATAACCGTACCTCTACATTGTCCCCTTGTAGGCACACACTAGACCTTTATACGTATTTTCGATAATTTTAACTAAATTATATATTTTTCGTGTCTAGGATTACTATGCCTCCCGCAACTAACTACGATCACAAAAAGACCATCGATTACCTTCCCAAACACCACAAAACCAAGGGTCTCACCGAAGCCCAAGTCAATATATTCAAATCCTTAGAAAAATGATACGTCCATGAGGGTAGGGTTGTAGACTCCTCATTCTATGAAGATACCAATCTCCACAAGCAATTGGCCGCAATTCATTTCGATTGTCTTTTGGACATTGATGAGCCTACCATTCCTAGGTTTATTCTTGAGTTCTATGCAACCGTAGGTCTTAGTTCAAGCGACAATGGTCTTATGAGCATTCACTTTAGAGTCAATGGAACCCTTTTCAACATTCCCTTAGATCAATTTGGTGATGTTTTAGGAGTTCCTAATCAAGGAACATGTGTCTACTCGGATAAATGGTCATTGACAATCTTAGAGTCCAACCTTGAAAGAACGACACCATATGCCACTCCTTTGACCGCCAAAGAAACCATTAGGGAACATCTTTTCTTGCCTAGGAATAACCAAACTAGGTTGCATCGAGGTCGTCATGTACCTAGAGATCCTTTTGCCATGGAACTAAATGAACTTAGGCCCGAATTTAGAAAGCTAGAGGATGTGGTAAGGGAAAATGTCATTAGCACCGTTGGGAACCGAGACCATATCAATGCATGTCTTTGTTACATGATGTATTGTGTGTCCACTCATCAACCTTTCAACCTTGCATACTATATCGCCAAGCGAATGGCCGATATTCCGGTACAAGGTACCACGGCAATGCCCTACGGAATGCTCTTGACTCGTCTTTATAGAGCTTTTGCACCCATTCCTAGAAATACCTTAGGTTTTGTTCCCGATTATGATGAGATTCCACACACTTTTGTTCCCTTAAGTGATCATAGGGTAGCGGCTGCAAAAGGCAAACGTCTTCGTCCTCTTACATCATCATCATCATCATCAATGAGCGAAGATGATGGTTTGCCTAACTCTAGGATCTCACCACCCGAGTACTTGAGTTAACTTCTTCCAATCCCGAATGAATCCGAGGAGCATCGTCAAACAAAGGGAATGATGAAGAATTTGGGGCGTTGGATCATGAAACTTCACAAGGGTTACAAGAAATTGAGCAAGAAGTTCAAGTGAGAGGAGTGTTTGGATTTAGACCTTATTAGACAATAATGTGTTGAACTTATGTGTATCTTGAGATATTATGTTAGTACTTGATATGTGTGTAAGCTAACTTGATATTGCAGGTCGATAACACATGTTGTTATCAATTTTACAAATTTAAGCCCCCGTTTGGCTTAACTCCCTATATGGTAAGAAATTATGATCGAATTAAACTATGTGCAAACGTGTGTTAGTATTCATGTTTTTAGCTTTATTCCACTACATATTAGCTATTACATACGTTATAGGAGAATTTTTGGGTTTTGGTTGAAAAATGCGAAATTTGACATGCTCTCTGTTTGTTTTAGCACATTCGGACGACGGATCTGGCGAATCCCAAATTTTGGATCCGCCTAGTATACTCTTTGACTCCTCCAATCCTGAACCTGCGGATCCGATGGATCGAAAAATTTGGATCCGTCTTTGTTATCGATTGGATCTGCAGGCTTCAACAGTAACTTTTTCAAAAAATTCCCGACTCATCCCGACACTTAGATTTTGGTTTGTAGCTTTTTTTGATTATATTCACTGATCATTAAACTCTCTAGAATGATTTAGGAACTCTTAGAACCCTAAGAACTCAATTTCCCACCAAAATTTGAATTTTCAAAATTTTCATGTGAGTTACCTTTCTAATACAAGCAAGGAACCCTTTTGAGGGATCCGTCATATCCGTGGAAATATCAAATCAACAGATTTTCCACTATCTCCTTGCATTTACTGCAAATCCCCCTCATATCACTCAACTCCATTTCAATGGATTGACCTTAGGATGTGACATGCTTAATTTTTTATTCCAAATCATTAGGAACCAACATTCTCCATTGGATTTACATCCAATCCAAACACACAGACCAACAAACCTTCTGTCTATAAATTAGTACCTTAGGATCATCACAAAACTCACTTACTCACCATTTTCTCTACTTTCTCTCCTGAACATCTTAGCTACATTACCAACCATGACAAAATCAAGTAACTCATCCACTAGCAAACCCCCAAAACGAACTGCTCGTATTAGTGTTAAGCCTTGTTGCTTTATAAACTTAGCTAACTCATCAGAGGAGGAATCATCACCTCTTACTATCTCATCTCCCATAGCAAGTGAAAATTTTCTCACACTTTCTACTCCCACACCATCAAATGTAGCTATCCATACTCCACCACCAACCATTACTCCAATTGCCACCACACCACCACCCGCTCCATCACAACCCGCTAGATCACCATCACACCCAAACTCCAAACCAATGGAGTTATTTAGGACTCCACCTACATCACCACATCCATATCTTGATGACTTGGAGGACCTCCCACCAAGGACAACCAATCCTCCACCCATGACCTTTGAAGGTCAAGAACCTATGCTTTTTCATCCACTTTACCAAGATATCCACGGTCCTTTATACCGTGATGCACCACCACCTCAACCTCAACCACAACCTCTCTCACCCACATCCACACTAATTACCATTGATGAGGCAATGTGGATCAATGAGCCACAAACCCAAGAAGAGATCAACGAGGAACTCATCCGCCTCCATGCTCTCTCTAATATGGTTGGATCCCGCCTTGATGAAGCAATGGATCTCCAAACCATCTTGATGAACTCCATCCCCACTCCACCATCATCCAACCAACAACAACAACAACAACAACCAACCACCACCACCACCACCACAAAACCATGAGACTACTCTTCCTCCTGGTTTTTCAAGCCATGATTGCTCGCATTGCGAGATAACCGCTCATTTGGCCCAAAGGACCAACATTTTGGTCCATGAGCTCCAAAATGAAATGAGGTTCATATTGAACCACATTCTCGAGCGTCTCAATGCAATCTCTCATCCTCCTCAATAGGAGCTTTGTTAGTTTCCTCTTAAAGGAACTTTTAGGGTGTTGTTTTAGAATTTTTCTTATTAGTATTTATTTTCCTTGTTTGAATGTAACATCATTTTTTCCAAGTAATGAATGTTATGTTTTTATGCTTGTGAGTGATCAACATTAAGCATATTATCTCATTTTAGAATACTAACATCATAGTATGGTTGTCTTAACTTCACATATTGCTTTGATCAAATGTATATTAGGTACTAAATTTTGATCAGACACTTCATTTTACCTTTTTAAAGTCAAATGGGCTGAAACTTATTGTTTGGTTGACAATTACATATGCATTTTACTTCCATGAAGTAACTAACTTCTCTTTTGTAGCATCTCCTATCCTTGAAATGTATACGTTGGTACTCTAGCAATAGGGAGTATACATCGAGGGGGAGCACATCATATTCTAACCATTTGTTTTGTAGGTTCATACATCATAACCTTGGTACTCCATTTAGGGGGAGTATAAATCAAGGGGGAGCTTTAAAGTTCTCAAAATCGCATTTCGCTACACATATCTTCTTTTTGTTTCGACAAAAAGGGGGAGAAAGGATTAAGTTTCATCAACTGTGAAACATCACAGTACATGCATTTATACTTGAAATTAATTTCAAAACTTGCATAAAATAAACTTAATCTATATTTATAAAAAAAAAAGACTCATACTTTATTTATTCCTTTGCTTAAAAATACACCTTATGTTTTGTCATCAACAAAAAGGGGGAGATTGTTAATACAAATATCGTCCCAAAAACGTTATTTATATTTTATGATCTTTACTTAGTTTTGTTAATGACAAATACAAGGTATATCTTTTAGCAAATCATAAATACAAGCTAAAGTCTTTTTAGAACACATTTACATTTTACAAGATCACTAGAATTTACATTTTATACATTTACATGTTTATTTCCTAAAATGAAAACTTTATTTTTCAAAAGATACAATGACATCATGGCATAAATCATGAACACAATCTTGAAAAGATTTTGTGATATTTTGTTTAGATCTTCAAGCCAAAGAGTTGACATTTGAAGATATGGAAAGATTGTGCAAGATTTGGAAAGATTTGAAAATCTATTAGCTGTCCTGCACTGGCGGATCCAAGTGCATACAAGGACGGATCCAAATTTTGGGATTCGCCGGATCCGCCAGCTGTTCACTCAATTTGCCTATAAATAGCAAGCTGATCATTTGGACAAATCATCACTCATATAGTTTAAATACATACTCATTCATTTACTAACCCATATCATTCATTCATCTCATTTGATCTTTCCTTTTGTAGCAAAGGGATCAAACATACAAGGATCAACGTTATGTCGTTATCCGTCTAGCTTAGCCATTGTGTGATCTTGTACTAGTTTACATATCATTGTTTGTATCATTTATATCAGTAGAGTGAGGTTAGTGTTTTAGTCCTTAAAACACAAAGAGTGTTGGGAGTGGTTGTACCCTTGTAAAAGAACCAAACGGGAGTGGTTGTACCCTTGTGAAAGAACTAAACGGGAGTGGTTGTACCCTTATAAAGAACTCGGTGTTTAGCTGAGTACCGGAAAAAGAAGTAAGCGACGTGTAAAGGTTTTCTCCACCTAGAAGGGAGTTTGTTTCTTAGTGAAAGATAACTCTCGAGTTAGAGGCTCGAGGAGTGGAGTAGGGCAAGGAAGAGAGTCCTTGTAGCCGAACCACTATAAACATCCGTGTTGTGTGGTTTGATCATTTCTCTCTTTACTTTTCATATATATTGTGTGATTATTTGTTTGTGTATGTTTTCTTTGAAATCACATTAAGTAACAAAGCGAATAAAATTTTAAAAATGGTAAAACTATTCAACCCCCCCTTCTAGTTTTCCACAATTTTCATCAATCAAACTGACCTAGCATTTCTTATTTGTAGAAGTCATACCCATTAGCTCTGATTCAAGCAGTGATGGTACTGGAATCCCACCCCAATTGCCTGCTTGGTATTATCCATAATCTGATTCTACTACAAGCTCTTCCAGTTATGATGCTCTCCAAGTTGATCCTATCCAAGCTATTGAACCTCTTGTGCCTCTCCTAGCTCAGAATCCTATCCTAGCTCTTCCTGTCTTAGTTCAGAAGCCTATCCACAAACTCAAATTTGACCAGGATATGGTGCTAGGCCTGGCAACACAGAAAACTTGGACTGCTATTGCTGAAAAGACTTTTGGGACTAAAAAACCAAAAGGTTTAGGAGCACCTAGATGTAGCCAAGGCAAAGGCAAAAGGAAGATGGTGTAGGATCTCCAACTTAAGCTTTTGTGATGATGGTTGTATAACTTCTTAACTTTTTATGACTGTAATTAATGATGTTAGTATAACAGATCTTTTGGAATGATGCAACATTTGATGGTAATGTATTTGACTAGCAATTTAAATGGCGTTATTGTCTTTTGAAAATTTGTGTTTGAGTTATGGATTTTTGCAAATTATGGGTTCATGATTTCTGCAAATCATGCCCTCATGATTTACATGTTGGTATTTTACATGTTTTCTGAAAATTTGAAGTTTACATGTTTTCTGCAAACTTGAGACAATCAAAATTTCCAAATACCACAAACTGCAAACTTTTGTTTATTGACTTCCTTAAGTCAAACATATTTGGTAATTCACAAGCAACCATAAATCATAAACCATAAATTAACAACCAAATTTTCATTAATATGTTTTAAAGGTTACAACCATTTCATTCATTTAATTAACCAACCGAAATACTAAAAACATACTAAAAACATATAAAGACCATCATCAAAAACTACTTGACTCCATTTCACTCCAACTTGTTAGAACCAGAGCTCTCTTCCTTGTTTTCCTTCCTTTCCTTGATTTGTTGAAACAAAAGTTCAAGATTTTTAATCATGTTTTTCAAATCATAAACATCTTGAAACCCGGTATCATTATCCACTTGCTGCTCCTCCTCACCTTGCTCCTCCTCCTCATACTCTTGCTCCTCCTTCTCCTCCTCATCATCTTGCTCCTCCTCCTCATTAAGTCCCAAAATCTCATCATAGTAGAAGTCTTGTGTCCGCAGCCAATTGAGAATCCTGCTCCTCATCCACTTATCCACTTGCCTATACGAACCGTATTCAGCAATGGGTTCATCCCCAAAAGCATCTAGGACTGCGTCAAAAAGCAAATGGTTGTCTAACACTTTTTCATACTCTTCTTGATCATTTTGAAAGTATCCATTTTCTGCCGTTGTTTGAACTTTTCTTTGTTTTTGGATTTGTGTGTTTTTGTGTGTTCTTTGGTATGAACAATCGACCATTCGATATTGGGTACACTACAAAAAAAAGTGAAAATATACACGCTTATTTTTACACGGTCGTAAAAGGGTGGACTATTAATCTTTATTTTACACGAAAATAAGTGTGCTTAAAATAGTGCACGGTTATGTGCGTTTAAAAGATAAAAGGAAGACCTGCACGGTCATAAGCGTGTATATAAAATACCATGGGTCACAAGAAAAAGTGTGGACAAACAATTTTATATAAAAAAAAAAATTAAAGAAAATGCACAAGAAAAACAGTCAACAAACAATTTTATTAAAAAAAGAAAAAGAAAAAGGAAAATGCATAGTTAAAAGCGTGGAGTTTTTAATACGTGTCATTCCAACACATTTATATCTCCTCCACTTACACTATTCTCTCAAAATCACACAAGACCATTTTCCCCAAATCTTATAAAAATTCTGAGTAAATTACAGGGATGGTCCTTGTGGTTGGCGTTGACTTTCACGTATGGTCCCTTGACTTTTTTTTTTTTGCACTCACAGTCCCTAACTCAGAAACTACTAACACATATGGTCCCTTGACCAAACGTCCGTTTGGTCAAGGCGTTAAGTTGGCTAATTGTGAGGGTATTTTCGTCCATTCACTGTAGCAAACTCTTTCCCATATATCTCTTTCTCCCTCTCATTTCTTTCTTTTACCTAAACTTCCTGATTTAATCTAAATCCCCAAATCAAACCCTAAATCAAAATCAATCACATTATTAACAACAAAGTACATATCAAAGTAGCCATCAATTCATAACCAAACATCTCAAAGTTCCTACTTCCCCCAAAAAAAATTACGAATGTTATACTGCTAGTACTCAGTACATGTATAACATTCAACAATAAACTTATAATTATTTCATTAAATATTTTTTTTATCAGAATCAGTAGGATAAAAATGAGTTTCCTAGAACTATATGTATCGTGTAAAAGCTATCTCTTATGGAGGAGGTGTGGTTATGGGAGGCGTGATGGTGGTGGTGGCAGTTACGGAGGTGGTGGTGGTGGCTACGGAGGTGACGGTGGTGTTTATGGTGGTGGTTCTAAGTCGATAACCGAGTGGGAGTGATGGTTGATGGGTTTGGTCTTGTTGTATGTGTAATTTGGTGGGTGTAAGTTTTGCGTACGTAATGTTTGATGAAATGTTTGTTTTGTTGTAAGTTACTTATGGTTGTGAAATGATCTGGGTATCAATTATTTTTCCAGTTTGATGGTCAGATGTGGTTTTACTTATTCGTCTTCATCATCTTCTTCTTGTTGATGATTTTGTGTGTATGGTAGGTGATGGGTTATGGAATGAGAAAAGAATTGTGGGATTATTAAGAGATAGATCATAGTGGGATTATTCAGAGGGCGTCGAGTTGTTGTGGGATAGGTGGTGGTAAGGAGAATGGTGGTAGGATAAGATCAGGGTTTCAGCCAAGTGATGTTATGAGGCCGAAGATCGGGGATTCCACTCTAAAACCTGCTATCGCTTCCGGTAAGTTTTGTTCTGGTTAATTGTATTATCATGTTTAGTCCTTTTTGTTGAATACTAATGATGGTTTGATTTTGTAGGCCAAGATGATGTGAAAATGAATCTTATGAAGGTTGCTAGTTTGATAGAAGGTTGCTAGTTTGAATACTCTCATGTTTGAAGGAGCTTAATGTAAGTTTCAATGAACTCGATTCAGTGCCTGAGAGCTTATGTTTTGCTACTTCATTTGTGAAAATCAACATCAGTAACAACTTCGCTAACTTAAGGTACTTGCCGAGGTCCATTGGGAACCTTGAGAATTTGGAAGAGCTGGATATGAGTAACAACCAAATAAGAAACCTTTCGGATTCGTTTAGGATGCTATCAAAGTTAAGAGTCTTGAGAACTGAAGGGAACCCTTTGGAAGGACCACCACGTGATGTTCTTGACAAAGGCGCTCAGGTGAATTCTCGTTTTTATTATTTTGTATATTTAAAAGTTTACTAATAACTTCATGTTCATGGCTTGTTTATATGCTTTGTGGTACCCAGGTTGTTGTCCAGTACTTGAAGGAACTCCATGAGAAAAAGGATGAGAAGGTTCAACCAGTCAAAAAGAAGAAATCTTGGGCTCAAAAGTTCTTTTCAATCTCTAGCAAACGCAAGCGAATTACCCATTGACCAGAACTGGATTAATAAAGATGTAATGTAAAGCATGTGTTAGCATGATAATGGTAATTGCCAATTGCTAATGGCCGGAAATAATGGTGGTGGGACTTGACTTTATAATACACAGATGGTGGTGAAATATAAAGGCGGGATATATCATGCTACAGTGAGAGACAGCTACAGTGCATTGGGAAGGGATATATCAGAGATGTGAGAGACATGCTACAGTGAATGGCGAAAATACCCTCACTATTAAGAGACTTAACGCCTTGACCAAACGGACGTTTGGTCAAGGGACCATATGTGATAGTAGTTTCTGAGTTAGGGACTGTGAGTGCAAAAAAAAGTCAAGGGACCATACGTGAAAGTCAACGCCAACCACAAGGACCATCCATTCTCAGTTACATCTCAAAATCTCACAAAAGCTTCCCAAGACCATTCTCCTCCACCTCCACCTCCACCATTCTCTCAATAATACTCAGTTATCATTTTCCCCAAATCTCCTCCACCTTCACCATTCTCTCAATATCTCAGTTACCGTATCATAAACCCTAATTCAATCAAATTAATATGATGAATATCAGTTACTGTATTATAAACTCAAAATCTCACCATTCGATATCTGTATAAAATATATTCGTTTTATCAATCTCACTTTTTATCAGTTCACTTCGATTTGCAGGTGGTGGATGTTAGGTTAATTTCGATATTGTGTTTTGGTTGTTAGGTTTTAAAACGGATTGTTGCAGAGCGCGTAGTCTCAATTGTGTTTTGGTTGTTAGGTTTGCAGCTGGTGGATGTTAGGTTAATTTCGATATTGTGTTTTGGTTGTTAGGTTGTAAAATCGATTGTTGCAGAGCGCGTAGTCTCAATTGTGTTTTGGTTGTTAGGTTTGCAGCTGGTGGATGTTAGGTTAATTTCGATATTGTGTTTTGGTTGTTAGGTTGTAAAATCGATTGTTGCAGAGCGCGTAGTCTCAATTGTGTTTTGGTTGTTAGGTTTGCAGCTGGTGGATGTTAGGTTAATTTTGATTTGCAGGTGGTGGATGTTAGGTTAATTTCGATATTGTGTTTTGGTTGTTAGGCTGTAAAATGGATTGTTGCAGAGCGCGTAGTCTCAATTGTGTTTTGGTTGTTAGGTTTGCAGCTGGTGGATGTTAGGTTAATTTCGATTTGCAGCTGGTGGATGTTAGGTTAACTTCGATATTGTGTTTTGGTTGTTAGGTTTTAAAACGGATTGTTGCAGAGCGTGTAGTCTCAATTCGATTAAGGTATGTAGCACCTTCACGATTTTGAATTTCATTATCTGAATTGTACTGTGGATTGAATATGCATATGTGATTGATATGATCAATAATAGAATACATTGTGAAAAGAGACTGAAGAATTCTGATTGCAATTATCACGTTAAAATGTTGTGTGCAGAGCCTAAAGCAGGAATTAATTGGCTTAAAACTTGGAATTCTGAAACTGAATGTGTCGTTAGATTGTCTAGATATGGAAACGTGTAGAAGCAAACTAAGAGACTCTACCTGATAATTGTATCTAGTTCTAGTGTTTGACATTTTTATAAGAGTGAATACATAGGTTTAGTGACATTAATGTCACATTTGAAGCTCCTTTGGATCAGTTGGCCTATTAGCAAGCAACAAAGACCAGGACTTTTAGGACCCCATTTTAGAATAGTACTTACCTGATTCTGCGGTTATCCAAACATACAAAGCAACCACCTGTTAAGTGCATTAATCTGTAATAACATGTACTATAATGATCGTGTTTTGTGATTAAATATTTTGCTTTGGTGCTTCTTGAACATTGTTTTGTTGATAGCTTGTATGATAGGTTTTTGAGGTTAGTAGGATTTTAGGTGTTACTGAATATGCAAATTCGGGCAAGGATGAATTACGTTGATTGTATCTTCATATCATGCTAGTTCTTTGCTTATGTTGACTGTTTTCAGCTACACTTAAACCTTTTTTTTATTTTTTTTTTTATTTATTTTTTTTTTTTTTTTTTTTTATTTTTTTTTTTGTAATTGGGTGGGTGGGGGGCTTATAATAGTTTATTGTTATCAGTTTAGCAGTAGTTTATGGTCTAGTTAAATGCCTTACTGGAACATGGTCCAAGTCCTTGTTTTTATTGTCCTGGTAGATCTATAATAACATGTACAGGACATGTCAGTTTGTGTTTGAGTGAGATGAATTGCTTAGTTATATTATTACAGATTCAATTTCTCTGTCATGATTGATAAACCAATTTGGAGCTTTTACGATATGTGGCTTCGTGGAACAAAAGAGAGCATGCTTACCTAATAACTTATAAATTAACTTAAATCATGGTCATAAGTTGGTAGTAGCACATTACTAAGATGTACTAGGAGCATAGACTTATACTTTAGAGCTGATATGGAATCACAACCTCTGCTTTATTTACTAGTTACATAACATAGAAGTTTACACGATATAGAAAAGGGGTATGGCCTGTTAGGAAATTTGTTGGTTGTCGTTAGCAAGTGTCGATGTTTATGGTTTATATTTGGATATAGATTACTAACTCACATTAGTTTTCCTGCAAAGTAGTCTACTTTTTTTAATGATTATAAAATATTAGAAGTAAAAATATAAACAAATTCCATTTTTACCTAAATGTGTTACAATAAAAATAAATGCAGAAATTGTCATCATGTGGGAAGAAAGCAAGACTTGACCATGTCCATACTCACACTACTGGTGCTAAAAGTTTCGCGCGAAGAAGGCATGAATTTGTGAGTTTTATTGCTCAAAACATCTAATCTCAAAACTATTATAACTCATATTGTTATGCAATCTTTGATGTTATGTATCTAATCTACAGAAAGTGACAAATAAAAGATCACTGAATAATGCAGTCATTTGACATCTGCTATAAAACGACTGATGACACATATATTCTAGAAGCAACAAAAGAAATGATGGTATACACATACTGGATTTTTTTTTTTTTTTTTCAAGTTTTATGTGACAAATGGTAATTTTCACACTTTAAGTTAATAATAAATATTTATTTATTATTTTCAAACCGAGCATTTCTATGCATAACTGCATGTTTTTGAGCATTTTTGAACATTTTTTGGGAGCTGTCCCGCATACTGTAGCTTACAGTCACTGCTGAAAAAGTAATATTTTGTCAGTAAGCGTAAATTATTATATTTCTGATAGTTATTGACAAGTTTCGTATTTAACTGAGAAGCTTTCTCGTATTTACTGAAAGCAACACCACACGTGTACCGACACTACAGTATATATGGTAGAAGTCAAATAAATACATTTTTGAGCAAATAATAATATTTTATTATTATTCTGACAAAAACGTCGATAAAAACTTTATTTTGCGTGTACGTGTCCAAAAAGTCAAACCGGGACTTTACGGTAATATTTAAGCTTAAACCGACACACGATACACCAACGAGGATCAAAAACCCATTTTCCCCCCTCCCTCTTGTCGTTTGCCGCCCAACCAAGCACAAAGGGACAAAGATTTTTATATACTTTGATTTGGTAGTGGATAATGACATAGTAACTCTTGTTTTTATACCCCATTAGTTACACATAATATTTCACACACTACTGGTGCAACATCTATTTTAGAGTAAACTCCAAAATACATCCCTGTGGTTTGGCCAATTTCGCACGATATATCCTCCCGAAAAAGTTGCAACATATACATCCCTCCGTTAGTAAAAGTCAAACACAATACATCCACGAGGACGAACGGTGCAAACATTGTGTCGTTAACTTGGACACGTGACAGTTATCTCTTTTTAAATAAGGGTAATTCTGTCATTTTAACACCCACACCTACTCACTCTTTTTCTTCTTTAATCAAACAACAAACACAAACTCACCACCACAAATCAAAACCCAGATTTAACATATTCATAAACCAGATTTCACTCAAACTCAATATTCACTCAAACTCAATATTCATATTCAAAAACACAAACACATATAAAAAACACAAACACAATCTAAATCAAAAGCGGGTCGAATCAAGAAATCAAGATCAAACACAATCGAAATCAAAAGTGAGTCGAAATCAAAATCAACACACGAAATCAAATCAAACACAAAATCAAATCAACAATCGAAATCCACTCATTTTCAAAACCAAATCAACACAATCAATCACACTTGATTGGAAAGCGTTTGTTATTAGAAATAAGCAGAAACGCTATTAACAAAAATAACATTTATACCATTGATATTATGCATATGACAAAGAAAACTGGATATTATTTGCTACTTCAATGTATAGTATGACAAGGTCCATCATTAATGCAAAGATTCTTATAGTATTTATATTACTAAAACCTTCTTGAATATTTTATTATTCGTGAGCACACAGTAACCTAGGAAATTTTGTGTTTTTATATGGTGTGTGTTGAATCGTTATGATTATTATTTGAGTGAAATCTGGGTTTATAAATTGGTTTGATTTGTGGTAAGTTGTGTTGTGTTGATAAAGAAGAAAAAGGTGAGTAGTGGGTGTTAAAATGACAAATTACCCTTATTTAAAAAGAGATAACTGCCACGTGTCCAAGTTAACGACACAATGTTTGCACTGTTCGTCCTCGTGGATGTATTGTGTTTAACTTTTACTAACGGAGGGATGTATATGTTGCAACTTTTTCGGGAGGGATGTATCGTGCGAAATTGGCCAAACCACAGGGATGTATTTTGGAGTTTACTCCCTATTTTATCATCTAAAACTTGCCATCTTGTTTTCTCTCATCTCAAACTCACGAACACAATAAAAATTCAAGATCTACAAATTTATTTTGAGTTTCAAAGTAATCGGAGTGTACTTTTAAGTGTTTTGGGTTAATCGGAACGTATTGTGGGTAAATTTGGTGCAATTTGGGGTCTTTCTTGGTCTTCTACCTCTCGATTTTTTCAAGAATTTTGTAAGGAACCTCAAAACTCTTTCAATCTTACTCATTGCATGTTCTTAGGATGTTTAAAGATGTTACCAAATGTTAAATGTTTACGTTTTGTCAAAATGAAAAAGCTAGGGTTTGACATATTTTTACTAGTGCTCGACTTTTATGAAGAGTACATACAAGTTAGGTTATTTTTTGCTTGTGTGGTAAATCTTATTGCTTGTGGTATTAGTTTAATGATACAAATGTGATTAGTATAAATTACGCGAGTTTAGAACGAATTATACACATATTTGAGAACATATACTAATCGGCTACATTTTGGAAGAAATAAAAATTGGGGTTTTGAAAAACATAAAGTTTTGGCTCTAGTGGTGAAATGGTGAAATTTATGCTTATTAGTTTATTTTAGATAGCTTATTGAAATATGCACTAGCTTATTGGTTTCGGCTTATTTGTTTTGGGTTTAATTTGGTCTCGACACAAAATGGGCCGAGCCCAACAACTTTCGGCCTAGTTTGACTTTTTGACCGAATTGCTTATTTAAGTGATTATTAGCTTATTTAATACTTAACGCGAAATATAACGTAACTAAAAAGGGTTAATTAGTTTTCGGACTAAAAATGGACTATTGGGCCCATTATGGCCTACTCGGCCCAATAAATATTTTGGGTGACAAAAATGAGTTTTGGAATATTTTTCGACCCTTTATAAATATTTTGACGTATTAAAACATTATATATCGATTAAAAACGCTTCGAACCCGTTTTGGCACTTTTGGCCTAATTTGGCTACAAAATGGACTTTTCGGCCCAATTTCATGATCTTTGACTTTTATTGACTTTTTGGAATATTTTGACTAAACGTTGAATTTTATTTCGCGACTTATAATTATTTTGGTAATAAACGTTAGTTAATTAAAAACCTAAGGAAATATATAGGGGTGAGATCGGGCCGGAACCGATCCGTCCGACCCGTCCCGACGAAGCCCGATCCCGATTGTGGCCGAAATCCTAAACCGACTCCCGATCCCGATTGTGTTCGGTTAGTCGGTATCGGAATCGGTCGGTATCGGTTAGTCGGTATCGGTCGGATTAGCTTGTTATTGATCGGAATCATCCCGTCCCGACCCGTCCCGTCCCGACCCGACTCCCGATTTCGCCGGAATTGCAAACCGACTCCCGAACCGTTTGATAGTTGGGATCGGAATCGGGCCGGCGGTTTGGTCGGGATCGGGCCGGAAAACGGGCGGCCGGCGGTTTTGCTCACCCCTAAGGAAATATATATTTTTGACCTAAATATATACTTACGGACTAGTTTTGCAAATATTGTTAACGAAAGGGACTATTTGAGTAAATTGCAACATTTGGGAAAAATGAAAAAGTTGAATAAACGAACGGGTCAAGCCCGATTTTTCTAAAATTACAACACTTAGAATATTTTCGGATAAAAACCGACTAAAGGACGAAATATGCTATTTTTATTATTAAAAATATTAATTTTTCCAAATTAATATTTTTAAACTTCTTAAGACTTATAAATATATTTTTATATATTTATACATTTACTCTTTATTTCATTTTCCTAAATTAAATACATTTAATTTCCTTTTATAATTATCACTATATTATAAATAATTATAATATTTATAATATAATATTACCCAACCATCACCATTATTATTATATTGATTTTTCAATATCTATTTAATTAATTATAAACCCTAATTAATTAAACACTTAACTATTATATTTTATTTAATATATATATATATATATATATATATATATATATATATATATATATATATATATATATATATATATATATATATATCTTAACTAGTTATAATGTAAAAATGGTCAAGTGAAAAGTGGAAAACTGAAATTTCAGTCAATGCCCATTTTGCCCTTGTCAATGAATGAAAATCGAAACCTTGAACGTCAATGGAGTGAGAAAACTTAAAACATGGTGAAAGTAAGTGTGAAAACCAAAAAATGGAAACTATTCTATCGGAAAAATGGAAACTATTGTATTCATCTCTTTTTTGAGTTTTTGTTACACGCCTGTATATAGATAAGTTTGTTGACTTGTATTCATGACAATAAAGGAAACATGTTATAATGATATACGTACACTACTTTAGGAAACGATTTCTATTACGCTAATTGGAAAGTATATTGTTGGAATACACGAATTACATATAATGGGTTGAAACTGAAACTGTATGTTTAAGAGTTGACTTCTTAACATAGGTAATATATTTAATGATTTGTGAAACTGTATGTATGATTTGTGATTCGTATATATGTATCATTTCTTATTAAAAGAAAAGAAGAATTTTTATATTTAATACTTTCTAAAACAATTATCATATTCCTTACTATTTAAACATCATGATCCTCATGCATATTCTCTTCTTGTTATCGATATATGCAGGTTCCTTTTTTTTTTTTCCTTTCATCTAACCTTCTCACTTGCATGCACATACATGCATATGCACATTTTGTTTATGTACATATTTGTGTTGGATAGTATTATCAATCACTTGCAAGTTTAACAGTGTTCTATCTTTGTTTTCAGAATAATTTTGTCTCGCCTGGTGGCTCAGTGCATATTGATGTCGGCGTAGCTATTATTCATTTGTTCCCAACGTTATTAAGGTAGTGGAGGTTGCTAGGCATGATTTTGTGTCGCATGGTGGCGCAGTGCACATTGATGTCGGCGTCTTTCAAACTCCAACGTGAAACAATATTTTTGACTCATATTTACCTCTACAGTACTGTACATTTATTCTTAATTACCGAATATGTAACAACTTTATATCGTTCTAAGTTTAAGATATGTAGAGTTTCCACATTTTAACTTTTGTATAGGTGGAGTGGGAAGTATGAGGATTCAGTGTATGCGTGATGAGAAGGGATGACATTCTCATGAAGCTTGTATAATCATAGGTTTTAGTGAAAACTACACTAATACAACTCTCATAACAACTCCTGCATGCTAACCACATACCCACTATAAGAGTTACAAAACACTCATTAAACGCCTTTTGGATCTATTTATATACCGTATGGGTTAGAAAGTTCTTCATCTGAATACTTTATCCATATAATTTGTCAATCAAAACTCTATGGTCACCATTTTAAATACTGCAATTTTTTCCTATGAATTTAGTTGACTTATCGAGTTTTGTTACTCTCACATTTTATAGTGGCAAGTATATACACAACATTTTCGACTCATTTTTAGCCTTTTACATATGTGGTACAAACTTAAGTTATTCTTATAGCCTTTTGTAGATGGTATTCGTTACAGCCATCTAACAAAAAAAAAACCCCAATAACATTACCAATTTAACTTATTCCTATTAGATAAATAAAATATGAAAAAGTTACAAGTTCTCATGGTAAACTTTTACTAATTTGTTACCGAGTAAACTGCAAAACACATCCCTGTGGTTTACACCTTTTGGCACTTTACATCCCTGTCAGAAACTATTGCCAATATACATCCCCCGTTAGGCAAACGTTTGCCACATTACATCCCTGAGGACTAACGACGCAAATATTTTTTCGTTAAGTGCTAATGGGAGTCTAATGGAGGGTTATTTTGGTCTTTTTACCTATAAGAGGGATGTATTTTACAGATAACTTTTCCTACTTTATGACGGATGTATTTTGCAAATAACTTTTATACTTTAGTTTTATTATTATTATTATTATTATTATTATTATTATTATTATTATTATTATTATTATTATTATTATTATTATTATTATTATTATTATTATTATTATTATTATTATTATTATTATCGTTTTCAACCATTTTTATCTGTGCTCGTCCTTTTTTTTACATTTTTATCCGTTTTTTACGTTTTTGTTCGTATTTTTTACGTTTTTGTCCGTATTTTTTTACGTTTTAGTCTATTTCTATACTTTTCTTACGTTTCGTCCGTTTTTCTTACGTTTTTTTTTCCGTTTTCTTACGTTTTCGTCCGTTATTCTTACATTTTTTCCGTTTTCATACGTTTTTGTCCGTTTTTATACGTTTTCGCCCGTTTTCATTCTTTTTTATACGTTTTCGTCCGTTTTTCTTATATTTTTGTCCGTTTTATCCGTTTTGGTTCATTTTTCTTACGTTTTTTTCCATTTTCCTATGTTTTATCCGTTTTTTTTCCCATTTTTTTGGTCCGAATTTAAAAAATAAAAAATTAAAAAATTAAAAAAGTTAAAAAATTAAAAAAGTTCAAAATTTTTGTCAAAATTTTTTTGACAAATTCGGACAAAATAATTAAAAAAAAAAGTTCAAAACTTTTTTGACAAATTCGGAAAAAAAAAATTATAAAAAAAAGTTCAAAATTTTTGTCAAAATGTTTTTGACAAATTCGGACAAAAAAATTAAAAAAAAAAAAAAAGTTCAAATTTTTTGTCAATTTCTTTTTGAAAAATTCGGAAAAAATAATTAAAAAAAAAAAGTTCAAAATTTTGTCAAAATTTTTTTGACAAATTCGGACAAAAAAATTAAAAAAAAAGGTTCAAAATTTTTGTCAAATTTTTTTTGACAAATTCGGAAAAAAAAAAAAGTTCAAAATTTTTGTCAAATTTTTTTCACAAATTCGGACAAAAAAATTAAAAAAAAAAAAGTTCAAAATTTTTGTCAAATTTTTTTTTGACAAATTCGGAAAAAAAAATTAAAAAAAAAGTTCAAATTTTTTTGACAAATTCGGACAAAAAAATTAAAAAAAAAAAAGTTCAAAATTTTTGTCAATTTCTTTTTGACAAATTCGGAAAAAATAATTAAAAAAAAAGTTCAAAATTTTTGTCAAATTTTTTTGACAAATTCGGACAAAAAATTAAAAAAAAAGTTTCAAATTTTTTTTGACAAATTCGGAAAAAAAAAAAAAAAAGTTCAAAATTTTTGTCAAAATTTTTTTGACAAATTCGGACAAAAAAACTTTAAAAAAAAAAAGTTCAAAATTTTTGTCAATTTTTTTTGACAAATTCGGAAAAAAAAATTAAAAAAAAAAAGTTCAAAATTTTTGTCAAAATTTTTTTGACAAATTCGGACAAAAAAATTAAAAAAAAAAATGTTCAAAATTTTTGTCAAATTTTTTTTGACAAATTCGGAAAAAAAAAAAAAGTTCAAAATTTTTGTCAAAATTTGTTTGACAAATTCGGACAAAAAAAATTTTAAAAAAAAGTTCAAAATTTTTGTCAAATTTTTTTTGACAAATTCGGAAAAAAAAAAAATTAAAAAAAAAGTTCAAAACTTTTTCCGATTTTTTTTGTCCGAATTAAAAAAAAAAAAAGTTCAAAATTTTTGTCATTTTTTTTTATTTTTTATTTTTAAATTCGGACAAAAAAAAATGGGGAAAAAAAAACGGAATAAAAACTTAGGAAAACGGAAAAAAAGGTAAGAAAAATGAACCAAAACAGAATAAAACGGACAAAAATATAAGAAAAACGGAACAAAAAAAGAGAAAAGAAAAAGGATGAAAACGTTAAATATAAAAATATGAAAACGGGCAAAAAAGTAAAATAACGGACAAAACGTATGAAAACGAAAAAATGTAAGAATAACGACGAAAACGTAAGAAAAGACGAAACGTAAAAAGTATAGAAATAGACTAGAACGTAAAAAAAGACGGACAAAAACGTAAAAGATACGGACAAAAACATAAAAAAAGGTACGAAAAAGTAGAAAAACGGACTAGAACGTAAAAAACGGATAAAAATGTAAAAAAAGGGACCACCACAGATAAAAATGGTTGAAAACGTAAGATAGCGTAAAATAATAATACTCCCTCCGTCCCTATTAAGTGTCCACTTTTCAAATGCACCAAGTTTTAGGAAGTGGGGCCAACTACACTCTCCACAATCAAATATCACTATTACCACTAAGTCTCTTCTCATTGGTTGAAATATTCCCTGGACATTTAATTTGGGACATCCAAGATTCCATTATGGACACTTATATGGGACGGAGGAGTAATAATAATAATAATAATAATAATAATAATAATAATAATAATAATAATAATAAAACTAAAGTATAAAAGTTATTTGCTAGATACATCCCTCTTAAAGTAGAAAAAGTTATCTGCAAAATACATCCCTCTTATAGGTAAAAAGACCAAAATAACCCTCCATTAGACTCCCGTTAGCACTTAAAGAAAAAATATTTGCGTCGTTAGTCCTCAGGGATGTAATGTGGCAAACGTTTGCCTAACGGGGGATGTATATTGCCAATAGTTTCTGACAGGGATGTAAAGTGCCAAAAGATGTAAACCACAGGGATGTATTTTGCAGTTTACTCTATGTTACCACTAGCAAAAAAAAATATATTTGAAAAAGATACAAACTTTCATAGTTTTTAAAATAAAAAAACAATCCATATACTTGCACTATAATGCATATCCATTACTTTTAAAGAGTTTATATATAATGCCAGCTCGTATCTTTGCCATAGGGTGCATGCACGCTTACTTGCCATTTATTTTTGAAACCATATGATAGATTAAAATGTTAGCTATATTAGAATTTGACTATAAATATTACATTTAAGATTATCTACGGGTATCCTACTTCATATCAAAAGTTGTGAACACAAACCAAAAAAACTAAACATACACACACAAAAACGACGTGCGCGAACACACGAACAACTATTACCTTAAAAACACATAAATGTTTATGGAAATTTGTTTGTTAACATTGTATCAACTAACTTAGGAGAACAAGCACAATACATGTTAAATTTTCACGAAAACAATTGCAACTAAATAAGTTTAGATAATAACATCAAAAAGTAAAAAACTTTTAACGCTAATCGTGAATTTATCGACACATGAAGATTTGACTATAACCCAATACCAAAAATGGTAAAATTGTCTCTGAAAATCATGTCATCGTCACTTTACACGATTAGTCTATTATTACATATCAATCTGTGGAAACCGTAGAGGGGGGGGGGTGAATACGTTTTCATTTAAAAACTTAAAACTTTTTGTATCAATTACCCGATCAAGTGTGACGTAATATGAAGAGTGTCAACTAAGGTCATATAACATCTAGAGATGATTATATTAAACTACAACACAAGCACAATCAAACCATGACACTTACTTAATCAACTTAACATAAGCAAGTAGCCACACAACATAGACGCAATGCAAATATAAATATAAAGCGATAAAGAATGAAATGAAAGTAAAGAGATAAGTAAGAAGGTGCAAACCGGACACGTTGATTTATAGTGGTTCGGTCACGAAGCTCCTCTTCGCCCTACTCCACTCCCCGAGTACCCAACTCGAGAGTTACTTCACTAATCAACAAACTCCCTTCAGGCGGAGAAAACCGTACACGTCGCTTAACTTGTTTTTCGACACTAAGCTAGATGTCGAGTGCTAATCTTAGCTAGCACCAATCTACACGTCGCTTATCCTATTTCCAACACTAAGCTAGATGTCGAGTGCTAATCTTAGCTAGCACCAATCTACCACGATCTACCCTTGATCCACATGATCAATCACACAAGCCCAATGGCTTCAAGAGATCTCCAAGATCTCGGCAAGATCACAATGATCTACTCCTACTTGACTCGATCTACCCGATCTACCCTTGATCCACTTGATCAATCACACAAGCCATCTTCACTATCTCTTAAGATCACAATGATCTTGACTCACTCTCTCACAAAAGAAAAATAATCTTAATGTATGCTATGATACAACAAGTGTGTAACAAATGTTACAACAACCTAACAACTACTACAATTCTTGTATCTTCTTGGATACCTTGAGTTCTTCTCTTGCAAATGAAGAGGTATGACAACACTATGTATCTACTTGGATACTTTGTGTTCTTCTCTTCCTAGTGAAGAGGAATGAAGAGGATCACTTGGTGGGATGAAATGATCACTCTTAAACAAACTAAGACTCTCTAAATGATCAAAAAAAGTCATCTACGTGAGGAGGGATTAGACCAGAGAAAAATGACTGGAAAAATCAAATTGGAAGTGTGAAATGGTCCACTATTTATAGGCAAGGGAAAAACTAGCCGTTACAGACCCACGGCTCCACTAATTGTCAGACGGCTCCACTAAATTTAGTGGAGCCGTCGGTACTTTAGTGGTACCGTGGACGCTCCTTCGTTTGTCTTTAGTGGGGAAGGTTTATTTGGGAATGTTGGAGCTGTTTTGGGGGGAAAATTGACTGTTGGGATTTTTAAACTTATTTTTCAAAATAAAACATTTCTTTTTAACTCAAAAATAATTTGTAAAATATATTTTTGAATTTTTTTTTGTCACATTAAAAATGTGAAGTTTAGAAAAATATAATTCTTTGATCATTTATCAAGTAGTAGATTTGTTTGTCCATACCATGAGTGATTTACGTCGGGATGGAAATCTACGACTTCGTTGAAGCATACTTGAGACGTCGGGAGGTGTTGATGTAAGTATGCATTGATGATTTGTGTTTACAAGTAACTTGCACATTTTACGTTATGTATTACAAGTTACATGTTTGTCATTATTAAAACCGAAGAAATCGTTTAGTTTAAATATCGTAATATTTGCACTAACACAATCGATAAATTTGACTTAAAACATTCAGAAAAAAACACGTACACATAATGGATCCTACTAGATTTTGTTTAAAAGTATACATAATCGCCGTTATGCAACCATGTCATCAGTAAAACGATTCTATGGGAAGAATTCATGATGCCACTAATACGATTTATCGAAAGAAAACATCCATCGCTTAAACTTTGTCGAAAACCAGACACCGCTGCCGCTAGGCGCGGATACTCGTCTAGTATGTATATATATATATATATATATATATATATATATATATATATATATATATATATATATATATATATATATATATATATTCCTTTCATATTTTCTGACGACGAGTACTAAGCACGGATGTTTCCGTCACACGTATTTTCACCATACACTTTCACCATGAGCCATCACCAAAGAGTCTTTTACGATAAACCACTTTTGGAAATGTACCATACCACACAGCAAGCAAGAAATACACGAATATTGCGCTAACACTTACCATACTGATCTAGGTTGCGTGTCGGAGCGGTTGCACTGTGTTATTTGTTGACTAGCTGATTGCTATTGTTAAGGTGAGTTTATAGCCCCATTTTTATACGAATTGTTTTATAAACCTTAGGGTGAGAAACATGCAAAACTGTTTTCATGGACCAAATTGAATTTTGTTTTTACACACTAGTATGCGGATAACCTAAGTATGTTTGAATCTCATTGCGCCCACTATCATCAGCCATCAATTCCTGTTTGGAAGCGCATATGATATAAATAGATCTATTGGGGGTGACTCCCCCGTTCGGTTGACTCGGTAAGTCAACGCGAACGTATACCATGTCGGATTTTTGCCGAGTGTCTGGGGATTAACACTCGCGGGCACCCTTGTTTTCTATGCTGTTTGGCATATTGTTTGTCTAGTTTCGATTGGATGAGCTTAGTGTTAGCATGCAGTTAGTGTGTGTTTGCTGAGTTATTTGCTATGGTCCAAATCAGGGGTTGAATTGTTTTATCGGTTTTTAGTTAGTTATAAAACTTTACTTGTGAAAAACTTTGATTCGATTCTTTTGTGAAATCAATCAACACTAATATGAACACTAAGTTAAACTATCTAACATAAACAATAAATATAACGAAATGAGATGGAAAGATCAAACCGAGACAACGAGATTTATGGGTCGTTTTGAAGACGGAACTACTATAAATCTCGTTGTCTCGGTTTGATCTTTCCATCTCATTTCTTTATATTTATTGTTTATGTTAGATAGTATAGCTTAGTGTTCATATTGGTGTTGATTGATTTCACAAAAGAATCGAATCAAAGTTTTTCACAAGTAAAGTTTTATAACTAACTAAAAACCGGTAAAACTATTCAACGCCCCTTCCAGTTTTCCACAATTGGTATCAGAGCCACGTCAGGCAAGTTTTTAAAATAAATTGTATTTTAAAACTTGAATCGATCAATGGATTCCGACAAATATCAAGAAGGGCAATTTATGCAAAGACCACCACTTTTTGAAACCGATTGTTTTATATATTGGAAAACAAGATTCGAAACGTATGTGAAATCAAAAGACATTGATCTTTGGCATGTTATTACTGAGGGTGACTTTCAACCGATTGAAAAGAATCCGGAAACAAAAAGGGATGAAATAGTTCCCTATAATAAACAAAGTGATAATCTTAAACGAAAACTAATAAAAAATGATGAGGCTAAAATGATGATTTACAATGCTTTGCCGAAAAAAAAATTTGAAAGAATTTTTATGTGTAACACGGCAAAAGAAATTTGGAAAACTTTGTTAGTCACTCATCAAGGTAATAATCAAGTCAAAGAGAACAAGATAGATCTTCTTGTGCAACAATATAAACAATTTTCCATTCCGGAAGATGAATCTATTGATAATGCCTTTGCTAGATTTAATACTATTATTACTAGTCTTAAAGCTCTCGATGAAGGTTATTCTAGCAAGAACTATGTTAGGAAGTTTCTTAGGGCTCTACATCCCAAATGGAGAGCAAAGGTCACCGCCATTGAAGAGTTAAAGAACTTGGCGACATTATCACTCGATGAACTAATTGGAAACTTGAAAGTTCAAGAAATGATAATCAAGAAAGACTCCGACATAGTTAAAGGCAAAAGTGAGAAAGTTAGATCTCTAGCATTGAAAGCCAAAAAGGAGTCTAGTGATGAGGAAAGTTCGGATTCCGATAGTGAAGACGAAGAGTATGCATTAGCGGTTAGAGATTTTAAGAAGTTCTTTAGGAGAAGAGGTAGATTTGTTAGACAACCTCGTGATGAAAAGAAGTTCCAAAAGAACCGAGATGAGAACAAAGGAAAGAGTGATAGGAAATGCTTTAGATGCGGAGATCCTAATCATCTCATCGGATAATGTCCTAAACCACCGAGAACCAACAACCAAAGAGCTTTCGTAGGAGGCTCTTGGAGTGATAGCGGTGAAGAAGAAGAGAAGAAGCCCAACGACGAAACATGTCTTATGGCTCAAGCTTCAAATGAGATACATTCCGACTCTTCTTACTATAGTGATGATAATTCGTCAATAGATGACAATATACTATATTATGAATATAATAAACTATGTGAAGTAAGTTCTAAAATCATAACTAGAAACAAAACACTAAAAGTAACATTGCATGAACTCGAAGTGCAAATTTTAGAACTAAAAGACCAAGTAAAAAGACTTGAGAAAAATAAAGAAATAGATATTGGATGTAGGTCATGCATATGTCTTCGAGTAGAGAATGAAAAACTCAAAGAAAATGCCATTAAAATCATTAAGTTTGAAAAAGGAACAAAGGTACTAAATGACATGCTTGATAACGTTAGGTATAGTGAACATGCTGGAGCGGGCTTAGGATTTGACCCAAATAAAGCTTCTACAAATGAAACTAAACAAGTAAAATTTGTAAAATCTGGAGAATCTGGAATAGTAGAGGACGACACCATTAATGATGGGAACGGCACCACTAAATTTAGTGGTACCGTCAGCTGCTAAAGTCAGAACAGGGTCGATTTTAAAAAATAACTTAAGTCTTAAACCGAGTCACATTGTAGTTAATAATGTTGAAGTACCTAGTGTGAGAAACTTATTTTAGACCGAATTACATCTACTAAAATAAGTTACGTGATCGTTTATGGGCTCAAGGTTGTTAAGCCTTTATCTAGGATTAACTATGACAAGTATGATGATAATATTGGCGGAATATTCAAATGAAAGAAACATTATTATCACAACAAGGTTTTGCCAAACTTTATCTTTTGTTATAAAATCAGCCCCAATACTACTTGATCAATAGCAGTACGATTACACTCTAATCAGGGATCAAAGATCCTTGAGGCTAAACAAACATAACAACATCAGACCACATGTCTGATGTTCCCACACACACTCACTATTTGATGTTTTACATTTTAACATATTTCTGTGTTTAAATTCTAAGCATACTAAACACTTGTAAAACATATTTTTATCTAAGGGGTAAGATCTCCTTTTATAGTCCAAGGAGACCTTTTACAATATGATAAGACTTTGTCTACTACTTGCTTGTTATGTGTCAGTCATTAAGATACAACATGTATCTTGTTTTACAACTTTGTTGACTGAACAAATATCTAGATATTATCTAAGGATAATATCTTCTTCATCCTTATCCATCCAGCAGCAGTATGACTCACTGATCAGCAGCAGCTTCATTTGTACTAGCAGCAGTATCAGATACACTACCAGCAGGAACAGATACACTACCAGCAGAAACAGATACACTACCAGCAGTATCATTTTATGCCTAGCAGCAGAATCTACTTAGCGTATTTTGCTTATCATTTCAGTATTTCTTCATGTTTCATTCTTCTTGTTCTATGATCATCAAATCTATGAAAATATAATTCCCAACAATCTTCCCCTATTTGATGATTACAAAACAAACACGTTCTTGTACGAATTTCCCTAGACGAAGTAGAGAAATTGAGATAATTAAATCTCACCATGAATGAAACCATACTGTCTTCCCCTTAATCTA
Source organism: Artemisia tridentata subsp. tridentata (assembly GCA_021014915.2). Classification (NCBI taxonomy): domain Eukaryota; kingdom Viridiplantae; phylum Streptophyta; class Magnoliopsida; order Asterales; family Asteraceae; genus Artemisia; species Artemisia tridentata. The sequence goes on from CP139503.1 coordinate 206,499,613, forward strand.
TGCTATCCACCACATCTCTTCCCCTTTTTGTTATCAACAAATAGAAAAAGTATACAAATATGATCTTTACAACTACAAACTAATACTACACATCCAATCTATCCTTCTAATATCTCAAATTACCCTCCATTAAGCTTTCCGCACTAAAAATAAACTTGAGACAGTAAAATTTTAAACCATCAGTAGCAATACTAATCAACAATAATAAGAATCAATAACTTTCCCTTGTGGTGATGCATAAGTATAATAAATGGTTAAACACTTGAACATTTAAGCTTCCCCTGAAACCCATATGTTAACCATTCGAATCTCCAATTCTGTAGGCTTTAATGACTGATGAAGAAAAACCAACAATTACTAACTTGATGATGAAACAGAATAAACCAACCTTGTGTCTTATGTCTTGTAATAAAATTGACTTTGAACTTATACTAACACAATATAAGTAGACCGAAATCTCTTGATAAAATCCTCATCTTCAATGAGACACTGAGCACTACAAAGTAACTCCTTTAAGTGATAGTTAACTAGGTCTTCGTCCATCCATCCCTTGACCTATAAAAACTAGATTTAACAAGTCTTTGTCAAACTTCTTGGAGCACAAACAAATTATCTTCTTACAAAAAGGTGTGATAAAACACCTTAGATATAATAAAACACAACTTTGAAAAATTCTACTTCATCTTCAAATAAGCAACAAATAATCTTTTTCACCAATAATAAATTGATAAACAATCCTTTAATCTTTTAAGAACATAACCCAACTCTCTTCCCTCTGAGTGAGTGTTCTTCCCCTTTGTGTGTGTAAACCAAGAAAGAAAAACCAAAAATTCGACCATACCTCAACTGTTTCTGCAGCAGTTTTCAACGATGCATATCTTGTAACCTAAGGCTCAGATTGAAGATCCCTCCGGTGAGAATCTACCTTGATATACCAAGAACCTCCAGTAAAAATTTCAGCTCGATCCAACGGTTAACGAAGGAGTTATCGCCTTTTGAAAACAGCCCTGCAGTGAGTTACGAAAATACGAACCAGATCCGAATTTTTCTTCTTTCTTTAGCTAAAACCTTTTCTTTTCCTAGATCCAGAGCCCCCCTCTCTGATACCAACTGTGGAAACTTATTTTAGACCGACTTACATCTACTAAAATAAGTTACGTGATCGTTTATGGGCTCAAGGTTGTTAAGCCTTTATCTAGGATTAACTATGACAAGTATGATGATAATATTGGCGGAATATTCAAATGAAAGAAACAATATTATCACAACAAGGTTTTGCCAAACTTTCTCTTTTGTTATAAAATCAGCCCCAATACTACTTGATCAATAGCAGTACGATTACACTCTAATCAGGGATCAAAGATCCTTGAGGCTAAACAAACATAACAACATCAGACCACATGTCTGATGTTCCCACACACACTCACTATTTGATGTTTTACATTTTAACATATTTCTGTGTTTAAATTCTAAGCATACTAAACACTTGTAAAACATATTTTTATCTAAGGGGTAAGATCTCCTTTTATAGTCCAAGGAGACCTTTTACAATATGATAAGACTTTGTCTACTACTTGCTTGTTATGTGTCAGTCATTAAGATACAACATGTATCTTGTTTTACAACTTTGTTGACTGAACAAATATCTAGATATTATCTAAGGATAATATCTTCTTCATCCTTATCCATCCAGCAGCAGTATGACTCACTGATCAGCAGCAGCTTCATTTGTACTAGCAGCAGTATCAGATACACTACCAGCAGGAACAGATACACTACCAGCAGAAACAGATACACTACCAGCAGTATCATTTTATGCCTAGCAGCAAAATCTACTTAGCGTATTTTGCTTATCATTTCAGTATTTCTTCATGTTTCATTCTTCTTGTTCTGTGATCATCAAATCTATGAAAATATAATTCCCAACACCTAGCACTGGTAAAAAGGAGGTCAAAAGATTTTACAAACTTTTGTCAACCCCCGTACTTGGATTTGTAAAACCCGATACTAGATCAAAGACTCCTCCACCTAGAAAAACAAATGTTCCTAAACCTTGGTCAAGAACTCCTCTACCGAGAGGTAACTTTAGAAGACAAAGTTATCCAAGTAACTATCCCGTAACTTGGAATAACCGTCAACAACAAAGTTACTTACCATGAAAAATTTGTGTTACGCCCCGTGAACGATTTGATCAAAAACTTTGACTTTTACACGGAAACGACCCAATTTTGACCTTCATTCCAAAACTCTTTTGACCATTAACAAAATCCTTAGACATATAGACCTTGAACTCATTTTTAAATGAGACTATACTCAAATACTTTTAAAATGACGGGTGGCACCCTAAAGTGCACTGTAACCTGTATTGTGCACTAAGGACCCCTAAAGTGCACTATGGACCCCTAAAGTGCACTATAACACTTTTAGTGCACTAAAGACCCCTAAAGTGCACTAAGGACCCCTAAAGTGCACTATAACACCTTCGGCGCACTATGGACCCCCAAAGTGCACTATAATCCCGTTTATGCACAACTTTCTCATAATGACCCGTACGCCTTTAAATACAAAAAGTCAACACTTTAGACCTATAAATAAACACATTTAATACACATTGAACTAAAATATACCATATACATTGTTCCCAAAATTCTTAACCCGTTTGACCCAAAACGGGTTAAAATGGACCTTGTCCCAAACACCCCTTTTTTCTGCATAACCCCTTTTGTGCACTTTTGACCCATTTTCCGAAAAACGGATTCTATAACATCACATAATACCAAAACTTCCAGAAATCATTAAGACATTATAAACATCAAATATATAAATAAACTTGGTCATAACGACCCGTGGAAACGTGCTTTACAAAGTAACGGGTATTATGCCAAAATACCCGTTTTGACCCATTTACACTACAAACCATCTTTACCAATTCATTTACCCACCAAACTTGACCATTATCATTACTTTAACATACAAGACATGTTTCATAAACACTTGACCCGTTCACAACCCAAAATGGGTACTTTTACACTTTTGCCAAACACCCCCTTAACTTTGACCCTAAACACATAAAGCATACTTGGACACATCGATTGACCACCAAATCGATAGGACAACCTTAACATACCATTTGCCACACGGCTACACTTTACTAACCAAGAAAAGACCAACGGGGGTACAAACTTTACACATGAGCTCGGTATTCTACCTAAGCTCCTAATCACATACTACCTTTGATCTTGCATAACCAAAACGTTAAATCATTATATCCAAGCCATCCATACAAGCATGCCAACCTACAAAACGGTTAGACAACTAAACCGTAAGCACAAAGGCTTAGTAAGTAAAACGATCATAACATACAATTATACTTCATTCCACATAAATAACATATACATAAACACGTACTTTCCGGGCTTACTACCCAAGTCTCATCTATCACATAACCTCAACATATTCCATAACATCAACTCTTCACATAAGCTACAATCATGGCATCACATAAGCATATTCCAAGTCCATATCACTTGTCATACAACATACATAACACATATATATTAGAAATTCATATAACCCATGTCATCATCATTTTACTTACCTTAGCTCCAAGCTAAGCACATCAAGCCAATATCATCATGATCATCAACATCATCATCACTATCATCCATCATCACCATCAATCTTCATAATTAACCATTATCATCAATCTTCTACAATTTACCAAGCCCTAATAACATAATAATCAATAACATAATTATGGGTTAACATAACCTATCAAACAAACCCATCTTCCTTTCTATATCATCATATGATCATATCTTGATCATATGATGATTACCCATTTATAATCATATCTTTAACCTCATAATTACTATAACCTCTTAATTTAGCTTAAAACCATCTTTTACCCAAATACCCAAATTAGGGTTCATAAACCCTAACTTCTCAATTCACCAATTAATTCAAGATAGGGATACTTACTTGTGTAGGATAACTATGATGATCATATTACTTGGATTGGAACCTTAATCCTTCATTAATTTATCATTAATTTGCACTTTGTTCTTCCCTCTCTTTTTCTTGAACCGTACCTCTACACACCTCTTGAATAAAATGGAAATGTCTAGATAATCTTGCATATTATAATTGGGTAGCAACTTTGGCCAATTGGCAAGATTGGTCCTTCTAGTCCTATTCCTTCTACTTTGGCCACAACTAACTTTATAACTTATTTACTACAATGGCACTTAAGCCCTTGAAGTCTAATTCCTTTTATTTGAGCCACATAATACTTTCCTTAACTATACAATATATTCATTGACCATTAGTTTGACTATCGGGTTTGACCACAATGTTACATTTGTTGACTGGCCAATCACATAAGGTCTTTGGTCCAATTTCATCTAGGGTGGGGTACAAGTTCCCGGGGAACGGGTGTAACAATTTGTCCTCCATTCCAACATCCAAATCAAATGCAAGAAATGCATGGGATGTTTAACACTAACAACTTTGGACCCATGAGATATTGGGGACCAAATGTTTGAGTTTCTGTCTTGCTAGATAGATATGCTTGAGAATCAACTTGGTGTCCGACGAATGAGTTATGATCTCATGACGGAAAATCAAAGTCTAGTCTCATCTTATTTAGCATACAATGAAGGTATGGTCACGTCTACTAGTTAAAAGGCAACATCTCAGGCTAAGGTACGCTTTCTCAAAACTCCCTTACTATTAGATATATTGAGCATGTAAAGTTCTTATAATCTAACTTAGTGAGTTAGTGAGTACTAACATAATGGACGTGAAAAGTGCATCCCTAAATGATTTTATCAACAAGGAGGTATATGTAGTACAACTTCCGGGATTTGTTGATCTATAAAAATCATATCATGTTTATAAACTCAAGAAATCACTCTATGATCCTAAACAAGCCTCCAAAGCTTGGTACGACATATTAAAGGCTTTCTTACTTAAAATATGAATATACCATGTAAATGGTTGATAACACTCTTTTCACAAAGAAACAAAATTCACTTCTCATCATTGTTCAAATATATGTCAACGACATTATATTGGGCTCAACTTGTCCAGAAATGTGCGACGATCGTTCTAAGATCATGCGTGACAAGTTTGAGATGAGCATGATGAGCGAATTAAGTTTCTTCCCTAGTCCTCATATAATACTATTTGAAGATAGTATCTTCTTAAATATATATATATATATATATATATATATATATATATATATATATATATATATATATATATATATATATATATATATATATATATTCTGAGCTTCATGTTACTCCTACCAAGAAACATGTCAGGTACAGGGCATCCCGATTGGATTAAATGGGATGACAGTTTCTCATTTCAAATCTGTAAAATCAGAATTTCGATCAAATCACACACCGCAGTATACTAGGTCTTCTAATTCGTTAAGAGGTTTATCTAAAAGATTCACAATATAACTAGGAAGACGTTTCAAATACCACACATGCATTACCGGATATGCGAGTTTGATGTAGCCCATTTGATATCTTCGTATCCGAGAATCAACAAACTCGACTCCGCATTGTTCACAAAATTGCGGGTCTTCTTTTTCATCTCCGATTACTCGATAATTTCCACAAGCACAAATTCCACTTTTTATAGGCCCAAAAATTCTTTCACAAAATAATCCATCTTTTTCTGGTTTATTGGTTTTGTAATGAAAGGTATAAGGTTTTGTCACCTCTCCAACTATCTCGCCATTAGGCAGGATTTTTTTGGACCAAGTACTTATTTGTTGAGGAGAAACTAATCCAATTCGGAGTTGTTGATGTGTATATCGATCGATCATAGAAGAAAACTTCTGCTTCATTTCGATTAAGCTTCCTTCCTATTAAGCTGTAAAGTCTTCTCAGATACAAGAAAATGATTCAGTTCCAGAGCTAAAGATCGTAGTTCTCGAACGAATAACCGAAAAGATTCTGGAGCATCCTCAGGAGTTGGTATTCTTCCTCCAAAGATTATAGTACCAAGTACTTCCTGGCGAGCTCTAATATGATCAGATTTATAAGTAAGCATCTCTTGTAAAATATAAGCAACACCAAACCCCTCTAAAGCCCAAACCTCCATTTCTCCTACCCGTTGTCCCCCTTTCTTGGCCCTTCCTTTAAGGGGTTGTTGTGTAAGACGTGAATAACGCCCACTAGAACGCCCATGGATTTTATCATCAACTTGATGAATTAATTTCAAGATATAAGGCTTTCATTCGTGAAGGTACTCAAGTGAAGATTCAAATATTTGTCCTACATTCATTCGTGAAGGTACTCCTAATGGGTTGAAGACCATATCAACGGGTCTTCCATCTTGCAAATAAGGCATATCTTGGCAAAATTTTTGAAATGATACCCTTATTTCCATGTCTTCCAGCTACTTTATCGCCTACTTTGATTTCACGTTTTATATATATATATTATATTATATATAATAATTATATAATATATAATAATATATATATAAGAAATTTAACTTAGAACATCTTAACTGATGAAAACGCCTATGTCCGCGGAGACAAATCTCACAAGAGACGATGAAGGTGAGTACGCGGATATCACTAAGTTTAGGGGCATGATAGGTAGTTTACTCTACCTAACGGCATGCAGGCCCGATATCATGCTAGTGTCTGCCCTTGTGCTCGCTTCTAAGAAGGATCCCAAAACCTCTTACCTTGAAGCGGTTAAGCGTATCTTCCGATACATTAAAGACACTATACACTTGGGATTATACTATCTCAAGGGGACCGGTGTAGAAACTATTGTCTATGCCAACTCTGATCATGCGGGAGATTATGTGGATCGAAAAAGTACGAGTAGCGTTTGTACCTTCATGGGTTGTTGTCAAACTTCTTGATTCTCCAAGAAACAAACGGCTCTTGCTATAACCATGACCGAAGCCGAATACGTAAGCGCCGGAAAGGCATGTCAACAAGCACTATGGATGAGACAAGCTCTAATCGACTGCGACATTCATCTCGATGACATTCCTATGAAGTGCGACAACAAGGGTGCAATTGACGTGACCAAGAACCCCGTGCAATGCTCGTGTACGAAACACATCGAAATACGTCATCACTTCCGTCGCGATAATGTCCAAAAATGAAACATTTATATCGAGAAAATTCCTCTACAAGACAACGTCGTCGATATCCTAACCAAACCTCTCAAACGAGAATCCTTTAACTATCTTTGTCTAGGTTTAGGAATGATGGAACACATTCCATGAATTTCACAATTCACATGTGTTCAAATACGTCCTTTAAATCCCTCTTATGACTACTTAAATATTTCACTGGAAATATTGAAATCATCCCTTATGTCTCATCTCATGACTTTTTAAATATTTCACTGGAAATATTAAAGTCATACCTCGTATCGCTCTAATAACTGTAACACCCCGTGCCCGCTTACTTCAAAAACTTTGACTTTTTACGCGGAAACGCTTGAACCAAAACTGACCCGCTGTACTCTTTCATAAACTGAAAAAAATGCATACACATTCAGCCCTTGAGGCTATTTTTAAATGAAAGTACATTCAATTACCTTCGAAATGATAGGTAGTACGAGTCATTTCGACTTACGGATTAAAAAATATGAATTTTTGAAAACTGCCAAAAATCTGCACAATCTGCCCAGAAATCTGGACAGCCTGCTGTCCCGAAAATACTTTCAAAATCCCCGGCCGGAAACCCGACCTCCCGAACTCGAAACTCAACCAAACTTTCCAGATTTATTTGGTATATGAATGGGCTCATTTTCATGCTAAAACATTTATCTTACGACACCCCGAAGGGGTACTTTACAAGTGAGACGGGTTATGCAAAATAACCCGTTTTGACCCATTTTCACAACAAACCACTTATACCACTTTCGTTTTACACCAAACTTTCCAGAAATCATTCATTTAACATATCAAACATGTTCCGATAACACTTGACCCGTTTACTACTCAAAATGGGTACGTTTACACTCAAACCAAACGCCCCTTTAACTTGAACCATAAACACATAAACTACACTTTGACACACCATTTGACTACCAAATCGTGTGAGCGACCTTAACATACAACTTGCCATACGGCTACACTTTACCAACTCATAAAAGACCAACGGGGGTACAAACTTACACATGAGCCCGGTATTCTACCTAAGCTCCTAAACACATATTACCTTAAATCTTGCATAACCAAAACCTTAATCCACATATCCAAGCCATCCATAATAACATGCCAACCTACAAAATGGTTAGACAACTAAACCATAAGCACAAAGGCTTAGTAAGTAAAACGACCATAACATATAATTATACTTCAATCTACATAAGCATCATATACATAAACACTTACTTCATGGCTTACATACTCAAGTATCATCTAGCACATAACATCAACATATTCCATAGCATCATCTCATCTCATAAGCCATAAACATGGCATCACATAAGCATAACACAAGTTCACATCACTTGTCGTACAACATACATAACACATATGTTAGAAATCCATATAACACATGTTACCATCATTTTACTTACCTTAATCCAAGCTAAACATATCAAGAACATCATCATCTTCATCCTTTATCATCACCATCATCATCATCATCACTACTTCCTAAACCATAATCATCATCGAGACTCATTAACACAATATATCATAATCAAGGGTTATAAAACCCATCTAAGCTTACCCAACATCATCTCTATATCATCATATGATCATATCAATATCATATGATGAAAACCCACTTAACCTATTAACCTTTACCGTAATAATCATCATAATAGGCATAATACTTACTTGAGAAATCATTGCTAGTGAAGGCTATGAGCATTAAACCTTCATCTTCTTCACCTTTGGACATCATCTAACCTTCCCTCTCTTTTCTCCTTCCTCAGAACCGAACCTCCCAGAAGACTCAAGAATAATATGGAAAAGTCTACAACTTTCCTGGATATATTAGCTACACAAGTTTGGGTCATTGGCAAGAATGACCCCTCAAGTCTCTTTTCTTCTATTTTGGCCACAACTAACTTTATAACACATTTACAACTTAACAACTTTAGCCCCTTGAGTCTATGCATCATATTTCTATAACCTTCCAACACATTCTTTAACTATCACTTTGATTATTGGGTTTGACTAAAACGTTACATTCGATGACTAGCCAATCACATTGGGCCATAATCTATTTTCATCTTGGGTGGGGTCCCAAAACCCGGGAAACGGGTCTAACAATAACTACCTATGTATTTCCTCGGAAATATTAAAGTCATCTCTTATCGTCTGGTCTAGTCGTTTTCATTAAAAGAGTTTATTAGGTATAAACTCTCTCCTCGCATCAAAAAGTCTTACTAATTAAGTAAGATTTATTCGTCAAAAATCAAAATGGGACAAAAATCAGTCTCAGCAGTGCACAGCACCACTAAAGTGGCACGGCATCACTAAATTTAGTGGTAACGTGGTACCGTGCATCTGATACTCCCCGTTTTCTTCCTTTTTCCCTCTGTTTACTTATTCAAAACAAAACACCAACTTCCCCTTTTGCTGTCAAAACAGAATATCACACCCTAATCCAATTGCACTCTTGTCAATCAAGATCGAGGCATTGCATTTAAAGATTATCAATCACTACATCTTACCCAACATCAATTGTAAGTAAATTAACTTTAATTTCTTTCTAATTTGTGTCTAGGGTTTGTTCATATATATAAAATCGAATTGGGGCTTTTCAATTTTGACTGAATTTTTATGCAATTAGGACTAGGATTAGACAATGTATAACTTACATGATTCCCTAAACATATAATTTGCATAAACTCACTCATACTATATACTTTAGTCCGAATTTTACTATTTAAATCGGAATTAGATTAAATATTTTTAGTGGAATTATGTCTAGGATACTTAAAATTGGATTAGGAGTTATTAACATTCAATCTTTTCAAATTTAAGATTTTTGGCGCCGAATTGTCGCATTTGCCAAACACCCCAATTCCATAGTTTTCGAAAAATTTCACACAACTAGGATCATGAAACATTTTTCGTGCATTGTTGATGCAAACTAAAAACGTTTTCGCATGCATAAATGATCTCACAAATATTGATCGAATTACATAACTAGTATGTATTCTTAGACATATTTGTTTGAGCAAAAGTGAAGTTAGGAGTGTTTGGGTAATCTCATTATTTTTGTTTTAGAGTCGAGATTACCGCACCTCCCCATTGTTTGCATATAGGCATACACACTAGAGATGTGATCATCAATAATACAAAAGTTAACACATATATACTCATATATTTTTGTAGGTAACAATGCCTCGTAAAGATTACCAAGACACCAAATCCTACATCCCTTCACTAATCGATGACCCAAACATTCCTGATGAGCGAAAAGCTTATCTACAAAAAGTCCAACATTGATACATACACGAAGGTCGTGTAGTCGATGCTTACTTTGCTCCTTTGGATGGCATAAATGTATGCTTTTCAACAATCGACTTTCATTGTTTGTATAAGTTAAATGATCAAATTTGTCCTCGTTTCATCCTTGAGTTCTATAGTCGTGTTCGTATCTTCTATGATCTTGAAGGTAATGTCTTCCTAGATTTCTGGATTCGAAATCAAAATATCATTTTGTCCATCACCGAGTTTGGTGACATTCTGGGTGTTCCTTCCTATGGTCAATGTGCCTACACAGAAGACCATTCCTTAGAGTCCCTTTACTATCATCTTGAAAGTGAAGGTCCATATCTAACCGAAATTCCCGATCCTCAAACCATAAAGCACCATGTTTAAATCCCTCGTGTCGCCAACACGTACCAAAAATGTGATGGTTCAATAGTCCACCTCGACCCAAACCGAATCTATCTTAAAAATTGGGAACTCCTTCTTCGTGAGAATGTCTTGTCTCTTGCGGGTAACCGGGACCATGTTCCGGAAAGTCTAGCCCACATGCTCTATTGCCTTAGTAACGAGGAGCCATACAACCTCGCATACTATATGGCAAAAAGAATGGCTAACATTCATAGTCGGTCGGATAAGCTCATGCCATACGGTATGTTGCTTACTCGTCTCTTTCGTTGGGTCATGGCTAATTACCCACACCTCGAAAACGTCGACTACTTCCTTGTTGATCCCATTATGAAACCCTTTGGTGGACCGCAACGTCGCACAAAGCAACGTAGTGACAAAGGGTCTAAACGTGGTTGTAAATCCACTTCCGATGCTACTTTCTCTTCCTCCTCCTTCCTTCATGGATCATCATCTCAACCTATGGATGAGGTTGATTTTGAAATGAAGGAAGAAGGAACCTCTCGTGCTCGTACTCCTTCACCCGACACATACATTCGCAATCTTGACACATCAACCTTCACACCAACAACCGACTTTCCTTACAACAACACCAACTTAAGTGGGGTAATGCGAAGGCAAACGACGATGTACAATCGACAAGTGTCAATGCACGAGCAAACCATCGGGGGTTCAAGTCAATTGGGAAGGCACTCAAGGGCATCGGCAATAAGATCAAGAAGTTGGGGAGAACGAGAGATTGAACAATGCTTTAAACTAATACTTAATTAGTATTATTAACTCAAGTATTATTAAACTATCTCTCATGAGGTATTGGCTACGGCCATTTGACATTAACAAACTTGGCTTAACCATAACTTAGGATTATTATCTTGGCATTGGTTGCTTCGAGTATTTAATGAAGCTTAATTCTTGGTCATATTTAGCTTATGAGCTTTATTTAGTTCTTATCTTTCATTTTATCTTTTTTTTTTTTTTTTTCTTTTTTTTTTTTTTTTTTTTTTTTACATTTTTTTTCTTGCATGATCATATTACTTGCTAGATTGCAGGCTTAATAGTAGCCTAAATTTAGATAATCACATGTTTTTGTTTGTTGCTAGTTGTGGCTATTGTTATGAAATCTATGTGATTATTCTTTAGTGAATTTAGGAAATAGGATTTGCTGCAAATAGTGCCCCTAGAATTACCCATTTAGGTAGCCTAAATCCTGCAGAACTGAAAAAAAACGTCACCAGCAGGTCACGACACCACTAAATAGGGCACGGTACCACTAAATTTAGTGGTACCGTGGGTGATTTAGTGGTACCGTCCCCTGGGAATACGTTTTTAACTGTTTGCTTTCACTTTTTGATTTCTTTTCCCTTAGAATCTGCCAACATTAGCTGATTTCAACACTCCCAATTCCCTAAACTCATCACCCTATAATCCATGCATGCTTTTGATTTGGCTATTTAAGCTCCTATCATGTATTCATCTTCCTTGCTATCACACATTCATCATAAAATCATCATGTCTTCCACCATTGCTACCACCTCACACAAAGCCAAGAAACCAAGACTCAACATAAAACCACCCAAGGAAATACTTCTCATTGATCTAACACTAGATGATGATGAATACATTCATACACAATTACCATCCACCAACTCAACCTCATCAATTTCTACACCATTTGCTCCTTCCAAAGCCATTTCTACTAGGCCAACCTCATCATCCTTTTCCACAATTAGGACAACAACACCCATACTCCCACCTAGTCCTCAACCGTTGTCACACTATCACCGACAACTCCTCCTGAGCTTGGTTCCAACACATCATCATCTTCTGCTTCTCCATCACCACAACCACTAATGGGTCACCCCATTCTCTACCCACTTGAACCACATAGTCAAAGTTGTGCATGTTGTCACCACAACCGAAACCTCATCTTTAACCTTAGGGAATAATTGAACTTCATGTTCTCCTACCTTTAACACCTCCTAACACCACCACAAGGGCCCATCATACCACCTCCTCCACCAACCAATAGCCCAAACAACTAAACATTTTCATGTTTAGCTTCCAAAAATAAATGTCCAGGATCCCTTTTGGAATTGAAGCAAATCTTAGGGCCTCTTATGTCACTAAAGACTTATGTGTGCTTCTTGTAGTTTATTTTTATGTTTATGTTGTAGTCATACTTTATATATGACATTTTTCTTTATGAATACATGGGCTTATTGTATGGTTGTTTTATCTTTTATAGTTTTTGGCTTCTTAGCCCTTTTCTTAGTTTATGGTTGAATATTTGTCTTGGTTGCTACATGTTAGATATTGCATATGTGTCATCTAACCTTGTTTTGTAGCAAATACCATTGCTCGATTCCTTGGTGTCCTCCAAACGAGGGGGAGTATACATCAAGCGGGAGCCTTTGCGATCTTTTTGCTTCAAAAAAAAGGGGAGAAATGGGATATAAACTCATATTAAAAACTTGTTAAAATTAATCTTTCACTTAAAATGAGTTTATGTTTTGTCATCATCAAAAAGGGGGAGATTGTTGATGCAAATAATGTCTAAAAACGTTATTTCTGTCTTTCGATACCTCTACGTTTTGATGATAACAAAATGTGAAAACATTTTACGTCAAAATTAACATAAACAAGTTTTTAGTCGAAATATCCCGTGTCTACGTAAATCACTCTAAGTAAGAACAAACAAATTTACAACTTGACAAATGATCAAAGAAGTGAATTTGTGTTTAAAACTTCACATTTTTAATGTGACATTTCAAAAATATACTTTAAAAATTATTTTTGAATTATAAAGAAATGTTTTAATTGGAAAAATAAGTTTAAAATTTATACCAGCTATTCCCCCCCCTCCCCAATCAGCTCCAAACTTCCCCAAATAAACTTTCACCACTAAAAACAAAAACTGGAGAGTCTTTGTCTGGCACGGTACCACTAAATTTAGTGGTACCGTGTGGTATTTAGTGGTACCGTCCCACTATAACGGCTAGATTTTTCTTGCCTATAAATACCAGCCCACTTCACAGTTTTTGGGTATCCTTTTTCACCCACAACTTTTTGAGTTTAAAACTCTTATCACATTTTCTCTCCTTTGATCAATTAGTTAGTTTTCTTTTGTTTAAAGAGTGATCCTATCATCCAACCAAGTGATCACCTTCATTCTTCTACTAGTGCAAGAGAAGAAAACAAAGTATCAAGAAGATACAAGGTGTTGTAGTCATTGTGTAGTGCACTTGTAACATTTGTTACATACTTGTTGTATCCTAGCATACACCAAGTTGATTTTTTTTTTTTTTTTTTAATTTTTTTTTTAATTATTTTTATTATTATTATTATTCTTTTTGTAGTTTGTGAGTGTGGATCATTGTGATCCTGTTGAGAACATGGAGATCTCTTGTAGCTTGTGTGCTTGTGAGTTGATCAAGTGGATCAAGGGTAGATCGGGTAGATCGTGTGAAGTGTGTTGATTATGTGATTTAGTACGGATCGTGTGGATCGTGGTAGATTGGTACTAGCTAAGATTAGTACTCGACATTTAGCTTAGTGTCGAAAATTGTGATAAGCGACGATTGTACGGTTTTCTCCGCCTGAAGGGAGCTTTGTTGACATAGTGCTTAGAACTCTCGAGTTGGGTACTCGGGGAGTGGAGTAGGGCGAAGAAGAGCTTCGTGACCGAACCACTATAAATCTCGTTGTCTCGGTTTGATATTTCCTTCTCATTTCTTTATATCTATTGTTTAGTATAGCTTAGTGTTCATATTGGTGTTGATTGATTTCACAAAAGAATCGAATCAAAGTTTTTCACAAGTAAAGTTTTATAACTAACTAAAAACCGGTAAAACTATTCAACCTCCCTTCTAGTTTTCCACACAACTCCCTCAAATGAGAGTTTACATAAGTATTTATAGGATATGAGTTAGGGCAACGCCTAGCATGTCTTTCTAGAAGCTATGCCACGGTTCATGGGCTTATTTCATTGACCAGGCCTTAAACAAACATATAAGCCTAATAATAAAGCAACCTATTACAAAAGTAATGACCGACACTTGATATAATTAAAACGTATTCCCAACAGAAGATTTTCCCATAGTCGAAGTATTTCACAAGCTTATACAAGCAAGGAAAGTACTGAGTAAACCCCAAATCGTGTTGAAAAAGTGTCGTTGATGAAGTTCGATGAGACCCTAAACTTACAAGTTCGATGGACCCTAAACTTTACAAGTTCGATGATCCCTCAACACAAGTTCGATGATCCCTCAACACAAGTTCGATGAACCCTTAAGGACAAGGTCGATGGATTACCAAAATCTTTAAAAAACACGTTTTTTCACCATATTTTCAGTTCCAAAGCGATTCTTTTGTTCAAAACACTTCAAACACACTTAACTTACAAGAAAGTTTAGACCTTTAACGATTATAACAAGATTTGAAGAAGTTCAATACATAGCCAAACTTTCAAAACAGTACGAACCAACCTTTTAGACGAATTTTATACGATCTTTTAGCCAAATCTCACTAATAAGCACTAAAACTATAAGAAAGACAACAACTTTTAACCTAACAAACGTAAAAATCAAAGCTTTTTATAGAAAAGCACACGTTTTTATGTAGAAAAACGCAACTTTATCTAAGCTTTAACCAAAAAACGAAACACTAACTCTCCTAAATCATTGTTAGGTGATTGATACAAATTGTAGGACCATAAATATCAACACTATCACGTATATTAAGCTCGTATTAGGCGACAACAAGAGAGATGTATGTGAACTTAGAGAGAGAAAGTAGAGAGAAGGAAGAGAAAAATCTTATTAATAAAACACACACACTACACTTTGGAGCACACCTCACATATGAGGTGTGATGTTCCTTTTATACATAGACACAAGCCATACGAATGGGCTTGGCCATGGGCTTTCTAATGGGCTTGATTAATGTGGACTTGGATTACATATAAAGAAAGGCGTACATGTTACTAACTTAAACTAATAACTTCCAAAGTCCACGAGCCCAACTATACTATGACATAATTTATAACACGTTTACAAAGTTCTAATAAACTAGAATGACCATCACTTTTCTTTAATGCTAACAGATTTAATTCATAGTTAAAAAGCGTTTCACTATGCATACATTAGTTCCACTACTCAAAATTTGGTAAAATAACAATCAAAATGACGTAATTTTTAGTGATTTGGAATGGTTTCACATGTAAGCTTTAGATGTGAGAAAGCCCTATATTCACTTTCCTCTTATACGTATAGAGATTTGTAACAACAATTATGAATTAAAGCCTTGTTATATATGTGTAAACCAGTTCCCCTATTAAATGCAACTACTTTTGAGCTTAAAATCTTGAATCGTAGAATTATTAGTTGAACCAATACAAATCAAGAGTTTATTTGTATTTCATAAAGCTTTAGTAATCTAAAAGTGAGACACGATTGACTTTTTGAATAGTTTTACAAATTATTGCTTCGATCTAGAAAAAACCTCACCAACTTTTTGAACACTTGTTACATTAAGTCGCATATTTTAGTAGAAACTATTTTTGAAAATGCTTTTTCTTTACTAAAAAGTGAATGTACATTCACTTTTGTGACTAGAGTAGGTTGACTTTCACCTGATTTAATCACGGGTGGTCATCAAGTAAGGTAACATGTGGAGCTCACTCTTTTGCTACCTATGGATATTCAGAAACTTGGACTCTCCGCGTTGTACTTTGTAGATAAAAACATGTATCTATTAGGCTGCTCCCAACACACCTCCGTGAGGTGTTAGAGTGTTGGCAACCGTAGCGTGCTCCCAGCGTCTTTGGGGGAAGACGCCGGTGAACACCGCCGCCAACCCCCAGGACGCTGGCGTCTTGTGGTTCGGAAGCATGTTTCAGACGCTGAAGCAGGGGAAAGAGACAAATGAAATTTTTGAACGTTGGAGCAATATATCCGTTGGACCCTTTAATTTTTTGCCCGTTTGTTGTTTTTTTTTTTTTTTTTTTTTTTTTAATTTTTTTTTTTTTTTTTTTTTTTCTTAAACATAACAACTATATATACATATACTAGGTTATTGACCCGTGAAATTCACGGGATTAAATTTAGAACCGTGGAATGGTAATTTTGAATCTTTTATGAAAAGAAATTAGTTTATAGAAGAAAACAATTTTTGATATTATGTATTATGGATATTGTCTTCCTTAAATTGTTGGCACGAGAATGGCGACGGGCCGCCGAGTTGCGGGCGGGCCTGTTTTTTTTTCTTGTTTAGAAATGAGAATAAGAAGCAGACCTTTTCAATAACGCACACGTCAACGTTATTTTGCAGAGGCCAAATGTAAATTGTAATGTATGTTTTAAAAGATTTGAAAATAAAAGAAAAAAAAGTTGTCATCCATTTCCCTGATAACTTAAAAGTCACAACCAATACCGTGTATGAAAAGTTCTTTTATCATGTCATTAGCTAACCTTTGATGTAGTAGAACATTGTGGCTGGTATTATGAAAGTATTAAATAAAAATACAGTAACTCATATATATCATTCGAGTAACAAAAATGTGGAATCACGAAAAAAAAATAGTGTCCAAAGAAAGTACATACATCCCAAAGTTATGACATTAACGTCGTCGTTAACCGTACGTACATTTATATACCTTATCAATCATAATCCCTTTAAACTTTGTTATTTGAGACTTTAGCTTTCACAACTTATTCATTTCGCCACGAAGATTTAAACAGCAATCCTTGTGTTCCTTGAATATGGACTGAGGGAGAGTGGAACTCGAAGCTTGCCTGGTGGACTTGATCATCACATCCATACCGCAAGCATCACCTCCATGCCCATGTACTCCCTATGAAATAATAATCGTTAAGAATATATATAATTACTGTAATACCCGAAAATATGATAACATGTAAAATGACCAAATTGCCCCTGGGAATTTAAAACCTAAATAAAACATATGTAAAGCACCAAATAAATTCTAAACTTCTGGAAATGAATAAGTTATGATCCCAAATAATTTTAACAACTCCATTTAACATTTATACAAGCCATAAAATTACCAAAATGCCCTTGGGCGCCAAATAGAGTTTAATTTCAAAATTTATGATTTAATTAAGGTAATTTAAGGTAAATTAAAAGGCATTAAAATAGTTAATCAAAGCAATTAATTTTCCTAACCAAAAATTCCGAAATCTTGGCCCATTAGCCCTCCCATATGACCGGTTTCTCTTTTTAAAAAATCAATCAAAACATTTATCCTAAGAAAACCCTAAATGCCGATTTAACTAAAACACACAAAAATCCTCCTTGTGCCCATTCGAAATTCTGGAGATCAAACACATATTTTCCTGAGTCCATCACAATCCTAAGAAGCCTAGAAAAATAGCAAATCGAATTGTGGTAGCCTAGTTCAAGCGTGTTCGAATTTTCCTTGTGTCGAGTTCAAAAGTGAGGTAAATGCTATTATAATTCATTCGATCATTGTAAAACTCTTTTGATAATTTTCCTGAGTTCCTCACATCATTTATACTCTGTGAAAAATCATTCCAAGGTTATTGATCGCGTTTTGGCTCGTGGAGATTTTGGTGTCGTTTTTATCCAAACCGAGAAGAGTAATTCCACTCAGCGTGTCCCGATCATTCTAAAATCATCCTGGTATTTTTCTCAGCTTCTAATGATCAAATATAACATGGGAAAAATGATAAAAACAGCCCATGCATCATATATAAATCGTATGGAAAATATTGTGTTATAAACCCTAAAATCGAATTAAATATCAAAAGGCATGCATGCGATTTTTCTGGATCAGGTTATTATTTTTCATGGCATCTATGATCATCATATAACACCAAAAAAATGTTCCTTTGAATTGTGGAGACCTAAAACTATTATTGTGGAAATTGTTGTGAATCGGCTGAAATAGAAACAAAGGGAAAATTGTGGAAAACCCTAAAAACAAATCGACCTAAGGATTTTATGAGTAAATATGGAAAATTGATGTGTCTAAATGATGTGGTTATGATGATGTAATGATTGGTGAAGTTAGGGTTTTGATTTTGTTATTTAAAAGTGTATCGATTTGAATAAATAAATAGAAGGGTGTGTTTTGTAATTCTAAAAACTCAAGGGATAATTTTTGTAAGTTATTTGAACCAGGTATAATTCGTATAAAATGTTAAATGAGGGGTCTTTATGTAAATTTTGTATTTAAAAGGGTTAAATGGGTAAATATATATAATTGTTAATTCGGTTTGCAATTTAATTAAATCAAGGGACTAAAAATGTAAATACTGGAAACTTGAGGTCATTTTGAGTAAATTATAATGTTAAGATGGTTCGGTGTAAGTTTGGATAATTATAGGGACTAATATGTAATTGTTGTGAATTTATGATTTAATATATAAGTTTTATAATTATAGGGACTAAATGTGTAATTATGGGAAACTAGAGGGCTAAATCGTACCATACCTCAAATTAGAAGGTAGATTCTGTAAATAATTAAATCTAAGGGTTAATGGTGTAATTAATGATATTATATGGGTTAAATTGTAAATTATGTAACTTTAAGGTTTATTTTGTAACTTTTATAAATAAAGGGTTAAAGTGTAAAATATGGAACTTAATGGGCTAAAGAGGTAATTCTGAATAAATGGGGTATTTAAATAAGTAATTTATGATATTTTCATTCTAGACCTTTAATTTGATATATTTACAATTAAAACCCTAAACTATGTAAACTTGTCAAATTTAACCCTAAACTTTTATAACTTGCTAAAGTCAACCCTAATTCCATAATGATACTAAATTAATGACTTAACTAAATCAAAATACTTAAATCTTACTCATTATAGAAACCTGCTAATTTTGGAAACTTACTAAATAAGGAAACTTTCTAAAAATGGAAACCTGCTAAAAATAGAAAGTTACTTAATATGGAAATGGGATCTTTAGTAATCATGTCTTTACTCCTCTAGGTGTGAAGAGGGAGTAGTCTTGTGCTCTTGATCATCTTATCCAGTATTTTCCTTTGTCAGCAATAAGGTACAGATATTCTGCCCTTCTTTAGTAAGGTGCCTTCGTCTCATTTCTGATTTCTGATTCACTGCCATGTTCTTTGATTCTGTGAACCTTTCTGGTTTCTTTCATGATATTATGAACCTTTGACATGACCTTTCTGTTATGAACCTTTCTGATATTAAACCTTTCTGATACATGACCTTTCTGTTATGAACCTTTCTGATATTAAACATTTATGATATATGACCTTTCGGACATGGAACCTTTATGGTAGGAACCTCTGATATGAACCTCTGATTGTGAACTCTGATATTCTGAAATGGAAATTGACTTATGAAACTAAATTAAACACTGGATACATGATACTTGACCCTGACCCACAGTTTGATACTACGAGCCACTCACTAGGCATGAGGGTTTCATGTCCATGTCAGTCGATGCACCGATGGCATGACTCTAGGGCAGGAGAGTGATGACCTGTCCCGTCCATTTTCTGTATTTTATTTGGTGTGTTGGGAGTTATGGCCACCAGGGCGTATGGATGCATCCTAGATTTGTTTCTGTATTATGTTCATGTTATGATATGTTATGATATGCATGGTGACTGATGGTGTGTGCGATACACGTCTTTCACAACTCTGGGAGCTGATCACTCCATATTTCTGATTTCTGGGATTAGTGAGAGGAACATCTCTCTGCATGGCGGTATGATTATGATTTCATGTTCATGTTTCTGGGCTCGTAGAGGATTACTGTTTTCCATGCACTTTATAGACTTATGACCTTTACCTTTCATTACTGACACCCTATGACATGATACTGGACTTATCTCTGTACTGGGCTTGGTATGTTTGGGCTTGATGGGATCTTTTGATTACTTCACCATTACTCATGATACTATCCATACTTTCTGATATCTCTGTATAACCTTCATATTTCTTCTCATCTATTATTACATCATGTACGATTCCTTCCATCTTCCCTATTTCATTATTATTGTTTGTTACCGTTATATCTGTTCACTGAGCTCGTGTAGCTCAACCGCGTTTCTTTTCCCGCGGCAGGTATTTAAGCTAGGAGCTGGGGTATGGCTTTTGGGAAGAGTGCACCTGAGTGAAGCTTTGTCTTTAGTTGGATTATTTCACCATTTGGATTTTGTTATGTACTTCATTATTTCTGTCTTATCTTTGTAATTAAGTCATGTTGACTTATTCTCTTTGATTATGTTATGATTTTCGCTGTTTTATTCGTGGATGCTATGTTTATTCTGATATGAAACCATGTACTTGTGACATCTTTGCCCTTGTCGGGTCGGGGTGTTACAATTTATGGTATCAGAGAGACAGGCATCCGAAACCCGTAGGCTTAGGCCTTTGACCTGTGAGGATTGGGTAGACATTAGGTTTCCTTTCGCGTACTCTTTTTCCTTACTCTGCTCTGTCATATTTTGCTTGATCTTACTAATCGTCTTCATAATTCTATAGATGGTTAACACTCGTCACCAGGAGTATAACAGTGGAGGAGATGCTGAAATCCCCAATCTGGAGGCTATGGTGGCTAATGCTATAGCCAATCTGCTACCGGGCCTTAACACTGATGCGGTGATCAACCGGCTTATCAGTGGTGGAGCTAGTTCATCTGGGGGTGCTGGCAGTTCTTCTGGTGGTGGGGGCCGACCCACTACCATTAATGGGTGGCTGGAGAGTTTCAATAAACTCAAGCCGTTGTCCTTCAGTTCTGCTGCTACTCCTCATGCGGCAGAAGACTGGATCACCCACATGGAGAAGAACTTTGAGGTACTGGGGTGTGAAGACGAGTTCAAGACTCGTCTGGCTGTGTTCAAGCTAGAGGGTGATGCGCTTAACTGGTGGAAAGCGCACAAGGAAGCTAAGGGTGGTGATGCATACGTTCTTGGTTGTTCTTGGGCTGATTTTCGTACCACGTTCTATAATCGGTATTTCCCTGTTTCCGAGCAGCAGAGATTCATTAGGGAGTACAACACTATCTCTCAGCTAGATTCTGAGAATGCGGGGCAATACCTGGAGCGGTTTCAGAGATTAGTGAGTTTTGTGGGTCCGCTTGCTGGGGATGCTAAGCAGCAGGCTAGACAATTCAAATGGGGACTCAAAAGGTGGGTGCTCGATCGTATACTCAATGATCAGTTTGAAGATCCGTCAGCATGTTGCGATGCAGCTCGCAACATCGAGATATTTCATGAGGGCGTTGGTTACAAGCGTAACCGTGATGGTGACAGAGTTCAGCAACCGAGTCAGAGTCAGGACGACAAGGGGTATTCTGGTAGGAACTTTGAACAGCGAAGTCGGTCAGATCGTGGACGTGACTATTAGGGTCAGTCTGGCAGGAACTATGATCAGAGGAGGCCGGATACGAGGGGCCAGGATTCCAGGTTCACTACTAGGCAGGGAGATGATCGCTCGGGACGCAACAACAGTCAGAAACAGTGGAGAGATCAGTCTACCAGGGGACATCAGCAGGGCAGGGCTTCGGGATCTGTTTCTCAGGGAGGTTCATCTGAAGGTTCATTTTCTTACGCTATCTGTACTACATGTGGGAAACGCCACCCTGGAGAGTGTCGTCGGGCTTATGGGACCTGTTTTAGATGTGGATCTTCTGAGCATCAAGTGAGGGATTGTCCCAAGTTTGGAGGTAACAACGACAACAATAAGAGTGCCAAGGACAACAAGCCAGCTCAGTGAGGAGATCGTTTTCACGAATTGTTATTTTCTTCATTCCGTTTGTTTGGATATTTTGATACCTATTTTCTCTTTTACGATTATGATACATTCGATGCTTTATTTCTCGTACGGATATTTTGAATTCTAAATTAATAATTTTATTCCATGTTGAGTTTTGAGGTTTTGATTTGATTTGTTCACTTTGAGAATTCTTATGATCATGATACGATGGGCGAAACCGATGGTGTTCTTCACTTCTGCTCTACCTTAATAGGTTTTACTCTATCCGTTTGGTTCCACTATCTTGCGTTAAGATCCGTTCTGCTAAATTATTCCAAGCTATCCGTGAGTAAGGCTTATCTGATCTGGTATGTCCTATTTCATTTCTGTCCTATTTCTCTCTTCTATGTCCTTGCAAATTTCGAGGACGAAATTTTTTGTTAGTGGGGAAGAAGTTGTAATACCCGAAAATATGATAACATGTAAAATGACCAAATTGCCCCTGGGAATTTAAAATCTAAATAAAACATATGTAAAGCACCAAATAAATTCTAAACTTCTGGAAATGAACAAGTTATGATCCCAAATAATTTTAACAACTCCATTTAACATTTATACAAGCCACAAAATTACCAAAATGCCCTTGGGCCCCAAATAGAGTTTAATTTCAAAATTTATGATTTAATTAAGGTAATTTAAGGTAAATTAAAAGGCATTAAAATAGTTAATCAAAGCAATTAATTTTCCTAACCAAAAATTCCGAAATCTTGGCCCATTAGCCCTCCCATATGACCGGTTTCTCTTTTTAAAAAATCAATCAAAACATTTATCCTAAGAAAACCCTAAATGCCGATTTAACTAAAACACACAAAAATCCTCCTTGTGCCCATTCGAAATTCTGGAGATCAAACACATATTTTCCTGAGTCCATCACAATCCTAAGAAGCCTAGAAAAATAGCAAATCGAATTGTGGTAGCCTAGTTCAAGCGTGTTCGAATTTTCCTTGTGTCGAGTTCAAAAGTGAGGTAAATGCTATTATAATTCATTCGATCATTGTAAAACTCTTTTGATAATTTTCCTGAGTTCCTCACATCATTTATACTCTGTGAAAAATCATTCCAAGGTTATTGATCGCGTTTTTGGCTCGTGGAGATTTTGGTGTCGTTTTTATCCAAACCGAGAAGAGTAATTCCACTCAGCGTGTCCCGATCATTCTAAAATCATCCTGGTATTTTTCTCAGCTTCTAATGATCAAATATAACATGGGAAAAATGATAAAAATAGCCCATGCATCATATATAAATCGTATGGAAAATATTGTGTTATAAACCCTAAAATCGAATTAAATATCAAAAGGCATGCATGCGATTTTTCTGGATCAGGTTATTATTTTTCATGGAATCTATGATCACCATATAACACCAGAAAAATGTTCCTTTGAATTGTGGAGACCTAAAACTATTATTGTGGAAATTGTTGTGAATCGGCTGAAATAGAAACAAAGGGAAAATTGTGGAAAACCCTAAAAACAAATCGACCTAAGGATTTTATGAGTAAATCTGGAAAATTGATGTGTCTAAATGATGTGGTTATGATGATGTAATGATTGGTGAAGTTAGGGTTTTGATTTTGTTATTTAAAAGTGTATCGATTTGAATAAATAAATAGAAGGGTGTGTTTTGTAATTCTAAAAACTCAAGGGATAATTTTTGTAAGTTATTTGAACCAGGTATAATTCGTATAAAATGTTAAATGAGGGGTCTTTATGTAAATTTTGTATTTAAAAGGGTTAAATGGGTAAATATATATAATTGTTAATTCGGTTTGCAATTTAATTAAATCAAGGGACTAAAAATGTAAATACTGGAAACTTGAGGTCATTTTGAGTAAATTATAATGTTAAGATGGTTCGGTGTAAGTTTGGATAATTATAGGGACTAATATGTAATTGTTGTGAATTTATGATTTAATATATAAGTTTTATAATTATAGGGACTAAATGTGTAATTATGGGAAACTAGAGGGCTAAATCGTACCATACCTCAAATTAGAAGGTAGATTCTGTAAATAATTAAATCTAAGGGTTAATGGTGTAATTAAGGATATTATATGGGTTAAATTGTAAATTATGTAACTTTAAGGTTTATTTTGTAACTTTTATAAATAAAGGGGTTAAAGTGTAAAATATGGAACTTAATGGGCTAAAGAGGTAATTCTGAATAAATGGGGTATTTAAATAAGTAATTTATGATATTTTCATTCTAGACCTTTAATTTGATATATTTACAATTAAAACCCTAAACTATGTAAACTTGTCATATTTAACCCTAAACTTTTATAACTTGCTAAAGTCAACCCTAATTCCATAATGATACTAAATTAATGACTTAACTAAATCAAAATACTTAAATCTTACTCATTATAGAAACCTGCTAATTTTGGAAACTTACTAAATAAGGAAACTTTCTAAAAATGGAAACCTGCTAAAAATAGAAAGTTACTAATATGGAAATGGGATCTTTAGTAATCATGTCTTTACTCCTCTAGGTGTGAAGAGGGAGTAGTCTTGTGCTCTTGATCATCTTATCCAGTATTTTCCTTTGTCAGCAATAAGGTACAGATATTCTGCCCTTCTTTAGTAAGGTGCCTTCGTCTCATTTCTGATTTCTGATTCACTGCCATGTTCTTTGATTCTGTGAACCTTTCTGGTTTCTTTCATGATATTATGAACCTTTGACATGACCTTTCTGTTATGAACCTTTCTGATATTAAACCTTTCTGATACATGACCTTTCTGTTATGAACCTTTCTGATATTAAACATTTATGATATATGACCTTTCGGACATGGAACCTTTATGGTAGGAACCTCTGATATGAACCTCTGATTGTGAACTCTGATATTCTGAAATGGAAATTGACTTATGAAACTAAATTAAACACTGGATACATGATACTTGACCCTGACCCACAGTTTGATACTACGAGCCACTCACTAGGCATGAGGGTTTCATGTCCATGTCAGTCGATGCACCGATGGCATGACTCTAGGGCAGGAGAGTGATGACCTATCCCGTCCATTTTCTGTATTTTATTTGGTGTGTTGGGAGTTATGGCCACCAGGGGCGTATGGATGCATCCTAGATTTGTTTCTGTATTATGTTCATGTTATGATATGTTATGATATGCATGGTGACTGATGGTGTGTGCGATATACGTCTTTCACAACTCTGGGAGCTGATCACTCCATATTTCTGATTTCTGGGATTAGTGAGAGGAACATCTCTCTGCATGGCGGTATGATTATGATTTCATGTTCATGTTTCTGGGCTCGTAGAGGATTACTGTTTTCCATGCACTTTATAGACTTATGACCTTTACCTTTCATTACTGACACCCTATGACATGATACTGGACTTATCTCTGTACTGGGCTTGGTATGTTTGGGCTTGATGGGATCTTTTGATTACTTCACCATTACTCATGATACTATCCATACTTTCTGATATCTCTGTATAACCTTCATATTTCTTCTCATCTATTATTACATCATGTACGATTCCTTCCATCTTCCCTATTTCATTATTATTGTTTGTTACCGTTATATCTGTTCACTGAGCTCGTGTAGCTCAGCCGCGTTTCTTTTCCCGCGGCAGGTATTTAAGCTAGGAGCTGGGGTATGGCTTTTGGGAAGAGTGCACCTGAGTGAAGCTTTGTCTTTAGTTGGATTATTTCACCATTTGGATTTTGTTATGTACTTCATTATTTCTGTCTTATCTTTGTAATTAAGTCATGTTGACTTATTCTCTTTGATTATGTTATGATTTCCGCTGTTTTATTCGTGGATGCTATGTTTATTCTGATATGAAACCATGTACTTGTGACATCTTTGCCCTTGTCGGGTCGGGGTGTTACAATTTATGGTATCAGAGAGACAGGCATCCGAAACCCGTAGGCTTAGGCCTTTGACCTGTGAGGATTGGGTAGACATTAGGTTTCCTTTCGCGTACTCTTTTTCCTTACTCTGCTCTGTCATATTTTGCTTGATCTTACTAATCGTCTTCATAATTCTATAGATGGTTAACACTCGTCACCAGGAGTATAACAGTGGAGGAGATGCTGAAATCCCCAATCTGGAGGCTATGGTGGCTAATGCTATAGCCAATCTGCTACCGGGCCTTAACACTGATGCGGTGATCAACCGGCTTATCAGTGGTGGAGCTAGTTCATCTGGGGGTGCTGGCAGTTCTTCTGATGGTGGGGGCCGACCCACTACCATTAATGGGTGGCTGGAGAGTTTCAATAAACTCAAGCCGTTGTCAGCGGTACAACAGCTCGCCGACGGTGGTGTTGCCGCTCAAAATGACAAATATTATAAAATGGCAGGAAGAACGGCTCGTGAATGTCTTCAAGAGTTTTGTGATGCGGTTAATGATTTATAAAGGCGAGAGTTCTTACGTGCGCCGATTGCGCACGACATTGCCACTTTGCAAAAAGCTCACGAAGAGCTGCACCGCATACCGGGGATGATCGGTAGCATTGACTGTACACATTTCCAGTGGAGGATGTGTCCTAGGCGCTTGCAGGGTCAATACAAACGAGGTTGCTACCCACACCCGACGATTATGCTTGAAGCAGTCACTTCATGGGATTTATGGTTTTGGCATGCGTACTTCGGTCCTCCTGGAACAAACAACGACATAAATGTCTTAAACACATCTCCACTTTTTTTGAGAGAACGGAATCAAACAGCGCCTTCGAGTTCATTTGACGTGAATGGTAGAAACTACAAACGGGGTTATTATTTAGCGGATGGAGGCTACCCAAGTTGGTCAGTTTTCGTTAAAGCATACAAGTACCCCGTGGATCCGAAGGAAATAAAATTCAAGCGACTACAAGAAGGGCAAGGAAGGACGTCGAGCGAGCTTTTGGAGTTCTCAAATGTAGATGGGCTATCCTTAATCGCCCACTTCGGCCTAAAACGAAAGAAAGGATTTCAAAGATCGTGTACGCGTGCATTATTTTGCACAACATGATTATCAAAGCAGACGGTCGTGCGATATCTCCGGTTCATATTATGGACCCACCAATCCAATCGCAGTTTGATGAAGACGCACTCTCAAGTGCGAGACGAAGTGAATTCAGCTCGATTGAAGGTAATTTAAAGAGAACGAGATTGATGATTAATTCACGATCTACGTATTGACCTTACCGTTATGTATGTTTGATATTCAAGGTGAACGTTTTGCTAAGATTTAAATCTCGACCCGTAGTTTGGTTTTATTTGTCTTATTGTCTTTTTTTTATTTTTCGTATTGTAACCCGTGTTATGGTTTTATTTATCTAATATACCTTTAATAAATATTTTCAGTATTTGTCGTGTAACCTTTAATTTAATGAATATAAATTGTTTGTTTACTATCTTTTAAATTAATAATGTTTCTGAATTTAATTAATTGGTTAACACCCTTAAACTTGAGTACGAAAGTACGATAAGCCAAAATAGCAAATTGAAAGAAATATGAGCAATGATTCGATCACCAGACCTTTGACATACTAGTTTTTGTTTTCATATATTTTATTATCTGTGATGGTCTTGGGATATTATAATCGAGTATTTTGGCAAAACCCAAAAGGACGCTGACACCATAGGGCCGATTAACCAAGGTTAGTATTTGAGAGTCTTGTAAAAACGCACCAAAAATTTTTTAGGGTTGGATTATGTTTTTTATTCTAATTTTTGTAAATCCACATTGCGTTTAGTAAATGACAAGACTGATTGGGTCCATTCAAATATTTTTCGTAAAAACAAAAATTTTTCACATTAGTTTTTTTGGTCTTTAATTATTATTTTTCTGAAAATATTTCATTTTCGTAAATTTTTTTTTCAAATTTTTTTCGGAAAATATTTTTCGCAAAAACTTTTTGGAAAAAGAAAAAATTTTAAAAAACAAAAAAAATCGGAAAAAAAGTTTATTTATTTATTTATTTTTTTTTTTCAAAACTTTATTTTCCAATTTTTTTTTTTTTGATTTTTTATAAAATTTTCAAAAAATGAAATTTAGAAAAAAAAAAGTTTTTGAAAAACAAAATTTCAAAAAAAAAGAAAAAAACATTCTTTCCGAAATTTAAAAAAAAAAAAAATTCAAAAACTTTTTTTTTCAAAATTTTATTTTTCGAAAATAAAATTTAGAAAAAAAAATTCGAAAAAAAGGTTATAGAAAAAAAATTTCAAAAAAAAAATATTTTCAAAAAAAATATTTTCGAAAAAAATATTTTAGAAAAAAAAAATTAAGGAACAAACATGAAATGATTATACTAATTCAAGGTGGGCGCCATTTTATGCAAGGAAAAAAAAAAGTACCTTGATTGTAAACGGACCTTAAGTTTAGTGCATTTTTGTGACATTTGCCCTTTAATAAATAAGAAAATGTGTTGAAATGTGAAGTGGTGTGAGATGGTTGGGAGTGAAAAGTGAGATGGTGGTGAAGAAGAGAAAAAACTAATACAACGCTGAGGTGGAATATAAAGTGGTGTGAGGGTTGGTGTAGCATTAGAGCATTTCCAATGTGATCACTAAAAATTTGCACTAAAAAGAAATAATTAAAGAATATGCTTGCACTAAAAAAACGTTACTCCAATGGGTTACACTAAATCTTTTAATTAGTTCTTATTGCACTTTATCTGAATATAATTTTCAATATTATTTTAGTGTTCGTAACATAGATGTTAAAAGAGCATGACCTTCGTATCAAATCGAGCTATTACAGAAAAAATTGAATACTTAGGAGAAAAGGAGTTAAAGTTTACGCAACGAATGAAAGATAATAAAAGTTTTACATATAATTTTGGACTCGTTGGATGATCAGTATCCGTGAATGAATTAATAAATGATATTTGATCACAACATTTTAGGGTCAAAAGTGAAATGTTTTTAGTGACTCGTTGGATGATCAGTACCCGTGAATCAACTATTAATAAATTCTAAGGTTAAAAGTGAAATCTTAATATACTTAGACCAGCCGGTACCCATGGCTGATGGCTCAAGCCATGGCCACCAGCCAACCATGGCCGACGACGCATGGTACCGCCGGTCGCGCCATGGTGGCTGGCGCCGTAGCCACCAGCCCACGCCATAGATATAATATATATATTTTTTTCCTGCTGCTTATTCGAAGTTGGGAGGCTTTGTGTTTGTGTTGATTTTGTTTGTGTTGATTTTTTTTTTTTTTTTTTTTTTTTTTTTTTTCTTTTGCAGGTGGGGAGCAGCGTGGAATACTCAATGAAGAAGATGATAGTATATAAATGAGTTTGACTATGATATAAATGAGTTCGACTGTAATAGTATGACAAGCAAAAAGTAGATAGGATATATGTGGTAAAATGCTTCGACACGTAATAGCTTTTTTTTTTTTTTTTTTTTTTTTTTTTTTTTTTTTTGCTTTATATTCGAAATAGAAAAGTGGAGGACGATCTTCGACAATACCTTGTGGAGCATGTATGGAACCTTAATTACTAGGTTTTTATCTATTATGTTTATGTATTAGGGTTTTTTTTTATGCATTTTGTTTTTTTTAATGTAATGTGTGTTTTTTTTAATGTAATGAAGTTTATTTTAGTTATATTGTGTATGTTTTATTTTATGTAAAAAAAAAAAAAAAAAAAAAAAAAAAAAAAAAGACGGCACCACATTTTCTGTGCCATGGGTACCGCCCAGAATGTGGTGCCGTGAGATTTCTGGTGCCATAGAGATTTTTGCTGACGTGGAAGGGAATTTTGAGCATGGCTCCAGGGTACCCACTGCTCTTAAAGAAGAATGAGTTGCAAGTTGTTTCCCTATTAAATGTGAGCATTAATGTCACAAGCTAAGAAACTCAAATATGTAGTTTAAGCTAATGAATTTAGTACATGCAGCTTATTTTGAAGCTTTTATCATTAATCAAGAGCTCCATTTAAAAGCTTTTAATAGCTTTTACAAACGAAAGGTCATGTAATTAAAATGAGTGACTTTAGTTAGTCTTTTCATATTCATAAGTTACATAAGCACATTCAAGTATAAATAAGTGTCCATCCAACAACATCAGACCAGCAAATTTTTGATTCTCTATTTGACGACTCTAACTATACATATGTGTTCAGTTTTGCTTTCAATTTTCTTTTTGTACTTTGTTTGCATGCTTATTTCAATTGACTTTGATAACCTTTTTGATTGTGGAAGTAATAACCAATAAGTTTGGCTAATCAACTTTTTAGTTGCAGGTATTGCCACAAGAGAGGCTTGGTAGATCAACGTTTGGACAGTCCATGTGGTTGCTCAAATGGCTCCGTGTTCGAGTAGTCGACCAACTCTTTCTTTTGGCATCCCATTTCATAATTGGAGACACAATTAGACTCGGTCTCAGTAGACCAAAGCTCGGCCCCCTTGAGCTAAAGAAAATATCCGGCAAAACACATGTGTTAGATCTAGGCACATTCGCAAAGATTAGAAATGGGGACTTCAAGGTTCTTATCCACTTATAATTTCTATTTTTTTTCTTATCAGTCATTAAAAAAATATTACGACCGAAAATCACATACTCATCCGAATCCAACAAAAGAACAAATCCGAATCCATTTTTGAATCAACAACAACAAAAACTACATCAATCCTAATCTAGACACTACCAATACCCTCACCAATCACTCTTCAACTCTCATCAACCTAAATCTAGACTCAAACTCACAACAAAAAAATAAACAAAGATCTCACTTTTTTCTCTTTTTCGTCTGGAACACAAGACCTAACAAAGATCTTTAGCCATAGTCTTGGTGATCTTCGAACAGTAAGATAAGTCGCGTGGGTTTGTGGGCTTCGAATTAGCGAAAACAAGGGACGATCTTTGTTTGTTATTGTTGTTTGTGTTATCCAGTTGAGTAAAGAAATACAAAGAAGGTTGAAGGTTTGTGGTGCTGCGTTTTTCAGTTGGAAGAGAAGAAAGAGATGAGGCGTGAGTTTGTGATAGAATGAGATAGTAGGGTTAGGTATTATCATATGTGTTGGATCGATGTTAGGCTGAAACAGATATTTGGCCGGGGTTTTTTTTCTAACAAAACCGGCTCCTAATATCTATGTTTTTCAAAAGCCACGTTGATAAATTACCAAAACAAAGTTTAGCATCAGTTTACAAAAATAGTAAAATACGAATCATGTTTTGGAGCACCTGAAAGCAGAAACAACGAGCCGAAAGCCCCTCTCAAACACCTGGTAAAGGGTCCACAGTTAAACACTCCATCCAAGCCTGTTGAAAGCAAAAAGAAAATGAGGTATGGTTTCAGTTTTCAATTTACAATCCCACGCTTGACACTGATAATTGCACGCAATAACCCCTGTTTTTTCCCTCATTATTTAAGGTACATTGAAGAGGATTCAGATGTGGAGGAGATACCTGATGAAGCAGCGCAGAAGGATAAACATATGAAAGATCACGCAGAGTAGGGAGGCTGAATGACAATAGTTTTCCCGACCTAATAAAAGGGTTTCAAAAACAATAATTTGATATGTTTGATTCTAAGTGTTTGGTGAACTTTAAATTATTTGGTGTTACAGTGTTGGTGAACAATGTTTGAGTAATAAGCTGTGACGAATGTTTTGTTCTTGGATTTTTTGATAACTCAGATATGCTATGCGTCTGTCCTTTGCTTTGTATTTGTGCTGCTCTTATTGTTTTTGACACAGGATATAGCAATACTTCGAGCAGTACAAACTGATAACACATGAAGAGCAGTACTAAAGTTCATAGGTAGCAGTACAAAGTATCAACTAGCAGTACAAACTGCCATAACGAGCAGTTTCTAAGCACTAAACAGAAGATGCCAAGATAGTTATTGTCAACCGATTCAAATGGATACATCTATATATTATGTATATACAAATCAAAAGTAAATGGTGACAGTTAAACCCATAATTTCAAAGCTTTAAATCCATCAATTTTCTATTACGAGGAGATAATGTTGTATAATCCAATGAAAACATCAACACCAACTACAAGTAAACATTTCGTTCAAAAAAAACTACAAGTAAACATAACCAATGATAACTAGGGATAACGTTTAAAATGAATTTAGAGAATAGGTATGATATTTTGTGATTAAAAATAGGGAGTGATAATCTGATAAAAGTGATCACGAGAAGTGAATCAAGGTTCGTCACAGAAAAAAAGTGTGGATCATTGTAGCCATGCATGAAAAAAAAAATAGTATTACAAATTAAATAGTTTTGAAGATGCTCATTTAGTTAATTTTGTTTTTAAAACACAATGCTTGACCAAAAAACTCCTATAAGGTTTGTGTCACTTAAAATGTGTGCTAAATCAAACGTTACATTTCTACTTTTAATACCTTACGTTTTGCAAGATAGTTCGAAATAAACAGTGATATGTCATTATAGATGGTTTCTTAATATGCATGAACCATTTGTATGTGTTTCTTTTCCTGCAAAACCTTTGCCTTCAAATGACGCAACACTTAAAATGTGTGCTAAATCAAACGTCACACTTCTACTTTTAATACCTTAAGTTTTGTAATATTTATCGCATTTGTTGTGTTTAAATTGTTTGTGGTGTCTTTTGATGCACTTATTCATGCTTACTAAAGGATTAAATAATTAAAATATTTTTTTATAAATAAAAAAGATTGTTACTAAAATATAAATTGAAGTTAGCACTCAGCAAACTCTTCTACGTAAAATCTAAAGCTTAACACTTGAAGTAAAGGAGAAGTAAACATCCGTTACCAAAACTTAAAATTCATATTTAAAATCCTTGCATTGTCCACCGCATGGGATATGACATTTTTGTTTTTCTTCTTTAAAAGAATTAGTTATTAGGATGAGTTGAAGAGCCTTTTAATTTTGCGCTTATAAACTTGCCTTAGTGTGAAGAGCCCTTTTAATGATATTTTTAAATTTAGGATAATTACTAAAATAGCCCGATTGCCCAAGCGCTAAGAGTATCTAGCCCGATCTCAAAAAATTCCCCCTTAGCCCAGGGCAACTCGTATAATCTCGTATTGTACAGCAGTATTTTTTGGGCAACTTATATTTGTTGGGCAACCGTATATTGTACAGATGGTTTTTTTGTCATTTCACATATTACTCGTACTACTAAAAACCAGACGGACTGGACCAAAATAAAAAGCATTTCCGCGCCCACAATTCACTCACCAAAATCAAATCAAACCAAACACCACCCTTCACTTCACTCACTCACATCGCCGCCGTAAACTACCATGTCCTCCTCCTCCTCCTCCGACCACCGCGTAGGAGATCTAATAACCGAACTAATCCACCGTCTGACACCAAACCCTAACCCTAACACAATAAAATACGTCACACGTATCTTAACCAGCCGTATGTCCCCTTCAATAACCCCAGATGAATCCTCAATTGCTTTATCAATCAAATCCCTTTTAGTTAAACAAGGTAAATTATCCGATGCTTTATCTTTTGCAGATCTCTATTCCAAATTACTATATGTATTGTAACTGATATGCATAAACTTGAGTGGAAGTGATATTAATTGGGATTTTCATTATTATCACAGCTTATTCTGATTCAGCGATTGCTTCTAATTCAGCTAAAGTATGAAACTTTATTCATTTTTGGTCAATACCCATTTGTTTTCTTGGATTGATTATTTGAGTTGATTGATTTTAAGGTTTTTTTTTAAGGTTTGTGATATGTTTCTTGATCTGGGTTTATGTGTGAATTTGTTAAAGGGTTTTGTGATTTGAGTTGTTTTGAGTAAAGGGTATGTGTTATATTATGGTAATTGTTTGGTTTTTGTGATATGTGGGTGTTTGGATTTGGGGTTTGGAATGGATTGTGTAAAGGTGTGGTTTAAATTGGGGTTTTATGGGTGTTTGGGATTACTTATCTGTTTGTGAGGTTTAAGTTAGGGTTATCTGATTAGATGGTGTTTGAGGTTGCTTATCTGTTTATGCGTAGCTTATAAGCAGAAGCAGATTACTTATATGCTAAAAAATAAGCATATAAGCAGAAAATGTAAGCGTTTAAAAACACTATAGTAGTTGTGAGTCTATGAGTAAAGTTTTAATAAACGATCCCAAAATGCTTAAATAAAATATTTGGCTGCTCATAATCTAATTATATAAGGTTAACTCGATCAATCCTGAAAAATCTGCTCCAGGTTGTAGATTGTGGTGGAAGTTGCACATTGTTAAATACTTGTATAAATGTTTTTAAATTTCAATATCATATGATTGGACATAAGTGGCTTAAGCTGAAAATTTGTAGCAGGAGTTTCATAAGAACCGAATGGCAAGAACATCAGTGTTCCCCAATTCGTCGTACAGTCCACCTGATGATTCTAGTAGCCAAGAAGTGATCCTCTTGGCTGTGGAGAGATCAATGAAGAAACACACGGATAACCTTATGCGTTTTCTCGAAGGGCTTAGTTCACGCTTGTCACAATTGGAATTGTATTGCTACAATCTTGATAAATCAATTGGGGAGATGCGTTCTGATTTGACTCGTGATCATGGAGAGTCAGAGGTGAAGCTCAAGTTTCTGGAGAAGCATCTTCAAGAGGTGAGTTGCAAGAGACTTTATTTTTTATTTATGAGATGGTCAGGTTGGAAAGGTTAGACCGTTAGATAATGACCTCTGTCGGGTAAACCAAACCAAACCAGCCTTGTTGTAGCTGAACTGAAATAAGGCAATTTAGTTTGGTATACGCAAAAACATGAAAGGGCATGTGGACTCCATGCCTGTTGATAAAAATGTAATATAAATGGTTTGGTGTGACACTCCAAATACTAACCAAACAGGGTGTCTTGGTTTGGTAAATTTTCAAACCAGCCGCCTGACCTAGTATCAGCATGCCAACCATCCAAAAACGGCCAAGTTGTTTGGGTTGCGGGTTTGATCGGCTTTGGACAAACTATGAGCACCTCTGTGACTTGTAAAATTTGTCTAAAATAAAATAATGATGTACATACTATGCTATCAAGAAACTAATGTATGTGGTTTTTATTTGAGTCGTGATTCTCAAGTGTGTTTGCTTGTTGAGCCATTTGCTATGCTCCCTTTTTGGCTAAATCTTTTGGCTCTAAGTCTCTTAACGCATTTAACTCTTAGAAAAATAAAGATAACATAGTTTTGATCATTTATAGATGATGAGTCTGAACCTCTGGCTTTTCTCTTTTCACGGTGGAAGTGATTTTGATTGAATTTTTGTGGTATAATTGCTGCAGGTTCACAGGTCAGTGCAGATTTTGAGGGACAAACAGGAACTCGCTGATACCCAAAAGGAACTAGCGAAGCTTCAACTTGCCCAAAAAGATTCATCTTCGAGTCACAACTCACAGCAAAATGAGGAGCGGTCTTCAACACCTGATGCCAAAAAGAACGATTGTTCGGCCGATTCCACTGGTCAACAATTAGCTCTTGCCCTTCCGAGTCAAGTGGCCCCACCTCCACCTGCAGCCCCCCAACAGCAAATGGTTCAGTTGATGAGTCATGATCCTCGAATAAGTCACTCTATTTGAGTTTATTTATTTTTTTAACAGAACAGAATATCAAATATATCGAATATAGATGGCTACGCTGGCAAAGCAATGCGTAGAGAATGATATAATTTTAAGACCAGATATGAAGCAAGTCGTTATTTCCCTTTCACATATTCTTTTGTCATCTGTGGAGTTGGTAGCTACTCTTTCCGAAAATAGTCAGGCATTCAGTGGCCTTGTTCTGTCGGATCATTTATTTTCCTTTTTTTTGAGATCCATTCTTTCCGGCTTGTAACTTGAGTTTTCTCAATTTTTGCCATTATGATGCTAGAACCTAACTTGTAACTGTGTGTATATAGACGTACGTATAGATTGTTCATTCGAATACCAACCAGAGTAGCCCGAACTTTATACATCATATATGTACTATTTGTATCATTTGTTTTTACCCTTTCGGTTTTATATAGCAGGTTAAGCTCCTAGAAGCTGTGACACCCTGCTAAACTAGATTTTGGCCTAGTTTTGTCAAATTTGAGCTCTATTTTCTAGTAAGATAGGCGGGTTTATAACAAATCAAATGGGTTCTTTTAGTATTTTTGGGCAACTTTTGTATTTTTTGGGTAACTTGTCTATTTTTTGGGCAACTTGTGTATTTTTGGGCAACTTGTGTATTTTTGGGCAACTTTTGTATTGAAAGCTACCAGCAGGAATGAGTCAACGTACGCCCAAAAAATACACAAGTTGCCCAAAAAAATATTTTATGGAATAAGTTCATTGCTGTTAGCTGGTTCCTGCTGGTAGTATTAATTGATGCTGACGTATTTTGGGGCAACTTTTGGTATTTTTTTGGGCACCTTGTGTATTTTTGGGCAACTTTTGTATTTTTTGGGTAACTTTTGTATTGAAAGCTACCAGCAGGATTTGTATTGAAAGCTACCAGCAGGAATGAGTCAACGCCCAAAAATACAAAAGTTGCCCAAAAAATACACAAGTTGCCCAAAAATACACAAGTTGCCCAAAAATACACAAGTTGCCCAAAAAATACAAAAAGTTGCCCAAAAATGAGTCATTCCTGCTGGCAATTTATGTAGCTCACTTTTTGTTTTGAGAAAATCTACTAAATGCAAAATAGTAAAAAAAATATAAAAACATAATTTCTCCTTGTAATTTATGTTTGATTTTTCCATCTGTTTTAAGGCATTAACAATGTTTATTGTATTACTATTTATAGAAAAAGTATGACATTCTTGAAAAACATGTTTATCGTACGCGAGGCGCACACTTTTGAAAAAAAATAAAAAATTATTTATATACTACTTATAACACATAAAATACTAAAACAACATATAATATATATAAATATAGCACAAATCCATTTAAGTAGCAAACCTTTAAGTAGCAAAACAACATAAAATTCAAGTTAGAGCCTAATAATCACAAAAGATAATCAAAAGAAGGTTGCTTAAAGGTTGCTAGGTTAAAGTGCTAAACTAGAGCTCTATTCACTTCTAAGTGCTAAACTAGGAGCTATATTCACTTCTAAGTGCTAAACTATGAGCTCTATTCACTATCCTCATCATAATCAAATCCCAATTCTAAGTCCTCCCCCTCGTCTTCACTCATGCCAATATTCTCTTCCATTTCTTCATCTTCATCAATTAATTCACACGTATTACGAGATGGTACTCTAGGAGTACGGGAGGTGGAACAACCGAACACCGTTCCTTTAGAATGATGCAGTGTACTTGTTCTGGTCAAATAAGCCGGTTCAGATGCCCCGGAAGCCTTGTCCACCACTCTCCATGTCAAACCATCTTCCTCATCAAACACAACTTCCGCATTACCCTCATTCTCCTCATCCATAACACCGATGACCCACTCATTACTTTCATCAATTTCTTTTAAAAGGATAGGATCATCAGTTTCTTTTCTTTGAGAACGTTGTTGCAATGCACGATTACACTTCTTTGACTTCCTGTGATAAATCAGGAACCACTTTTGTTACCTCTTTTCCATCAGCTCCGATTTCTTTAACTTCACGGGTTAGCGAATCGAGAATAGCGTCAGGATCACTAACAACCAACTTAAACGCCTGCAAGCATATAGAAGAAGAATGAGATATGTACTATAGCAATATCCGACAATGAGTCATGAATTTCCTCCATCTATTTCAGAACACTAACCTCAAAGGCATGCCCATACTTCCTATACAAAGGCCAGCCAACATGGATATACAGATCCTGCATTGCTTAAATAAAAACAGAAATAGTTAATAACTTAATATAAAAGAAACATATGAGGACACATAAGCAAGCCTGGTACATGGATTACATGACATCAAGATCCATACAAGAAAAATAGCAAAAGAAATTAAGCACTTCCCCAGCTAACACATACCCACAGTAGTCATGTTAAATTTTAAGTACAACAGACATAAACCTATATAAACAGATATAACACCACTTTGATACTCACACAGTCAATATAACCTGAGGGCTGAAAAACATAACTTTCGTTTCCCAATACCCTGAGGGCTAAAAAGAGAACCTGTGCTTAAAATATACTCCACCATAAAAAATGAGTTGTGGGCAGAAGCAGAGATAACTATAACAATGACCATTGAAGTACTTGAGAACAGTTGGTACCCATCTAGCACTACTGCACTAGTAGTTTTCCTCACCTTTGGATTAGATGCTAAAAGCACATAATTAAGCAAGTTATATCTTAAACAATGATGCAGAAAGTGAGTTATTTGAACCCTTATGTCTCCAAGTGTTATGACTATGATCTTTTACCAACATCACCATACGACTCTATTCTGCTATACATATAATCATATATGATATATCTCGCCCAATGCTTTTCTCAAACTACATCCATCATACACGAAAAAAACATCTAATAAGATACACCTTTAGTAGTAAAATGTTTGTGATCAAGTTATACTCATTTCATGTAAGAATTATGCACTGCCATAACATTTCCCTTACCTCTCACCACTTCTCACCATTTCAACAATCGCTTTCAGACCTCAAATAATTAAATGAAGAAATTGTGTCTAGAACTTACTGAATCATCACCCCTCCCAAGAAGTTTCGGTCCCAAACGCCTGCCTAAACAATCTGAAGCACAAAATAATCAAATAAATGAGACATTGACTGACATATGTAACATATACCATATATATATATATATATATATATATATATATATATATATATATATATATATATATATATATATATAAACCAAATAATGAGAAATTTATGTTCAATCAGAAATAACGAGTCCTTTTAGGCATTGGAATTGAAATAGACTTTTAGCAACTTCTCAACAAGCTGCCTGATTGGGACACACTTCAGTTTTCATTAAACACCCCAAATTGGAAATTCCTTTTGACATTTCCATAGTCAAAGAAAGTAACAAGAACACTAAGTTTATAAGCGCAAAATAGTCCTAGGAGACGCAAATAACTTGACATGGAAAGGTGGTTAAGTTGCCTATAATTTGTCCTCTATATAAACATGTAGAGTATGAAAATAATTTTGTGATTATTCCGTATTCATAAACAGAACTCCAAAAGCCTACCAATATCAAAATATGAGCAACGAAACAGCACCAGAAATTACAAGTCTCAGCAAACTAACGAAACATAGTAAACACTCAAATAGCATTCTAATTTCTAACATCTAAGTAGCCAACCATATTTAATCCCTAGAGATTCAAACTACAATATTCAATCTGTCAAATATCAATATCTAGTCTACCCAAACCCAACCATGATCTAAATCACAACCATTCCATCTTTTTTATTCGCAAAAACCTCATTAGCTAGCAACACTAACCGGCCAACACAACTTGCCCAAAAGACAATGAGTATGTTTGGCAAAACTATCAGTTGATGATTATATGATAAAAGTGTTTGGTAACACAGTTGTAGCTTAATGAGAAAGTGTAAAATGACGTAAAGCTAAAGCTAAACGTTTCTTTTAGGGTGTGTTTGGCTGCTTGGCGCTTAGCATTTAAAAGTATTTTGGAGCGGCTATGAATCAAAAGCTTGTTTGGCAGCAAGCAGTAAAATTTAACGCTAGTTTTACTTCACTTTACACATTACTAGTATTACCTGCTACCTGCTAGTGCTAGTTTAACCAAACATACCCTTAGTGTTACGAATAGAAGCGATTAAACAAAATAAAAAAGCTAATCGCTCGTTGCCAAACAAGCATTATACTCTAAACGCTCCAAAAAGCTTACAATTCAATCTCTATACATAACACCAATATACACTCGAAACTAATCAAAATCATTTTCCATTTAACGCTAAAGTTAATCTAACCCCACTTAAAACTTAGCTCCTAACACACATTAATCAAGATCAAGTCCTCTAACAAACTCAAATAAAAGCAACAAACAAATCACAATGTGGAAGGCGCGCAAACTAATATCATTAAAAATCAAGATCTACAACATAGATTAATATAAAAAGTAGTAAGAAAGTAAGTACCAACAGAGTGACAGTTGTTGACACCTTCAAGAGTAACAACAGCAGTAAGAATACGTATATGCTAACAACAGCAGTAAGAATACTTTACATGTTTAACCCGATTATGACATGCTAACATAGAAAGACGTATATGCAAATCTGGTAATCACGAAACGAAGGAGAAGACCGAACAAGCGACCACCACTGATCGAAATCTCTGATGGATCTGGGTTTTGGTGTGTGTAAATTTTCTGGGTTTTGACTTTGTTTGTGTTGTGTGTGTTGTTTTGGATTTTTTTGTGAGTGCAGTTTGTGTTTTTTTTTGTTTGTGTATGATTTGTTATGCGTGAGAGTGATAGGGATTTATTTTTGTTTTGATTGAGAGCTAGATCTGAATCCATCGAGTTGTGGTCTTATGTTAATAACAAGTTTCTAATTTTAATGCACGTAAAATGACCAAAATATCCTTTTGTTCATGTATTTGTTGCCCAAAATTCAAAAGTTGCCCAAAATACAATACATCCCTTATACATCGTATCAGCAGTTGTATATATACTTTGGTCGATGACGTGGCGTCCTGTGGTCCGTCGGATCAGTTGCCCTGGGCTAAGGGGGAATTTTTTGTGAGCGGGCTAGATACTCTTAGCACTTGGGCAATCGGGCTATTTTAGTAATTATCCCTTTAAATTTTCAGTTTCATGCTTACTAAATGGCTTCCACGGATTTTTTTCCCAGTCTTTAATTGTGAAATGTGTAACAAAAATCATAATATTTGTCTTAAGGATTTTTAAGGATAAAAATGTGTGAGAAAAATTAATTCAAATACGTAACATCGTATGCGTAATAAGTGTTTGATTAAATGGCAACAAATCATGTGTTTGTCTTTCATTTTAGTTGATCGTATATGTTTGGTAACTTGACTATATAGATATCAAATCTTAATATGTTATATATGAACCCATTGTTTGAAATCAACCTCATATAGTACCCACATATTGACGCTAGGATGCACCACCGAATAAGATATATATAATAGTTCGATGTTACTAATTAAAACGTAGTTCGTATTGATTTCTATAAACACTAATAAATGTTTTGCTTCTGTGAGATATAACCCATCTTATTACATGCACATGTAATTTTTTTATGTTGTTATTATCATGGATAAATATTTTACACATTCTGAGTACAAGT
Source organism: Artemisia tridentata subsp. tridentata (assembly GCA_021014915.2). Taxonomy (NCBI): domain Eukaryota; kingdom Viridiplantae; phylum Streptophyta; class Magnoliopsida; order Asterales; family Asteraceae; genus Artemisia; species Artemisia tridentata. The sequence continues at coordinate 206,541,370 of CP139503.1, forward strand.
CATTTTAACCCATCAATAACCCAGCCTAGGCCATACATGATATTAAATATGTTATATAAAAATATGACGTTTTAGCTTAGAATAATTTCACTCGAAAAATAGAAACTGTGAATCGCTCGGGCCTTGAAACAATATGTAATATAAATATGATATACGATATTATCAAAAATAAAGTACCCATGCTTTTGGGAGAACAAAGCCCTTGCATCGCACGGGTCAATTGAGTTCCATGCATAAATGTGAGCAATAATGGCATAAGCTCAATTCATCCTAACAAACACAAACATATCAAACATCTAAAGCCTCATTTTAGAGCTTTTGAGAGCTTTTAAAGTTTCATGAAATGTTGATATTTACTATCTTTTATAAACAGTTAATGAGTTCATTAAGTATATAGAATTTATTAAGCAAGTGTCACACGATGGCCCAAGTTATGTAACGGGCTGAAGCTCAAGTAATGGGACATGGAGTTGGATGCTTTTAAACGAGGCTTTGCTCTTTCCATACATTATTCAGATATGCAGTAAAAACTATGTGTTTGAAATAACATGTTTTGCATTACGATGATGAAAGTCACTCATGTATTTGATATTTTTTTCTTGAAACAATTCTATTTACAAAAGCTTACTTAAACAAACTTCGTTTATTTAGTCGAGTACCCACGATCGAAACTACGCATAATAACTAAATACGCATAACCCTTGCAAAACCGATTATTCTTTACGGTGAACAAAGCCCGTGCATCGCACGATACTTAAAGAATGAGTTGCAAGTTGTGTTGTATATTATTTTATTGAATATGTTGCTGTTGATGAAAAAAAAAAGGTGAAATTGAATTGGAGCCAAAAATTGAGAAATTGGAAACTTCTAATTTTTATATTGTATGACGACTTTTGAAACAAAGTTCAGTAAAACCGAAGGAAAGAAGCATAAAAGCATTTGCCATATGTACAACCAAAAGTAATTAAAAATTGGGAAAAGCCAAGGGACTTCAATATGTAACATCTGTCCTAAATAAATGAATAATAAAGGTCTAGAAAGCAAATATGTGTCATTTGTTCTTGACACACACTGTTGTTTTATTATGGGAAGTAGAGGGCAGAGGATGGTGGAGGTAAACGGGAGCTTAAGACAATTAATTTGGAAGTAAAAGATAGTATCAGCATGCGGGTGTGACGGGGAGTGACGGCAAGACGCATTTTGATTTGAGAGTTGTTCCGAGTGAATTTGAAGGGCAAAGTATGGTAAAAAGGCATAGACTTATATATTATTTGTTGAATGATAAGTTACAAAGTGGTTTAAATGCTTTGTGAGGCCTTTGTCACAATCAAATAGCTAAAATGAGATATTAAAATTCCTCATTTTAAAACTAAATACCAAATAGAGTAATTATTTCGCACTTGGCAATGACGTTGGACCATAAAAGAACGGGTTTAGCATAGGTAAAATTATAGATATGGGTAAATAAAAAAGAGGTAATAATTGATTGCCTAAGATTTAGTTATGGTTATTACAAAACAAGGTTAACTTAAATAAAAGACCACAAGAAATAAAACACATGATAATTGTCGAGTTGTTACTTATAATTTAGTTGCGAGTATTGGGTCTATCTACGTCAAAAGCAAACAAATGCAATTAGATGAGACAAGATTTTATATTTTCTTAAGACATAAAAGAATAATGAATGTAATGCGTTATGAAAGTTATCCTCATGATTTGATATTTATTTCAATAAAACTTGCAAATTCGATCACTTACAAAGCCATGTTTATCAAATTATTGCTACTTAATGTGGCAAACAAAGAGACATACTCGAAATTGAATGTTCTTTTTAAATTTGGAAGTATACAATTATAATTATAATAATAAATGTTTATGAGTTTTATTGATTGAGCAAATGATTATGAACAATCATTTATGAGTTTTATTGGAAGTATACAATTATAATTATAATAATAAATATTTACGAGTTTTATTGATTGAACAATTATAATTATAAAAATAAATGTTATAGTAACTAAATACACATAACCCTTGCAAAGCTCATGATTCTTTATAGTGAACAAAGCTCGTGCATCGCAATTCGAAATCCTTTAGTACAAAAGAAACTATCATGGTTGTTGACATAAATAAATGCCTAAAAACATTATCAATATTTATTCATATCTCTATGTTTTGATGATCACAAAATGTAAACTCATTAAAACATAAACTTATAAATTAAACAAGTACTTAGTTGTAAATATTCACTTCTACAACTAAAATCACTTAAGGTATGAATGAACTAATGCTTAATGCATTATATGATCAAAGGAACATTTTCTTAATAACTAGATTTTTTATAAAACATCAAAAACATTTTATATATTTTTGAAAAACATTTTTGGCATTAAATAAAAATGTTTAATCTTTTATAAAAATATGAATTCAAATTTTTAACCAAAATCAGTTAAAATGTTCCAAAAAAACCTTCCCCACAAAAGGACAAAATTGGCCAACGTTCAGTAGGGGCGGCCCCCTTAATTTTACTAGGCGGCCCCCTTAATAATTAAGGGGACCGCCCCCGCTCCAGTAGGCTCCAGCTGTCCAGATTTTTCCATATAAATACCAGCCTTCCCCTGGATTTTTTCTTAACCCTTTTGCACTAAAACTTTCTGTTGTAGATCTCATTTCATATCTTAAATAAACCTTTGATCATGTAATCTTAAGCATTGGTTTCCAAGTGATCCAAGCTTCCACCATCCAAGTGCAAAAGAAGAATACTTCTATCAATCAAGATTAGAAGTATTACAACTTAGTATCATTTTGTTACTTAAGTTGTGTGTTTAACAAAGTTTGTAAATCATTCATTCATTTGTATGTAAGGTGTGTGTTGTAGATTAGTGTTGTGTGTAAGTAGTGAAGATGTTGTATAAGTAGTTGTGGTATAGAAGTTGTGAGGTCAAAGTGTAGAAGTCTTGAAGCCGTTGTGTAGAGGTCGTGAAGCCGTTGTGTAGATGTCGTGAACCCGTGGTGTAGAAGTTGTGAAGCCGTAGCTTAGAAGACGTGAAGTCATTGTGTTGAAGTCGTGAAGCCGTAGCATAGAAGTTGTGTAGCGGTCGTGTTGAAGTCGTGAAGTCTTAGTCATGAAGACATAGTGTTGAAGTCGTGAAGCCGCATCATAGAGGTTGTGTAGCGGTCGTGTTGAAGTCGTGAAGAAGTCGTGAAGCCGTTGTGAAATAGTCGTGAATAAGTTGTGTAGAAGTTGTGTTGTGAAGTTGTGAGATTGGTTCTAGCTACGATTAGAACTCGACATTTAGCTTTGTGTCGTTAAACCCGTGTAAGCCAAAGTTGTGTACGGTTTTCTCCGCCATAAGGGAGCTTATTGAAGTTGTGAAGAAAACTCTCGAGCAAGGTGTGCTCGGGGAGTGGAGTAGGGCAAGGAAGGTGTCCTTGTAGCCGAACCACTATAAATCTCTCGTGTCTCGGTTAGATCTTTCCATACCTTATTTATTTCTTTACTTGCATCGTCATTACTTTCATACACATAGGCTTACATAATTGCTAGTATTAATTAGAGGTCGACTTCACATAAAGATCAAATTGAAAATCCATTCAAGAAACCAAAACTTTTACAATCAATTTAAAAGAATACATATATAACTAATATTAAAATTTAAGTTTTATTTTTCATAACAAACTAGAATCTAAAGTTTTTTAAAAGTATAAAACAAAGTTTTTATAATAAATTAAAAAGACGTAAAACTATTCAACCCCCCCCCCCCCTTCTAGTTTTCCACAATTGGTATCAAGAGCCACGTCAATCAAGATCTTTAAAATATACTGTATTTTAAAACTTGAATCGATCTATGGAATTCGAAAAATATCTAGATGGGGAATCTTTGCTAAAACCACCACTATTTGAAAACTATACTTTTCTTGAATGGAAAAATAAATTTGAAACTTATGTGAAATCAATTGATCTAGATCTTTGGCATGTCATTTCGATTGGTGATTTTGAAAATCAAACAAAAACGGATTTTGAAAGTCAAATTGATTATTTGAAAACAAAGAATGAAATAAATAATAAAGCTAAAATAATTATTTATAAAAACATTGCCGAAAGTTGAATATGAAAGAATATTCTTCTGTAAAACGGCAAATGATATTTGGAAAAATTTCTAAAACTTTCATCAAGAAAAATGTCAAGCCAAAGATGAGGATTTTAATCTTGTACATGAATTAGTTATCTTAGAAAATTTAATAGATAAACATTTAGATAAAATAGATACATGTGCTACTAGTTCAAATGTTGTTAATGTAGGTGTTAGCGACGAAGACTACATGAATCAACTCCAAAGTGAACTCAATCCAAGATCATGGAGTGACACAGGCGAAGGAGAAGATCATCATCCGACTCACCTATCATTCACACGTCGATCATCATCTGAGACATTACGAAGAAAAGCTAGGACGTGAGGTAAGTTCTCTTTTTAAATTTCATAAGTAATTACTTCATGCATATAATCTTATTAATGCCTTAGGATACGCTTAGTCTGATAGGTTGCTTTGCCTTTACACTTTAGTTATATTCGTTCTGTGGCTTAATAAACTAGAAACACTTTAGTTAGCCCCCCTAAGTATTAGTAAACCAAGCAATCTTCATATTTGGTACTCTTCGATAGGTAAATTTAGGAACTTAATTTCTTCTAAAAAGAGAATGACTACTGGAGAATCTATTGACTAGAAACTCAATTTGGCCTAACGGTTGAATTGCTTCTATGTGAGAAGTTGGGTGTGTGTAACCCGTAAAAACGGTCGTGTTTAGCCTGAATTGAGCACCACTAGTAATAGTCTCATACTCATTCTCCAACTTGAATACATTATTCTTCCTAAATATACCTAACGATAGTTTACTGTTATGAACTTTGCTTTTCACTAGAGCTTTTCATTCCTAGATGTATGTCATCCTGCATATATAAAATTTCTAGATGTTTACTTGCTCCTATGTGATTTGACTGCATGCCTTCGCAATTATTTGTTTAGTTGAATGCATTGTCATTATAATAGCTTTTGTTTTTCCTCTAACTACTCTGACATGATGTATTTTTGTATTTAGTCATAATACATGCGTAAATGTCATAGGATATGTAGAAAGAGGTAGCATTTGACAATAGACTTGAGCATGAGATCTTTTATAAACCATTATTTTTTTAAACCTTCAATTAATGGGACTTATTTTTAAATTTGCAAAAACTTCACATTTTGGAAAAATAATTTTTCAAAAGATTATGACGCATTTCTATTTTACTTGTTTCACCATCCTACATTTCTTCCAAACTTGTGTCCATAATTACGTGTTTATCAAAACCAAAGATGGGAAAAATATGTTTTCTTTCCTCATAAAAACATTTTGAAATAAAACCAAAACTATTTCATTAAAATATTTTTCACATCCACATAAAACCTACTTTCAAGCATTGTTGAATAATGCCAAAAACATTTCTTTAAATCATGCTTGGTGATCTCATATATGTCATATATACTTGTGTATATGACACTTATAAGTGAACTAAATCAAAAATGAAAAATCATTGTTTACTTATTAAAGATCTCACTTGGTACAAGTCTAGAAGTCCATGCTATCACAACTCCACATTCCCTTGTACATAGATAATCAATAGGATTAATTAACTAGCCTTTTAAATCTTCCTAAGTATGATACTATGAATTACTTGGTGCTATGTATTATCTTCTTGTCTAATATATGTATATACATGTTATATGCTTAATGAGTAGTTTGCATGTTAGGTAAAGTTGCTTAAATTAATATGCTTAGCATATATGAGTTATTAAATCCTAAATTGCCTTGAAAGAAGTTGGACTTGCTTGAAACTGAACTCAAAAACACAACCTTTTTCTACAAATTTCTGCCAAAAACCCATTTTCAGGAATCTGGAAGTCAGCAGATGGGCGGCCCCCTTAAATAACTAGGCGGCCCCCTTAATCATTAAGGGGACCGGCCCCTATTTAAGGGGACCGGCCCCTATTTAAGGGGACCGGCCATCTGGAGTGACGGATTACTATTTTCCTTTTCAATTTCCAACCCATTTTATCCTATAATTCCCAAAATTCACAAACACATTTTGTCACAAACCACCCTCCAAAATCTACCTTCCACAATCACATCATCACTACACCATACATACCCATTTGGAGGAGGAAGCTTGACATTTGCCATAACCCAACAAATGATGTTGTTCAAACTCAACCAACACCCAAACCTCATCCTAATGAACCCTTTCACACACATAACCAATCATCCATATGTCCACCTTCATTCACTCATAATTACCCAAGTTCACAAATGTCTCCACCACCAAAAGTGTCACCACCACTTCCACCAAATAACAACCACTCTCCATCATCATCACCTTCCACTCAACACTTGAAGTTCATTGAAGAACTCAAGGAAGCCCATGAGCTTAATGCTCTCCTTGCTTTGCACCTTGCTCAAAGCAACTTAAACCCATCACCATCCATATCACCATCATCACCACATCACTTGAGTCAAATTGAGAAACATGTCAACAATTGTCCTTGTTGCATCTTTCTCCAAAATCAAACCATCATCACCATCCATCTCACCATCATTACCATCATCACCACATCACTTGAGTCAAATTGAGAAACATGTCAACAATAGTCCTTGTTGCATCTTTCTCCAAAATCAAACCATCACCTTAAATGAGCGTCTCACTTGGATTGAGTATCTTCTCACTAGATCTAATCCAACACCACCACTTGAACAACATCAAAACCCTCATTCAACATGGTCAAGTCCAAGCTCTCCACCTCCAATTCCTCTATCAACACTCTCTCCAACATCCATACACCCAAACTTACAACCCCATTAATCCAACATTTTTTACCCCCTCTTTACCATCATCCATCCAAAATAATCCAAGTTTTCATGTCTCAAGCAAGTCCAATGGATTTCTTAGGCAATTTAAAATTTTCTACTTATTGCATGCTATAAGCAAAATATGTGTTGTATCAATAATTATGTTTTTAACATAATTATTTTCAACTAGTGAATGCTTTATTTCTTGTCTTTAATATATGATTGTTATGCTTATTGCTTGTATACTTGATATCATGATATATATACATGCTTGATGATTAATAACATGCCTATTCCGTAATATGTTTTAAATGTATGCATGCGTAATTAACATGTTTATGTCACTATTTAATCATTCTTGATGTACATGATTCAAATGGAGCTTGCTGCAAAAACACCCTAAAAAATGACCCTTTTCTGGAAAATTTTCAAATTTGGTCGCCTGGGAAAACACCAGATGGGCGGCCCCCTTAATTCCCTAGGCGGTCCCCTTAATTTTAAGGGGGTCGGCCTACAATTAAGGGGACCGGCCATCTGGGCAGTAAAATTTACTGTTTTCTTTTGCATCTTGCGACCCCTTTATCTAGCCCAAACCTTACCTAAATCAACCATCACCTCCATCAAACACCTATTTTCATTCACCATGCTATCACCAAAATCATCTCTAAGACACCAAAACTCCATCACCACCACCTCAATGTTAATCCCCAAGTGCACCAAATGCACCATCAAAAACACCCTTTCATCCATCAATAACTACATCAACTCACATCTTTCATCACCACCATCAAGAGCATCAACTCCACCTCCTACTCAAGAACCTCCATTCACCCAACTTGTCATTTCCATATCACCAATAACACCTCTTGATGCTCATTTCTCATCATCACCAATACCACCACATCCACAACCAAACCATCATCTTTGGTCTTAGAGATGAGATACACTACATGTTTTCATCCCTTGAACACATGCTTAAAACCAACCTCCACCACAACCTCCATCATTTTCACCCACTACACTACCACCACCTTCATTCTCACAAAATTAAGCATATGCAATGCTTAATCAAAAATAATTTTTCAAACCATTTTGTGTGCAAGCCCCATGGAAGATCATGTACTCCTAGAATGATTATGTAGATTGCATTACTTACTAGCTAATGTAGGATTGAATATAATCTTGGATGGTTGTGTATTGATACACAACATTTTTAATGAATGTCTTTATATGCATGCTTATTTTTGCTATATATATGCGTGTGCTTCTAATATTTTTCTTGCAAGTATTCCATATATCGATTCCTTGGTGCCCTCAAACGAGGGGGAGCACACATCAAGGGGGAGTTCTCGTCCCGACAAATTTTGTCTCAAAAACTTGTCGGCATAACCTTTTTGATTCTACAAAAAGGGGGAGAAGTGAATATAAACTCACTAAATACTTGTCCAAAAATAACTTTTTGGATTTAATGAGTTTAGGTTTTGTAATCATCAAAAAGGGGGAGATTGTTGACATAAATAAATGCCTAAAAACATTATCAATATTTATTCATATCTCTATGTTTTGATGATCACAAAATGTAAACTCATTAAAACATAAACTTATAAATTAAACAAGTACTTAGTTGTAAATATTCACTTCTACAACTAAAATCACTTAAGGTATGAATGAACTAATGCTTAATGCATTATATGATCAAAGGAACATTTTCTTAATAACTAGATTTTTTTATAAAACATCAAAAACATTTTATATATTTTTGAAAAACATTTTTGGCATTAAATAAAAATGTTTAATCTTTTATAAAAATATGAATTCAAATTTTTAACCAAAATCAGTTAAAATGTTCCAGAAAAACCTTCCCCAAAAAAGGACAAAATTGGCCAACGTTCAGTAGGGGCGGCCCCCTTAATTTTACTAGGCGGCCCCCTTAATAATTAAGGGGACCGCCCCCGCTCCAGTAGGCTCCAGCTGTCCAGATTTTTCCCTATAAATACCAGCCTTCCCCTGGATTTTTTCTTAACCCTTTTGCACTAAAACTTTCTGTTGTAGATCTCATTTCATATCTTAAATAAACCTTTGATCATGTAATCTTAAGCATTGGTTTCCAAGTGATCCAAGCTTCCACCATCCAAGTGCAAAAGAAGAATACTTCTATCAATCAAGATTAGAAGTATTACAACTTAGTATCATTTTGTTACTTAAGTTGTGTGTTTAACAAAGTTTGTAAATCATTCATTCATTTGTATGTAAGGTGTGTGTTGTAGATTAGTGTTGTGTGTAAGTAGTGAAGATGTTGTATAAGTAGTTGTGGTATAGAAGTTGTGAGGTCAAAGTGTAGAAGTCTTGAAGCCGTTGTGTAGAAGTCGTGAAGCCGTTGTGTAGATGTCGTGAACCCGTGGTGTAGAAGTTGTGAAGCCGTAGCTTAGAAGACGTGAAGTCCTTGTGTTGAAGTCGTGAAGCCGTAGCATAGAAGTTGTGTAGCGGTCGTGTTGAAGCCGTGAAGTCCTAGTGTTGAAGTCGTGAAGCCGTAGCATAGAGGTTGTGTAGCGGTCATGTTGAAGTCGTGAAGTCTTAGTCATGAAGACATAGTGTTGAAGTCGTGAAGCCGCATCATAGAGGTTGTGTAGCGGTCGTGAAGAAGTCGTGAAGCCGTTGTGAAATAGTCGTGAATAAGTTGTGAAGAAGTTGTGTTGTGAAGTTGTGAGATTGGTTCTAGCTACGATTAGAACTCGACATTTAGCTTTGTGTCGTTAAACCCGTGTAAGCCAAAGTTGTGTATGGTTTTCTCCGCCATAAGGGAGCTTATTGAAGTTGTGAAGAAAACTCTCGAGCAAGGTGTGCTCGGGGAGTGGAGTAGGGCAAGGAAGGTGTCCTTGTAGCCGAACCACTATAAATCTCTCGTGTCTCGGTTAGATCTTTCCATACCTTATTTATTTCTTTACTTGCATCGTCATTACTTTCATACACATAGGCTTACATAATTGCTAGTATTAATTAGAGGTCGACTTCACATAAAGATCAAATTGAAAATCCATTCAAGAAACCAAAACTTTTACAATCAATTTAAAAGAATACATATATAACTAATAATAAGATTTAAGTTTTATTTTTCATAAGAAACTAGAATCTAAAGTTTTTTAAAAGTATAAAACAAAGTTTTTATAATAAATTAAAAAGATGTAAAACTATTCAACCCCCCCCCCTTCTAGTTTTCCACAATGGTAAAGTGGTAACCTGTAGTATCCTTTACTAGAGTATCAGCATGGAAGGATGATCAAATCGAGGAACCTCAAATCTGAGAACCGCTAAGTAAGCAAATCAAACGTGCATTTACTACTTACAACCACGTGTACTAATGGTCAAACACATCTTTGAGTATCTTTCATATGAAACATTTCTATTTCTAAAAGCTTAATAAAGCGAATTTTTTAGTTTAACACTTTAAGTTTCACGACTAATGTTAACACACCTAATTAACCGTTTCCAGACTAATGCTACTTCATGGTAATCGAAGCCCGTGCATCGCACGGGCCATGCTGTCTCGTGTTTTTAGTTTTAATACAATGAATAGTAGTGCACTATATTTAGTGCATTTTGTTGGAAAATAGCTTTTGCAAAATGATTTTTTGAAAATTTTGGATACTATTTAATATAAGTACATGTTATATATATTTATATTTCTTGGTAGCTTTGCGTTCTCCTTGACGAGAGCTTCGCAATGAGATCAAATGTGTCAAAAATGGAGTTGGTATGAATGAGATATTGGGTCTCAAAGTGAGGCATATGAAATACAAAATATAGGAAAAATGGTGCATCCCACATCGCCTAGAAAAGGAAGTGGGAAGGTGTTTATATAGAAATCTTGATATTTGCTATCAAATTTCTTTTGTTGGTTTTACTCCAACACCTACGCGTGCGCGCAGGGGGTGTAGATTTCAGGATTTATGGGCTAACACGGGTTCGAAGCTTGTGAACTCATGCGAGCCCACGCGACCTGCGGACACGAATGCAACTCCAAAAATTCGCTTGTGCGCGTATCCTTTTGCTGCAGATTCGAGTTCTTTGTTTCCAAATCCCGTGTTAGTCTATTTTAGGAATAGTATAAACTTAGTGAATAAGTTTTTACATAATCGTTTTGTGCAATTAAAAGATATGTAAATCGGGTTAATTAATAACAGATTTAATGATTTATATATTTATCGCTCTTATTTAGTCTTTGAGAACAAGACAACTTTTCTATATAAATAAGGCCATAACCCCCATTCAGTTTACACAACCAAAACGAATTCCTCCATAATCTGATTTCCAGCATCTTTGATCAGAAACACGCAGAGCTTCTGTGATCTTTTAGGCAAGTGTGTCACATCCAGCTGTACATCAGCTTTGGCTATTGTGCCCTGAGAAATAGACGACGAATCTGTTTTAAGGGAATCGTGTTAAACATGAGCCTCGACCTTTACTGCTTTCTTTTACTTATCGTTATATAGTGTTTGTCTTCTGCTTCTACTCCTTTCTGTCTGTATTTACTTTCTGTTATTTAGTTATTGTAATATGATTTTATAAATAAAAGTGTACACCGTTTCCTACAGTCTTAAAAACAGATTATGTGTAACAGAATTAAAACACTTTGTTAAAATCGGGTTAATATTATTAACATATTTTTATATATAAACTGTTTTCTGTCAAAACCAAGATTGAGTTTCTTTGGAAAATCAGTTTTAAGTAAACAAGATTTTAATTAATAGATTTGGTGTTACAGATTTAAATGATTTTTAAAGCAGTTATTCTTATCAGTTTATAGTGAAACCAAGATTGAGTTTCTATTAAACTGATCTATTTAATTTGGTCTTTTCTTCAGTTTATTTAAATCCAGATTCAGTGAAACCAAGATTGAGTTTCTTTGAAGCAGATTCGGTACAAGCTTATAGAAATCACGTTTGAATTTCTAGATACCGATTGATAGCAGTTTATTTAACTGTTTGTGTTTTCTTTTAGGATGACAAACACCACTTCCCCTCCTGTGACAACTACTGTGAATATACCTGGTGCGCCAGTTACCAACACGGTTGCTAATCATGCTGAGAAACCAGAAAAATTCAATGGGCAGAATTATAGGAGATGGAAACAGAAGAATTTCTTCTATCTCACTACTTTGAACCATGCGCGATTCTTAAAGAGAATCCACCTCACGTGGAACCCCCTACGGAAGGTCAATCCTTAAATCAACAGGCTGTTCAAGCCATGAAAGCATGGAAACATTCAGACTTCTTGTGTCGCAACTATGTTCAGAAAGGTTTGGTGGACTCTTTGTACAATGTGTACTATAAGACCAATACTGCCAAAGAATTATGGGAGTCATTGGAATGCAAGTACAAAACTGAGGATGCTGGTACAAAGAAGTTCGTGGTAGCTCATTTTTTGGATTACAAGATGGTTGATTCAAAGAATGTGATGAGTCAGGTTCAAGATCTGCAAGTTTTGCTACATGACATTCATGCTGAGGGAATGACTTTGAGAGAAACTTTTCAAGTTGCTACTATTATAGAAAAGTTACCTCCAAGCTGGGTAGAATTTAAAAACTACTTGAAGCATAAACGAAAGGAAATGAGTTTTGAAGACTTGGTTGTTCGTATTCGTATTGAAGAGGACAACAAGTTGGCTCTAGAAAAACACTTATACGCCTGATTCTGCCAAGGAAAATATGGTTGAGCATGCTTCGTCATCTTCCAAGTCTAATGTCAAAGGAAAAGGCAAGGGCAAAGGAAAGAATGATAAGAAGATCAAAGGGAAGTCTGAGTACCTTGCTCCTAAAGCTGGAATTGTGAAACAAAAGTTCCAAAGGGTGTGCTACAACTGTGACCAGCTGGGTCACCGTGCTGCTAACTGTAAGATGTCGAAGCTGGTGACTCCACGCCAGGCTAATATGGTGAATGAGGATGTCGACATGATTGCTATGGTGTCTGACTTCATTGACATGATCTCTGAAGTTAACCAGGTAGGTTCCAACAACAGGGAATGGTGGATTGATACTGGGGCTACCCATAATGTGTGTGTTGATAAGAGTATGTTTCACTCTTTCAGAGCGGTTAACAATGGAGAGAAGCTGTACATGGGCAACTCTTCAACTCTTGATATCAAGGGCGAAGGAGATGTAATCTTGAAGATGACATCAGAGAAAGAGCTCAAGTTGACTAATGTCTTTTATGTTCAAGAGATTTGCAAGAATCTTGTGTCTGGTTGGCTGTTGAACAAGTTTGGTTTTCGTCTTGTTTTTTAGTCTGATAAGTTTGTTCTTTCTAAGAATCAAATGTATGTTGGTTGGGGATATGTTGTGAATGGTATGTTTAAGCTCAATGTAATGGTTGTTAAGAATGATATCAATAAAATGAATTCTTCTGCTTACTTGATATAGTCTTCTAATGTGTGGAATGGCCGTCTTAGACATGTAAATTTTAATTCAATGCGTCGTTTGATTAAATTTAATTGCATACCTAATTTTCTTATTGACTCAAAATACAAATGTGAAACTTGCGTTGAAGCCAAACTTACAAGATCATCTTTCAAATCGGTTGAACGAAAAACCGAACCACTTGATATGATACACAATGATATAGGTGATTTGAATCACTACCCACAAAAGGTGGTAATAAGTACTTTATCACGTTTATTGATGATTGTACAAAGTATTGCTACGTTTACTTGTTAAAAAGTAAAGATGAAGTTATAGACAAGTTTGTTCTATACAAAAACGAAGTTGAGAATCAACTTAGTAAGAAAATCAAGGTTGTACAAAGTGATAGAGGAGGTGAATATGTGTCTCCATTCGCTGATCTATGTGCGAAACATGGAATCACACACGAGTTCACTGCTCCCTATTCACCTCAGCAGAACGGTATTGCCGAAAGGAAGAACCGTACCTTGAAAGAAATGGTTAATGTCATGTTGATAAGTTCTGGTATAAGCCAGGACATGTGGGGGGAAGCCATTCTAACGGCTACTTATCTTTTGAATAAGACACCTCGTAAGGAAAAAGAAGAGACCCCTTATGAACTTTGGATGGGAAGAAAATCATCATATCAGTACTTACGAGTGTGAGGGTGTCTAGCAAAGGTAGCTATACCGACACCCAAGGCCCAAAAGATTGGACCTAAATCTGTGGATTGTATATTCATTGGATATGCTAAGAATAACAGTGTTTATCGTTTCATTGTACATGATTCAAAAAATCCGGATATACAAAAGGGTACAGTAATGGAATCAAGGAATACTTCATTCTTTGAAAATATATTTCCTTGTTTAACGAAGGAAACTGGAAGTTCATCTAGAATAGATAACGAAGTTGTCCAAGATAAGAGACAATGAGATGATGATGATCTCCAAGATGAAAGACAAGATCAAACTGAGGAAGAAGAGGTTGAACCTAGAAGAAGCAAAAGGGTAAGAACCGAGAAATCGATTGGACCCGATTTTGTTTCTTTTATGGTTGAAAATGAACCTACTTCATACCAAGAAGCGGTTACTTCCTCAGAAGGGTCTCAATAGAAAGAAGCCATTAAAAGTGAAATAGATTCTATTTTACAAAATTATACTTGGGAGCTCGTGGATTTACATCTTGGTTGTAAGCCACTAGGATATAAATGGATCTTCAAGAAGAAGATGAAAGCAGATAGCACCATTGACAAGTACAAAGTAAGATAGTATATATGTAATCTTGTGTTTATATGTTGATGATATATATGCTTACCATTGGTAGTAATGACAAGATGATCAAATCTACTAAGGACATGTTGAAATCAAAGTTTGACATGAAGGATATGGGTTTGGCTAATGTGATCCTTGGAATAAAGATCATATGAACTCAGAATTGACTTGTGTTAAGTCAAGCACATTACGAGGACAAAATTCTTAATACTCACAATGCGGGAGATTCCGGCCTACCTAGAACTCCAATTGACACCAGTAAGCATCTATCTAAAAATAGAGCCATAGGTGTTGCCCAATTAGAGTATTCAAGAATTATTGGTGTAGCAACCTGTAAAATTCTCCAGTTATTTGTAAATATTAATCAAGAAGTAATCAATCATTACAGTTCACTTAACCATTTTTACGAGTAAAATTTGAAATTTTGTTTATTATACTACAATGAATCAAAAACATTGATTACATGATTCACATTACTTTGGAACGAGCTCACACACGTACCACGACAATCCAATTCACGAATAAAACCAAACGGATCCTTATTATTTATTTCTAAGCCCAACAGGCTAAACCAAGCCCATTACTATTGAGCCCATTATTCATTTTTGTTTTATTTCTAACCGAGCCAACATACATTCACTTGGCCTCGATTTCTTGATTTTTCGACACACAAGTCATGCCACATTTTATATGATTCGATTCACCAT
Organism: Artemisia tridentata subsp. tridentata; assembly: GCA_021014915.2. Classification (NCBI taxonomy): domain Eukaryota; kingdom Viridiplantae; phylum Streptophyta; class Magnoliopsida; order Asterales; family Asteraceae; genus Artemisia; species Artemisia tridentata. The sequence goes on from CP139503.1 coordinate 206,556,664, forward strand.
ACTTCAAGGATTCAAGAATGACAAACCATGTCATTTGGTTCCAACGTTTACTAGTAAAACGAACCCTAAAGCTAAGCTCAGTTCGACTATGATACAAACACATGTACAAACACTTAAGTGTTAACCAACTCACCAAAACTTATATTTGCCTAAGTCATTTGCTCGATACCTAGCCAAGAGGATTCTATAAGTCTCACCACATGTTTTCTAAACCATTTGGTCACGTTTACAAGTCGTATGGACTTATAACATGTTGAAACTAATATTGCCGAGCCACTTGATTTCTTATTTCCTACTAAACCGAGCACACATACACTTGCAACTCTTCTTAATTAGAGACACTCAAGTGCCTAGCCTAGCTTGATTCCCCAATCCCCTTATCCTAATCCCCTCGGCATCACATCATCACAAGTGGTGATTAAATAAACCTATAAACTAGTTCCATGCACATAACCTTATACGTATACTCTCACACATACATTCACTAGCATATCAACTAAGTATTCTCTCTACCGAGTGCCTTAGAGAAGCAAGAGCCATTTTCCAAGTGATCATTCCATCTTTTCAACTTGTAAACTATTGATCTCGATACATTCTTAGGTGCCTAGTCGAGCTAGGTACAAAACTCTTGGTCCTTAGTTCCTTTTTGGACGTCCTCACCACCCTTTGTTGGTGTAGTAAGTCATTCGACTTCTTTCCTATACATACACATAGCTTTTCAAAGTTCATGCACATTTATATTCCATTCGAGAACTTTACTAGCTTTTGTTATGTATTTATGTACTCTCGTTATCCATATCATTTACAAATTTGCATCCTAAATCTTTGGATGGCTATGCACGAAGTTGTATAAACATTTATAACATATATCAACATTTAATAAGATATCAAGACCTATTTTATAACCTATGTGAACATCGAACCATAAAAATGTCAAATAATCAAAATGGACCACTTGATTATGTCGACTAGAAAACAAGCCATAAAACCTTTTCTAGACGTGTAACCTATCGAGCTAACAACCCAACCCATTTCTCCATATCTAAACTAATAAGCTGTGTTAAGCTCATGAACTACCCTATCGAACCTATAAGCTAAGACCCTCGAAACAGTTTTCCAAATCTTCAATATTACCTAGTGGGCCTTAAAGCCTACTAAGCTCAAATAAGCACTTTGCGAATAAGCAGTTCCCAAGCAGATTTGATAAGTTAAAAGTGACCTATTTTAAGCCCATAATCAAGCCCAATCGAATTCAAACCCATTGGACTTTAAAAATTGTTAATGGGTCTGTTTAAATTCCTTAAGGCCCAATAACGCGAAAATAAGCTCTTTTCAAGAATTATGTTGTTTTGTTGACTTAAATAAGCTGTTAGAAACTTATCTAATAAGCAGAAATGATAAACTCTAAGATTTGTGATTTTGGACTATAATTACAAATATTATGCAAAATGGGTTAAAAGTGTAATTTTCCTATACGTTAGTGTCAAAACTGTCATTTTAGTAATTTAAGGATAGAAAATGAATATTCAGTAACTAGGAGTGTTAAAATGTTATATTTGAATAATATAAACCTAAAATGTAAATATATTATAACCTTGGACTAAAAATGTAAAAGTTTCACCGTTAGGGTTAAAGTGTAAATTTCATATAACTTGAAGGTTTATTCAGCAACTTTAATTCTATATATATTCACACTAATGTGTTATACATTTATATTCTAAAAAGGCATTTATACATTTCGTAAGAATTGTTTAAAAGACGATACGTATATATAGATTTATATAACGACACTTTTCACTATAACATAACTTATCATCCACCACCTTTTGAGGAGTTGATATCTATGGATTCAATAAACATAAAAAAATATAATGTTATTTTCGAACTTTAAGCATTTTAAGCATATCAATCATCCTCGCCACAAACCATTTCGTTATCCGATACTATTTCCATTATTCGGGTTAAGTCAAGCTTAAACTATCAAAATCTCAGACTTCCCTATTATTCAGGTCGTGTGTTGGAGTCGTTCCCATATTACATTTTACATCACATTACTTTGTCAACTACAGCCGAAGTGAGCTCATAATCCCACTTTTATTTTTATATTTTCAACTCGTGGGGAGATACATGCTACAAAACAGAACACAAGTATTTTCTGTATGCTATACCTGATTGATATTGCCTAAGTTACCACTATTTCCATAAGCCCCTCACATCATGAACCATTAATCACTTGCGAGTGAACGCGAATATAGTGAATAGATCTATTGGAGGCTGACAGCCTATTTGTACTAGCTGGATGGATGGCCTTAGTTGCAAGCCGAATTAGTCAAATGCACTTTATTTGAATGGAAATAGGAAGATGGCAATCTCCTACACGAGGGCCACATACTTATACCATTTCGATGGTGTATTTTATTTATATCATTTCTATGATACACATTAACGTTTGAGTGTCATAAGACTTAGGGCAATATACTGAACTGCAATATTATTATTTATACTATGATTGTGTTTCTATAAAATTATACAAATTGAGACTTATGTTCAAACTGATTATTATATACAAACACTATGGATTCACTCAACAATTTTGTTGACTTTTGGCATGTTTATCTCAGGTAACTAATGGAGCATTTGAGGCACGGAGTGGGCAATAAACTGATGGTTTTTGGTTTCAAATAAACTCTATCATTCATTTTAAACTGTCATATCTTTTGTGAGATACTAAACTATGGAATCCTTTTTGTACTTGAATTATTAAGTGAATGATAATAACTTTCAAAGCGCCTCCTTTAAGTCATTTTCTATGATTATGACTGTGATCCTTTAAATAATACCCCATTTAGTCTTTCGCTGTTAAGTTGAAATTTAGGAGGTGTTACAGATTGGCATCAGAGCCATGGTTATAGAGAACCAAGTATATTTTAAACACTGGACTATAACTATGCTTTCAAAATGGACCATTTTACACCATACCACCTTACGCCCTCCGTGCCTGCATATTTACAACACCGTGTATAGAGTGTTGCTTAAAAGTTTATTTCATGTCAACTTTTATATACTTGATTCTATATTGTTGACTTACATTTACTACTTCCGGGGTTATTACAGTACGATGTCTTCAGCTTCTCAACTTAGCACCTTACCATCTGACGTGGAGTCTGAGGATACTCTATCGTCCATCACTTCACTAGTATTTCCTAGTACATCGACTACTACAATGTCAAGTGTCGCATCTGACGAAACAGAGCCCTTCGAGGAGGGTGAAGTTGTTCCTACCCCACCAATGACACTTGTTGCACCGCCAGGCAACCCTAACTCACCCCTATCAGAGGACCCGTATGTGCAAGCTAGGCGAGCATATATTTCACTACCTCCCCTGGAGAACCATCCAGCTTCTCCCACCTACACCCCACTATCATACGACCAATACATGTAGTCGCAACAGTGGCTACCTGCATTTGACGCAGAGGTTTCTCATCCTACACCACCACCCCCACCTGCACCGGTTATCCGGCGCAGACGAGTCAGAATCTTACAGCCTTATGAGCCTGAGCCTTTCATGAGACCATTCAAGAGTCACCCTAATGATCCCATCAGGATGCACACTCCCCGTAAGAGGGTACGATTACCAATGGTTCCTATTATACCACTATCACCACCTCTATCCCCGACATCACCATTAGATATAATCATGCTGACACCACCTTTATCTCCTGAGCACTCCATACCACCACTACTATCATCAACCCCTCCACCTTCAGTCAGACCTGACTACCTCTTTGACTTACTTACTTAGTCATACCCATTTGCACCTCATCATTGGGAGCCGACACCTGAGGAGGACTTACCCCCTCAGAACCGGGCCCGCATATCAAATCCTAGTGATTCGTCCTCCCATACTTCCTCATCCTCATTGTTTCCTCCAGGCTTTACCCCTCTAGCTCGAGTCTTCGAGACTGGGGAGACCTCCAGGGTAGCAACTACCCGTACACCCACACCCTCCACTATCATGATGCGACTGGAGCACCATGAGGAACAGATAGACACTTTATTGAACTTCACTAATGAGATGTCACTCGACCGCCTCGAGACGGTCGATGGCACTATCCATGACCTCGTGATAGAGAGGATGGATCTACAGGATGGTTTATCTAGGATACAGACAGAGATGGTTGAGACACGCTCTCAGATGACAGTTTTTCAGCAGGAGAGACAGAGACAAATCGAAGAGGTTCTGCAAGCTCGCCACAGGGCCGCTACACTAGAGAGCCTCATCAAGGACATATAGGTCAGGTAGCAGACAGAGATACAGGGATTTATGGATCAGATCACAGAGCTCAAGGGACACATGGATGAGACATCCAGGAGTTAGACATATATTACATCAGTTGTAGTTTTGAGGCATCTTAGCCTGCTGATGCGTGGGTTTTGCAACCTTACAACAGGTTTTACCTCTCGAGGGATCTCAAGAGGCTTACAACCCCACCAGGCAGTGTACCTGACCGATGTAGTATAGTGTAATGGTAAGTACGGGGGATTGATCGTTCTCCACAGGGAATAGTGTTCGTTAGGTGTGAAAGGCTACTCTAATTAGGTCTAAGGGTTGAGGAAGATTCTTTTTATGTTTTTATATTTTTATGAAAGCAAGTAAAATCTCGGGTTTTGAAGGAGTGGGCGGAATTAGTTGCTAGTCAACTAACCCAAATTACTACAAATGCAAATAAAATAAAATAACAAAAATGAAAAGTGGTGAGAAACTTGTGTGTGGAGAAATGTGTTTACTTAGATTTCCTTACTCCCTAACTATCTTTTACCGGTTAATTAGTGTGTATTAGTCGCGTGGATGACGGGTGTATTCCTTAATACCATTCGTGGGGTGGCGTACTTACTTCCCCAAACTCTACAAGCTCCTACTTCACTCCTATGTCGAGCCGGCTAGGAAGCTCCTAACATGGGATCACTAGAATTCGCTTGTGCATTAAATACAACCATAAAAACCTTTAGTACGCGTTTGGTTCATGTTTCTTAAGACGTTCAAGCAAGTTACCGAATAGGAAGTTAGCCAGTTTTCTTAAGCCTAACATAGATAAACAATCATCCAATACAACTAACAACACACTAACAACCAATAATCAATAGCTAGGTTTCATTAGATCTAAGCAAACACAAGATAAAATTAGCCTAACATGTTAAACAAAAGACAAGCATAAGATAGAATCAAACAACACATAGACATATTGAATGATTAATTGATAACTTATCTTTCAATGAAACATGGAAGATCTCAGGGCAAAAAGCCCTGAAAAAGTAGCTAAAATCGTCTTAGGGTTTTATCCCAAAATTCCACACACTAAGCTCTCCCTAATGACAAAAAATTAGAAAACTATATATAGACTTTGACATCTGACGGCGTCACCTTATGTAGTGTGACGCCGTCACCTCGCCGCTTTTAGGGTTCCCGGGTGACCTTCTTGACGCCGTCCCTCTTTAGCTCTTCAAAAATCCATTCTGGCTTATCAAGGCTTGACGCCGTCGGACCTATAACGTGACGCCGTCCCCTTATGATTTAAGCCGTGACGCCCTTGATTTAGTTAAAGCGTGACGCCGTCAGAATTCTCATGCAAACTCACTGGCCCGTCATGAGTAAATTTCACATCCAACTTTTCTTGCCAAAGCATGACGCCGTCTGGAGTTAATGTTGACGCCGTCAAAGGTGACTTTCAGCACAATTTTGAGACTTTGCCGTTTTCTTCACTTTTATGCTCCAAAAACGTCCAAAATGCCTCCTTTTCCAGATTTCTCCTCAAAAGTACCTAAAATGACAAAAGGAACGATTTAGGGCAATATTTGATCAAATAAATACGATTTCGGGCTTAAATGACCCCTTAAAAGCGGTACACTTTTCGCCTCATCAAATACCCTTACACTTGAGATTTGCTTGTCCTCAAGCAAATGCGCTTTTATTCTAATCAAAATACAAATTAGGGGTCATTTAATGCAAACATAAAAGTAATTACAACAAATAATCGTTCCACTTCAATCATAATAAGCACGGAGATTACATACTAGCACCTCACAAGTAGTGTTTAGATACTCACATCTCTCAAGTGTCATCAAAATAAATCTCATAAATGAAAACGGATAATATCTCTCACTACCTGTCATAGCAAATAGATTACCATAGGCTTGGGAAAGGATCGAAAACCTCCTCCACTAGGCGTAAGCACCTAAGATAAACTATCAAAGAGGGCTTTTAAATGGGTTATAATGTTAGGTGTAGGGAAAAGGAAAACACGGTTTTGTTGGATACGGGATATTTTACTGGTGGCGAGTTAAAGATCTTGATCAATTACATGTACTATACAATGTTGCTAAGCCAAGACTAGACTCGATCTTAAGCTAGAAACAAAATAACATAAACATAAAATAAACATAAAATAAAACGGGATGGTAGTCCGTATGTTTTTTCTATTTTTCTTTTTCTCAATTTTTTTTTTTTTTTTTTTTTTTTTTTTTTTTTTTGTATTTTTCTTGATTTTTTCGATTTTTTTTTTTTTTTTTTTTTTTTTTTTTTTTTTTACATACACTTTTACCCTACCATCCAAAATAATACATCAAAGGGGCGTTGCATCCCCTTACACTTGAACTTTTACATAACTTTACAAATAACTATTCTAATGACTCGAATTAAGATAATTGAAAAACTTGGAGTACTTTTAAAACATTTAGCACATATGGGGGTAATAAATGATGTTCTTCCCCATTACTCCATTACACTAGTACTTTACCCATGAGTCCCAATCGTCCCAAAACAATATGTACAAGGATATGACTCGACTTAGCAACCATGTAATCAACTAGATAATTAACTTGGGTTTAAACAAATGTTGTCACAATAATGCACTAAAGATGAGTGCATACAAGGTAGGCTAAGGCGATTTGGGTGTACATTTAAGTGGGGTGTAACAAATTCTTCCTTTAAGTAAAATGCTTAAAGGTCGAAACGAAAAGATAGGCTCTGAGGGGTGTACTAGGGGTATCGTGTACTAAAAATGAGTACAACGCAAAGGGTGTGGGAGAATTACTTGACCAATGTAGCCAACGTAATTATAACAAAAACACAGGTGTAAAACATGGGTTAATCCTAATGCCTCTTATCATGTAGTAAATCTAACTACACGAATGTAGTCTCACTTGTGGCCTCGGAATGGTCCTAACGCAAGTTCTAGAATCTAAGTGCTACCGGTACACACATCATAGCATAAATGCTTTTCCTACCAATTCTAGGGGCGAACCTCACATATTTGGGGGTGGAAAATTTTTTAGTGGTACGGTTTTTGTGCTAGTCATATAACTCCTATCCATGAGACGCTCATTAAGATCAAAGTTTCACTCCTATATGTTGTAAAAAATTTTAAATTTGGCACTAAAATTACCTTAACAAGTATTTCTCTCAGTTTTATTACACATCTACTATTAAACAAACAAAAATCAAGCGCAATTGTATTCTCTAAAATCGTACTTTTACCCTCCCCTTACACTTAAGATGAACATTGTCCCTAATGTTCAAATAACAAGATGTAAAAGAAAAAGTAAAAGAATGAAATCAAATACTCCCCTGATTCGCTCGTTGGATAATGAAATTACACGGTTAAATCTTCCTCCAAAGAGAATGTTGAAGCTCCATGACTAATGCATCGCCATAAGCTTGATTCAAAACATTTCCTTGTCCAAAATAACCTGTTGAACCTGAGAAAACAAACACGAAAACCTGCATAACATCGGCGGGATAAAATCTATATATAAGGATATAATGCTTGTGGAATGATAACTTTGCAGATTCCTGGAGATTATAAGTTGGAGATTTTAATAAAAACTTTTTATGAAAACAAAATTTTCAAAAATTTCTGGAAATTAAATCTGACGCCGTCAGGTTATAACCCCTGACGCCGTCAGAAATGACCTGACAAAAATTTTCATTTTAAGTTTCCGGAAAATTTCTTGAAAAACCTTTACCTTACTTCCTGGAAATCCTGCAAAACATCATTATGACTCGATACAAGCATTTGACTCAAACAAATACTAATATGCATGCTTATATCTCATTGTTATCGTTCATGTTCAATCTTGTTCTTAAAAACAAATTTGGATTTCCCTTACACTTATCTTTTGCAAAATACCTTTATATGTAGTTAAGACGAAGTTAAAAACAAAATAAAGCATTTTCACAAATTAGTTTTGAACACGAATCAATAAGAATAAAAATTACACACACATACGAAGCAAATAAAACAAACACACAAACAAATGAACACACAAAGCAAATAAAACAAATAAAGATTGGGTTGCCTCCCAAGAAGCGCTTTTCTTTATTAACGAGTCTTGTAGCTAGACTCAAAGTCACGTACATTACGTGACTCCATCATTCATAATGACGTATCCCTGATAGATATGATCCTTGTTATCAGGGTGATGGTGTCTCAATCGCTCGACATTCGCGGTCACTTCACCTCCTCCTTTGCTGGTCAAGCTTACTATCCCATCTTGGTGTAAACTTTTAATTATGAATGGTCCGTACCACCAGGGACTTGGTTCATTAGTAGGTGCTTCAGTTGTTGAATGCCTTAGGAGCACTAAGTCCCCTTTTGTAAATTCAACGGGGTTATTGGTTTGCTCATCAGCCTCAATGTAATTGTTATTTCCACCTTTACATTCTCTAATCTCATTTTCCATATAACTCTTAATCCTCGCCTCCCATGCAAGAATTTTCTCTCGAACATTACCACGGATTATATTGGGGTTAGCCTCCATCTTCTTCTGCAGAGCAACATCTCGTATATGTCGTGGGATCGTTGGGAAGTTTATTGTTTTCTTCCCCTTCTTCATTTGGATGGTGCTATTTTCGTAATTGATTTGTGCTCTAGTGGTAGCGAGAAAGGGTGCCCCAAGGATTATTGGCATATTCATATCATTTCTCTCAATGATCATGAAGTCGACCGGATACAGGAATCCGGCAACGTTGACCAATACATCTTCTGCAATTCCTAACGGGTACTCATAAGAGTGTTTCGCAAAAGAGAGTTTAGTATGGGTGATGGATGGCAACTCATCGGTTAACTGGACATAAACGGATAAAGGCATCAAATTTACGTCGGAACCTTGGTCAGCTATCGCATCCAGATACTTATGTTTTCCAATGCTGCATGGTATTTCAAAGACCCCGTAGAATTTCTGCTTTTCCACTAACTTTTGTCCTATGAGGCATTCATACAATTGCCCACCGGGTAATGTGTCAGATTTGTCATCCGGTTCCACCTTCTTGGACTCCTTGTTGGGTAGATGAGTACGTCGATAGTTTCTCACCCAATCGTTTATGGTCTCCTTGTTTATTTCGTGCTTCAAGTAATGCTTCACTTGTTGTGATACTGGCGGTTCAAACAATTGGCGCTCCTCAGAGGGCGCCTCCTCTCCCTTGTCGGAATCGCATTTGTAAGCATTGGTGTTTCCCTTATTAAGTGGGATGAGGTCAATTTTGTTAACTTCCATAGTTATGGATTTTCCTCTTCCATCATTTCCGCCCTCTTGGACGACGGAGGTGGCCTTGACAAATTCAGTGTTAGGAACATCAGCGTCATTCCTCACCAACACTTTTTCAGGGGCTTTAGTATTTGTGTATTCTTTCAAAAGATTCATCATCTCCGCCATTTTCTCTTCCATTTCCTCCTTTTGTTTGTAGACGGCTTCCTCAAATTTTGCCAACCGTTCGGAGTGTTTTGACATGTACTCTCTCATTCGAGCTTCGAATGTTGGACTAAGTTCCTGAGGTGGTGAGTTGGGTGGAGCGTGCTTATGGAAGGGTTTGGTAGTTTCCCTAAGGGGTGATTCGGACAATGGTATTTGCCTAACGCTTGAGACTGAGTTAATTGTTGCTTTTTGTGGACTTAAGGGTCTCTTTTGCTTTTCCATAAGATATGCAACCCTTTTCTCAAGTTCACTAACGCTTTCCTCAGTGATTTGATTGGCTGTATCGGGCGATGAATATGTCTTGACTGCCGAGCGCACGTCGTGGGAGACTTGCCACAGTTCATCATCGTCGGATGCAAGCTCATCAATGATCTCCCATGATTCCTCGGCGCTTTTGTCGCGCAATCTGCCCCCGGCGGCTCGATCGATGGCACGCTTGGTGTGGTAATCAACATGGTCATAGAAGATTTGGATTTGAAGCCATAGATTTATGCCATGATGAGGGACTTTTTGAAGTAAGTCCTTGAATCGAATCCATGCCCCGTAGAGGGTTTCGCCTTGACGTTGTTGGAACATCAAGATATCATTCCTTAGCTTGGTAGTTCTTCCCGGTGGGAAAAACTGAGCAAGGAAACGAGTGGTGAGATCATCCCAAGAGGTGATGGATCCTGCGGGTTGACGTTCTAGCCACTGACTAGCTTGGTCCCGCAGAGAGAATTGGAAGAGACGCAATCGGGTCGTCTCTCGAGTGGCAACATCAAGGTCTATAGAATCAACGATTTTAAGAAAGTCCTTGAGATGTTGATTAGGATCTTCAGAACGAAGTCCATGGAATGCGCATCCGCTTTGCACCAACCGGATGGTGTCGGATCGCAAGGGTGTGATATTGGCTCCTTGAGTGAGCTCAATGGTGTTTCGATAGCCATGGTGGCTAGGACGGGAATACTCTCCTAAAGTACGGGCTCTAGGAGGTGGTGGTGGTTGTTGTGGTGGTGGGTTGTGTGGGTTAAGGATATTACCATCTTCCATGATGTCGGACGGTAATGGTTACGAACAAAGACACGAAGAAAATAGATAGACTAAAGAAAACCTAGAAAAATAAAATAAAAATCTCACTAGAAAGGAATCTAGTGAGTAGACCTAATAGAAATAAAAATTCAACCTAAACAATAACTATTCCCCGGCAGCGGCGCCAAAAACTTGATGCGTGGGTTTTGCAACCTTACAACAGGTTTTACCTCTCGAGGGATCTCAAGAGGCTTACAACCCCACCAGGCAGTGTACCTGACCGATGTAGTATAGTGTAATGGTAAGTACGGGGGATTGATCGTTCTCCACAGGGAATAGTGTTCGTTAGGTGTGAAAGGCTACTCTAATTAGGTCTAAGGGTTGAGGAAGATTCTTTTTATGTTTTTATATTTTTATGAAAGCAAGTAAAATCTCGGGTTTTGAAGGAGTGGGCGGAATTAGTTGCTAGTCAACTAACCCAAATTACTACAAATGCAAATAAAATAAAATAACAAAAATGAAAAGTGGTGAGAAACTTGTGTGTGGAGAAATGTGTTTACTTAGATTTCCTTACTCCCTAACTATCTTTTACCGGTTAATTAGTGTGTATTAGTCGCGTGGATGACGGGTGTATTCCTTAATACCATTCGTGGGGTGGCGTACTTACTTCCCCAAACTCTACAAGCTCCTACTTCACTCCTATGTCGAGCCGGCTAGGAAGCTCCTAACATGGGATCACTAGAATTCGCTTGTGCATTAAATACAACCATAAAAACCTTTAGTACGCGTTTGGTTCATGTTTCTTAAGACGTTCAAGCAAGTTACCGAATAGGAAGTTAGCCAGTTTTCTTAAGCCTAACATAGATAAACAATCATCCAATACAACTAACAACACACTAACAACCAATAATCAATAGCTAGGTTTCATTAGATCTAAGCAAACACAAGATAAAATTAGCCTAACATGTTAAACAAAAGACAAGCATAAGATAGAATCAAACAACACATAGACATATTGAATGATTAATTGATAACTTATCTTTCAATGAAACATGGAAGATCTCAGGGCAAAAAGCCCTGAAAAAGTAGCTAAAATCGTCTTAGGGTTTTATCCCAAAATTCCACACACTAAGCTCTCCCTAATGACAAAAAATTAGAAAACTATATATAGACTTTGACATCTGACGGCGTCACCTTATGTAGTGTGACGCCGTCACCTCGCCGCTTTTAGGGTTCCCGGGTGACCTTCTTGACGCCGTCCCTCTTTAGCTCTTCAAAAATCCATTCTGGCTTATCAAGGCTTGACGCCGTCGGACCTATAACGTGACGCCGTCCCCTTATGATTTAAGCCGTGACGCCCTTGATTTAGTTAAAGCGTGACGCCGTCAGAATTCTCATGCAAACTCACTGGCCCGTCATGAGTAAATTTCACATCCAACTTTTCTTGCCAAAGCATGACGCCGTCTGGAGTTAATGTTGACGCCGTCAAAGGTGACTTTCAGCACAATTTTGAGACTTTGCCGTTTTCTTCACTTTTATGCTCCAAAAACGTCCAAAATGCCTCCTTTTCCAGATTTCTCCTCAAAAGTACCTAAAATGACAAAAGGAACGATTTAGGGCAATATTTGATCAAATAAATACGATTTCGGGCTTAAATGACCCCTTAAAAGCGGTACACTTTTCGCCTCATCATAGCCTGCCGCATGTGGCATTCATAAAGGATCTTGTATCATTTTGTTTTGTAAAACAACTGATCAAGTTATTAATATTATGTTGTTGGTTATGGATTTACTATATATTGATGTTGATTTATGTTGCTGTGGTTGTTCATGTGTATTGTGATTGTATTCAGACACGTCGTGATGTTATTTATGATTGTTATGGTTCTTTGTATGTTATAACTAGGCTCTAATCATAGACTTTTAATAATGAAAAATTCGGAAGAAACTTGATGAATCTAGAGAAAGTTGCTGAACTTCAGCCTTTGTAGATGATGAATTAGTTTTTTCCTTAGCAATCTTATACCAAGAGTTGATCATTTATTATCATACATGTACGATAGTACCCGGACACGTCGTGATTTTATGATTCTCAGTTGGTTGTGATTTCACATTGTGACAGTATTGTTATGACTTGTATGTAATTACCTTGTTACTCGAATTATTCTAACATAGTCATTATGTGGATTCTAAATCTGCCTGTGGTATTAATAGAAATATGGCTCGCACAAGAAAAGAAACTACAACACCAACACCAACCATGACTCCAGCAGCTATCCAGAAATTGGTAGCCGACAGCATTGCTGCAGCTCTCGAAACTCAAGCGGCTACAATAGCTCGTTCGAGTAGCAACAATAGGGCAACAGGTGAAAGCGAGGCATCTGCATCTCGCAAGTGTACCTACAAGGACTTCATGAGTTGCAAGCCAACTTACTTTAAGGGGACAGAGGGAGTGACTGAACTTGCTCATTGGTTTGAGCATACTGAAATGGTCTTCATGAGAAGCGGTTGTCCTGACAACTGCAAAGTCACTTATGCCACAGGGACTCTTCTGGAAGATGCACTATCATGGTGGAATGCTACCGCCCAAACCATAGGTATTGAGGAAGCGTATCAGATCACCTGGGCCGAGTTGAAACAGAAAATGCTAAAGAAGTACTGCCCACATACTGAAATTAGGAAACTGGAAGAGGAATTCCACCAGCTGGTTGTGAAGGGAAATAATATAAAAACTTATAACCAGTGTTGCAAAAATCGGCCGAATCGGCCGATTAATCGGCGATTCCAAGGTAATCGGCCCTGGAACTTGGAGAGAATTCCAAGGTAATCGGCCGATTAATCAGCCGAGTCAAGAAAATCGGCCGATTAATCGGTAAAAAATCGCTAATCGGCCCCGGACCGCCTCAGTACCGATTCACGATTTTTGCAACATTGGAAATAATATAAAAACTTATAACAGGAGGTTCCAAGAACTTGTTGCACTGTGCCCAACCATGGTGCCCGATCTTGAAAAGATGTTGGAAAAGTACGTCGAGGGACTGCCTCAAAGCATTGAGGAAAATGTCACCTCATCAAAACCACCAACTCTTGAAGAAGCCATCACCATTGCACAAAGATTACTAGACCGGAAAATTAAACGGGGTTCTACATCCGGGAATAATGATCATAAGCGAAAGTTTGATGATAGAAGAACCACTACTCACAACAACAACAGGTATCACAACAACAAGAATCATAACCGCAATTATCAGAAAAATCGCAACAACTATTACCACCAACAAAATCGTAGGCAGGAAGCTGCCAGGGCTTATGTTGCTGCACCAACTGACATAAACGGTTATACCAAAACACTACCCCCGTGTAACCCATGCAGAATGCATCATACTGGGCCTTGTGTTGCCAAATGCGGAAAGTGCCAAAAAGCAGGCCACAGAACTAGTGACTGCAGGGCCACTGGTGCAAATTTACAACCGGTAGCAGTAGTGTGCCACGGGTGTGGCAAGAAGGGGCACTACAGGAGCCACTGCCCAAGTCAGAATGCTAATCAGAACAACGCTGCTCGTAGGAGAGCATATGTACTAGGTGACGGAAATGCACCGCAGGACCCTGGCGTAGTCACGGGTACATTCTTACTTAACCAACGAAATGCTAAAATTTTATTTGATTCCGGAGCCGATAAGAGCTTTGTGTCTACTTCATTTGCTTCTCTGCTTAACATTGCCCTAATAAAACTAGACACTACATATGAAATTGAAATGGCTAACGGGAACCTAATAGGCACCAATACGGTAGTTCGAGGCTGCACCCTAACCTTACTAAACAAACCTTTTCACATCGACCTCATGCCTATTCAACTTGGTAGTTTTAACGTCGTCGTTGGCATGGATTGGTTATCCAAACACCATGCTAGAATCATATATGACGAGAAAGTCGTCTACATTCCACTCAATGGTGAAACTCTTATTGTTCATGGCGATCAAAGTAAAACTCAACTTAGCATTATCTCATATATCAAGACGGTGTAGTATATGAATAAGGGATGTCACGTGTTTTTGGTTCAAGTGACGGAAAATGAATCGAAAGAGAAACGACTTGAGGATGTGCCAGTCGTCAAATATTTTTCTGAAGTGTTCCCTGAAGATTTGCCCGGTATTTCACCCGTCCGTCAAGTAGAATTTCAGATCGATTTAGTGCCTGGGGCGGCACCAGTAGCAAAAGCACCCTATAGGCTGGCACCGTCTGAAATGAAAGAGTTATCTGAGCAATTGAAAGAGCTATCAGATAAGGGATTCATCCGACCGATTTCATCACCTTGGGGAGCTCCGGTCTTATTCGTCAAGAAGAAAGACGGAACGTTTCGAATGTGTATTGATTATAGAGAGTTGAACAAACTCACCGTGAAAAATCGATATCCATTACCCAGGCCTGCAGTGTTCATGGACTTGATGAACCGAGTATGCAAACCATACTTGGACAAATTCGTGATCGTGTTCATAGACGATATTCTAATCTACTCCCGCAGCAAGGAAGAACATGCCGAACATTTGAGAACCATCTTAGAGTTACTCAAAGAGGAAAAGTTGTATGCTAAGTTCTCCAAATGTGACTTTTGGATTCCAACTGTACAATTTCTTGGGCATGTTATCAACAGTCAAGGTATCCATGTAGACCCTGCCAAGATTGAGGCGGTTAAAAATTGGGCATCTCCTACAAAACCAACAGAGATACGCCAATTTTTAGGTCTCGCCGGTTGCTACAAAAGATTCATAGAAGATTTCTCAAAAATTGCCAAGCCTCTGACAGAACTGACCCAGAAGAACAAGAAATATAACTGGGAAGAAAAACAAGAGTCATCTTTTCAACTCTTGAAACAAAAACTCTGTGAAGCACCAATCTTAGCGTTACCCGAAGGAAGTGAAGATTTCGTAGTGTATTGTGATGCATCACACCACGGCTTAGGCACAGTATTGATGCAAAGGAGCAAAGTAATAGCCTATGCTTTTCGACAACTCAAAAAGAACGAAGAGAACTATACAACTCATGATCTAGAATTAGGAGCAGTGGTCTTTGCTCTCAAGATATGGAGAAATTACCTGTACGGCACCAAGTGCACGGTATTCACCGATCACAAAAGTCTTCAACACATCCTGGATCAAAAGGAGTTAAAAATGAGACAGCGTCGATGGTTAGAGTTGCTCAATGGCTATGATTGTGAAATTCGCTATCACCCAGGGAAGGCAAATGTTGTGGCTGATGCCTTGAGCAGAAAGGAGCGAATTAAACCTCTCAGAGTCCAATCTCTGGGAATGACCATTTGTTCACCCCTTCCATTGCAGATCCTCAAAGCTCAATATGAAGCTCTCAGAGAAGAGAACAAACCCAGTGAAAGAATCCACGGTATGCCAGAAAATGAGAATGGTTTTGTGAAAAGATCGGACGGAATGCTTTGTTTCAAAGAAAGAAGTTGGGTCCCACTCGGCGGAGGTATACGTGACCTCATTATGCATGAATCCCACAAATCCAAGTACTCCATTCACCCGTGTTCTGACAAGATGTATCAGGATCTCAAGAAAATCTATTGGTGGCCAAACATGAAGGCCGGCATTGCTGAGTATGTTGGGAAATGTTTGACCTACTCAAGAGTAAAGGCGGAATGTCAAAAGTCGTCAGGATTACTTGTACAACCCAAACTTCCAGTATGGAAATGGGAACGAATTACTACGGACTTTATCACCAAATTACCAAGGACGTCAACCGGATTGGACACCATCTGGGTCATCATTGATCGTCTCACCAAGTCCGCTCATTTCCTACCGATCAAGGAAACTGACGAGATGAGTACTCTCGCACAGTTGTATTTGAAGGAAATAGTATCCCGACATGGAGTGCCAATCTCTATTATCTCAGATAGAGATAGCCGATTGACATCTAGGTTTTGGCAGACTCTGTAGAAAGCTCTTGGTACCCGTTTAGATATGAGTACTGCATATCACCCTCAGACTGATGGGCAAAGCGAAAGGATAATTCAAACCTTAGAGGACATGCTTCGGGCATGTGTAATTGACTTCGAAAAAGGTTAGGACAAACACTTGCCATTGGCAGAGGTCTCCTACAACAACAGCTATCTCGCCAGTATCAAGGCAACACCGTTTGAAGCACTTTATCGCCGAAAGTGCAGATCACCTGTTTGTTGGACTGAAGTGGGAGATGTACAACTCACAGGACTTGAACTTAATCACGAAACAACTAAAAAGATATTCAAGATCAGACAACGACTGCAAGCCGCAAGAGACAGACAAAAGAGTTACGCCAAGGTGAGGCGAAAACCGATGGAATTCCAGGTTGGAGATAGAGTTATGTTAAAAGTTTCCCCCTGGAAAGGAATGGTACGCTTTGGAAAGCGTGGAAAGTTAAACCCTAGGTACATCAGACCATTCAAAATCCTGGAAAGGATTGGTCCAGTGGCATATAAACTTGAGCTCCCAGAGGAACTCAGCAGAGTACACAATACATTTCACGTATCAAACTTAAAGAAATGCCTATCCGATGAATCTCTTGTCATCCCAATGAAAGAGATCCGACTTGACGACAAACTCATCTTTATAGAAGAACCATTGGAAATTATGGACAGAGAGGTAAAACAGTTGAAGCAAAATCGTATCCCCATTGTCAAGGTTCGATGGAACTCTAAACGAGGACTAGAATATACTTGGGAGCGTGAGGACCAAATTCGCGACAAGTACCCACATTTATTTCCCTAGACAACCCTGACAACTACCTTAGACTTAAATTCCGGGACGGAATTCTGTTTGACGGGTAGGTACTATAGCAACCTGTAAAATTCCTCAGTCATTTGTAAATATTAATCAAGAAGTAATCAATCATTACAGTTCACCTAACTATTTTTACGAGAAAATTTTGAAATTTTGTTTATTATACTACAATGAATCAAAAACATTGATTACGTGATTCACATTATTTTGGAACGAGCTCACACACGTACCAAGATAATCCAATTCACGAATAAAACCAAACAGATCCTTATTATTTATTTCTAAGCCCAACAGGCTAAACCAAGCCCACTACTATTGAGCCCATTATTCATTTTTCTTTTATTTCTAACCGACCCAACATACATTCACTTGGCCTCGATTTCTTGATTTTTCGACACATAAGTCATGCCATATTTTATATGATTCGATTCACCATACTTCAAGGATTCAAGAATGACAAACCATGTCATTTGGTTCGAACGTTTACTAGTAAAACGAACCCTAAAGCTAAGCTCAGTTCGACTATGATACAAACACATGTACAAACACTTAAGTGTTAACCAACTCACCAAAACTTATATTTGCCTAAGTCATTTGCTCGATACCTAGCCAAGAGGATTCTATAAGTCTCACCACATGTTTTCTAAACCATTTGGTCACGTTTACAAGTCGCATGGACTTATAACATGTCGAAACTAATATTGCCGAGCCACTTGATTTCTTATTTCCTACTAAACCGAGCACACATACACTTGCAACCCTTCTTAACTAGGGACACTCAAGTTCCTAGCCTAGTTTGATTCCCCAATCCCCTTATCCTAATCCCCTCGGCATCACATCATCACAAGTAGTGATTAAATAAACCTATAAACTAGTTCCATGCACATAACCTTATACGTATACTCTCACACATACATTCACTAGCATATCAACTAAGTATTCTCTCTACCGAGTGCCTTAGAGAAGCAAGAGCCATTTTCCAAGTGATCATTCCATCTTTTCAACTCGCAAACTATTGATCTCGATACATTCTTGGGTGCCTAGTCGAGCTACATGCAAAACTCTTGGTCTTTAGTTCCTTTTTGGACGTCCTCACCACCCTTTGTTGGTGTAGTAAGTCATTCGACTTCTTTCCTATACATACACATAGCTTTTCATAGTTCATGCACACTTATATTCCATTCGAGAACTTTACGAGCTTTTGTTATATATTTATGTACTCTCGTTATCCATATCATTTACAAATTTGCATCCTAAATCTTTGGATGGCTATGCACGAAGTAGTATAAACATTTATAACATATATCAACATTTAATAAGATATCAAGACCTATTTTATAACCTATGTGAACATCAAACCATAAAAATGTCATATAATCAAAATGGACCACTTGACTATGTCGACTAGAAAACAAGCCATAAAACCTTTTCTAGACGTGTAACCTATTGAGCTAACAACCCAGCCCATTTTTCCATATCTAAACTAATAAGCTGTGTCAATAAGCTCCCTAGATAAGCTCTTGAACTACCCTATCGAACCTATAAGCTAAGACCCTCGAAACAGTTTTCCAAATCTTAAATATTACCTAGCGGGCCTTAAAGCCTACTAAGCTCAAATAAGCACTTTGCGAATAAGCAGTTCACAAGCAGATTTGATAAGTTAAAAGTGACCTATTTTAAGCCCATAATCAAGCCCAATCGAATTCAAACCCATTGGACTTTAAAAATTGTTAA